>JAKVQP010000013.1:0-177282 GCA_030462865.1 Tortispora agaves
GTTTCTTCCAATAGGCGCTGAACTCCTTGTTGGAGTAAATGTTCAGGTACGAGAGCATAGAAGGCATATACAGAGAAGGGGGCTCGTGTAGACCAAACTCTTTGGTAGCTTCGGCATTGGTATCGGTATTAGTGTCGGCATCAGCATTAGTGGCATCAGCGGCAACCTGGGCAGCATCTTTGACCGAGAAACTACCGACATCATAAGGATCTTCGGTACTTTCATCAACAACGTGGGTAGCATCGTTAACAAAGTAACTATCAACATCATAAGGATTCTCAGCACTTCCATCCAAGATATGATCATAATCAATGTCATAAATAGCGCCGGCATAAGGATCCTCAGTACTTTCATCACCGACGTGGGCAGCATCGTTAACAAAGTAACTATCAACATCATAAGGATTCTCAGCACTTCCATCCAAGATATGATCATAATCAATGTCATAAATAGCGCCGGCATAAGGATCCTCAGTACTTTCATCACCGACGTGGGCAGCATCGTTAACAAAGTAACTATCAACATCATAAGGAACCTCAGCACTTTCATCGACCTGGGCAGCATCAACAGTACCGAGTGCGTCAGGGGTATCAACAACATCAGGGGCATCAACAGCATCAGCGGTATCAGCGGTATCAACAGCATCAGCGGTATCAGCATCAGCGGTATCAACAGCATCAGCGGTATCAACAGCATCAGCGGTATCAACAGCATCAGCGGTATCAGCATCAGCGGTATCAACAGCATCAGCGGTATCAACAGCATCAGCGATATCAGCATCAGCGGTATCAACAGCATCAGCGGTATCAACAGCATCAGCGGTATCAACAGCATCAGCGGTATCAACAGCATTAGTGGTATCAACAGCATCAGTGGTATCAACAGCATCGGTAGGAGTGGCATAGGCAGGACAGTGACGAGAGTATTCATCGTTAGGACCATTGACAATGTGGCCAGTATTATCAACAGATTCCGCAAGACTTACAACATCAGCAACATCCTTCTTTACACCAAAGCCTTCGAAGCTAAGATCATACACACCATTCGTGCTGATACTAATGGACAATACACTGCACGAACTCAAAGGGCGATCATCAAATCGTTCAAGCTGCTTCATGGAACAAGCCTTATATGCAGCTGAAGTCGACCTGCATATATTGGGCTTTCCCACCTTGAGAGCAGCTGAAAGCTCCTCCGTATCCTTGGTAACGGTCCCAACGCATACATCCTTCGGCGCATGAATGGCCTGAGGAGCAAGAGTACCAGCATTAGTCTTAATAGACCCACGGGATGGTTCATAGATGTCGTCGAGAAGAGACAAGGTGTTCCCATCATCAAAATAAGGATTTCTAAGCAGAGTAAACTCAGCGTAGATCGGCACATAAGTAAGATCACCTTGATCATCCTTTGCACCAGACTCCTCTGGAGGTGGAGGAGTCGAGTACGTCTCGGCAGGCTTCTCTGAGCGGGAAGCTTTGCTGCGACGGCGGAGACTGCTTTTGAGCTTGCGTACAAGCTTCTTAAAAGCAGTAAACTTCATTATGGCTTCGTACCTGAGGTAAAGTAGACACAATGAGGTAAAGTAAAGAAAGAGTTTAGGTGGGTCTCTAAGCGTCCTATAATGACATAACAGTATATGCGCATATGTGTAAACAGGTAGCACAGAGCACATGATTGGTCGATCCTCTATAAAAGTGGTCTGGACCGACAGGCTGAAAAAGGCATGTGACACAGTGCATTTATTCGTCACTCTAGAAGTTGAATTACGGGTGGTAGGAATCCACAAACAGAGCTCGATTTGATGTGTCACATAATTTGACAAATTTATTTATACTACTATCTAGTCCATTAAAACCTCCGCTGAACTACTGCTTCATAACAGCAAAAATACAAAACTATGCTTTTGGGTAGGTTCATATAAGGTAAATGATGAAGTTGTGCTCTGGTGGAGTTATTCGATTTTAAAGTTGGATAAGTGATCGTATAGTATATCCTTGGCAACTTCCAATATACCAATAAAATACATAATTTCTAATGATTTTAAACATTACATAAATAGTAGATAAATACACTATATATGGTAATATTCTATTACTTAAAAGTCAAATGCTTCTGGCGATCAAACTCCGAGTAGCTGATACTAGGTCGGAGCTGCCAATGCTGAAGCTATAACATCGAAACGTTGCACTAAGTGCAGTAATAAGACCAAAGCCGAGGTAAGAATGACAGGAAAGCAAATAATGAATCATAAGCTTTGAAACGTCGGTATACCGAGTGTCATACATGTAGTTTCCTTCACGCCAGGACCCTCTAGTCGTCTGCAAAACGCACGGACTTATTTTTCCCAGAATTTGATTTCCGTATGCAACTACGAAGACCTGTATCTTGCTGAGCGTTTGCTGCACTTGATCCTTCAGCTGCCTTTCTCTCGGCACTTAAGTGCTCGATGAACCTGGGCGCTGGATGACCAGGTTTCATACCTGGTCGTGCACAGGTAGCGACATAGTGCCCAGACTCCGCTGGACACCTTAGCGAGGCTCCTAATCGCCCGACCTGAGCCCGAAGCTCTACGGACGCAGCACATGATCCTTCGGGTCTAACTTTAGGAGCATCCTTCTGCTCACTGAAAGTAGTACCCGGATGTCCAGTCTCTCCTGGACGTGCATAGGATGTTCCAGGGCGACCAGCTCCAGCTGGCACCGCGGGGGAACTCCCTTGACAAACTCGCAAAGCTTCAACAGTTTCTTCTTTGTTACAGTGTGAAATTAATCCACGGGAAAAACAAGGTGCATTTGCGCGGTGATAAGGACCAACGCGTTTCAACTCTTTATCATTCTTCCAAAACGGATATGGTGAGCTGAATTTAGCATTGATAATCGTATTCAACTTAGTCAATGCATCCATGTCACAAGTTTCATTACTCCAATCATAGTAAAACGCCTCTTCCTGCTTGGGCGTAAAAAAGGCCTTAAACTTACCGAGTTTCGAGCTAATGCGTCCTAAAAAGGTCACGTAAGGCTTTGCGTCCGGTACTTCAGACATAAATTCGGTCGCAGTTTGATTTTCATAACGATATTCCATTGCCCTTCTCAGATTCAATCCCCCCTGAACCTCTTCTACAGTAAACCCGCTTGCTATCATTGAAAGGAGGACCTTAGCAGGGTGAAGTTTTATGAAATAGCCAGACTTGTTCCATCTATCGATATAATCAGCTATCCCATGCAAGCAGTTCTTTACAGCTGTGACCTTCGAAAGCCGACTTCGCCTGACAACTTTTATGTCTTTTTTCCTAACGATGCGAGTTATGTTAAATTTCTTTTCAACTGGAGATTCAGGATTATTACTCGAAAATGAATTCAGATGGGCTCCACTAGATTGCTTAGAGATAGGGCGCGGAGCATGGCGAGAAGGATTCCTGAAACGAGTAGTTAGTAAATACTCCGCGTCATTCCTGTCGCCACGGATGAATGTTTCCTCGTGAACAAATGCTTCAGCAAGACGGTCTTCAGTTGTCCTGAATAAACGCCTATAACGTTTTTCCGGAGTTCTATTGGCATTGGATTTGATGTTGGTATCGCCGTTCGGATAGGTATTGGTATCAGTCTTATTAGTTTCGTTGACCATATTAGCAACATCAGTAACATTAGCATTAATTTCAGCTTCAGAAGCTGGATTAACATCATTACTAACGTGGGCAGGGAAATTGGTAGCATCAATAGACCAAGTAGTTTTATCAGTATAGGCGGTGCAAACAGAACCTTCAGCATAGTCTTCATTCGAAACATTATCGACAATATGGCCAGTATCATCGATGGAATCTTCAAAAAGAATAACATCAGCATCAGTTTCCACTTCATCAGCCTCGCAGACAGCAGTACGGGTATTGGTATCACTAAGGTCGGTAACTTTCCGATTCTTGGGAATGCTAGTAGAAGATCTCAAGTCATGAGATAAGGATTCCATAGGAGATAAGATATCATCACGCACTCCTTTGCAAGAAAGGTTAGGGTCCTCATTAGATTCGATAAAGTCTAGATCAAGTGCAACAGATGACTTCGAAACAGCAGGCAAGTTATAGTGTTCTGCGCAATTTAAAGCAGAAACAGACAACTCCGAAGTGCATATACTATGCTTTCTTCCGGCTGAACCTTCTAGAAGGTCATAGGCTTGTTGAGTAAACGTCCCAACGCATATATCCTTCGGCGCATGAATGGCCTGAGGAGCAAGAGTAACGGCATTAGTCCTAATAGACCCACGGGGTGATTCAGAGAGGTTCTCGCGGAGAGAAAAGGTTTCCTCATTATCAATATAATGGTTCTTAAGCATAGTAAACTCGGAGTAAATCGGCACGTGAGTAAGACCACCTTGATCATCCTTTGCACCGGACTCCTCTGGAGTTGGAGGAGTCGAGTACGTCTCGGCAGGCTTCTCTGATCGGGAAACTTTGCTGCGACGGCGGAGACTGCTTTTGAGCTTGCGTACAAGCTTCTTAAAAGCAGTAAACTTCATTATGGCTTCGTACCTGAGGTAAAGTAGACACAATGAGGTAAAGTAAAGAAAGAGTTTAGGTGGGTCTCTAAGCGTCCTATAAGGACCTTTCAGTATATGCGCATATGTGTAAGCAGGTAGCACAGAGCACATGATTGGTCGAGTCTGTCTTTAAAGCTTTGAGTAGGCAAATTCAAAAAGACAGGTGACAGTTCATGTATAGGTTGACAAACTAATGACGATGCGTAAAACTGGATATTTTTATAAATCGATCGGTTGCTACTCCAGGGAGGCTTTGAGATCCTGGCAGACTGGTATCAATAACTTGGTAGAAATCAAGTTGATAACATCTATTTTTAGCCTAGATATTTCGCATAGTAAAGACATCGAGAAAGCACACATGGAAGGAAGCATGAGAATGACGCTTGGTGTAGTGTGCTGAATTAAGGTTAGCTGATTCTAGGTCTAAGATACGCCAACGAATAGGTTACAATTATAGAGATGTATCTTTTATTATTTTACTTAGGCTTGGACGCACTGTACACTCTACAAATAAACATATTCATGCCAATCGTACTCTCCCCATAAGAACAAGTGGAATGTATGCATCATAGGCATAGGTAGTGCAGGAATATACAACTGGGAAGAATAAAGGTCAGCTAAGCCTGCTCCAAGCATTATACAACATTCGAAAGAGAAGTACAGTTTTTGAAAGCATACACTAACCAGCTACTTAGCATCAAATATAAAGTAGTCATCAAATTGAGCTTGTAAGCTAATATGGCACGAGAGAACGTTAGCAAACTGGGTGACGGAGCTCTGGTTTGTATTCACGATTTCAGGTCCAATACTTCACACTCAGCATCTAGAATGACTGGTATAACAAAGGAAGAGCCTGCAGGTCGCGTTAATGTGTGAAGATCAACTGGAGTTATTTGTGAAGAGTTCGCTAAATCTTGAGACGTATTAGTGGAAATCATGTCAAATTCGTCCTCTTTTTCCTGGTATTCTATGTTTTCTTCGACCTCGACAAAGTCTGGAGCAAGAGTAGCCCACCGCTGCGGGGGAACCACAGACCAAAGGTATATAGCGCCGGAATCTAGTCCATTTGCTACGATGAGCGGTTTAGACGGATGCCAAGCTACATCAAACAGCTCTTCCTTGGGTCCTTCGTATATCTTAACCAAAGACCCTGTTATTGTCTCCCACATATAAACGTCATGTTTATCCTGGTAAATAGTTGCGAGTACATATTCTCCAGAAGAGTTGGAGGTCATAGTGTTGAAAGTCAGTTTACTGATCTTATCTTGAAACTTATGCTGGGTTTCCAACGTCCAAGCTGAAGGATCATCTTCAAGATTCAAAGGTATCAATCTAATGGACCGATCGGATGAGTTAACGAGCAGACGAGATCCATTTGAAGTGAGACCGATATTCTTAATTCCGCCTTGCACCAGAGGCACGCTGGCTACGTGTTCTAGAGAAGCCAGATTGTAAATCTCTATAGTTCCCTTCGTCGTTCCACCAATCAGATATATACCGTCTGGCGAAACGGCAATACTGATGATAGAAGAAGAATTGTCTGAATCAGGTAGTTGAGTGAGCTCTGCGTCCTCGATAACACCCTGAACGGGGTCCTTTGTAGGAACCTTAATCAGGCAGGGATTTTGTGCAAGAAGTGTCGCGCATATCGTGTTCAGTTCTGTTGGTAGAAAATTTACCTCCAGGACAGGGGTGTCGAGACGTAATACAGCACTTGGTCTTCCTGATGAGACGTCCCATAGGCAGATCTGGAAATCGCTCGCACACGAGACAAGTTGCTGGCTACTTTTCGACCAACTCAGACTCTGCACCGGACGCACGTGAAATCTCAGGACCCGTGCAACGCCATAGGTGTCAAGGTCAATGATAACTACAGAACCGTCGAACGACCCTGAAGCAAGATAGTCTCCATCGGGATTAAACTTTAAGCAGACCGACTGTTTGTACTCTAAGACTTGAGTCAGCCTATCGGGATAATCGTGTGACAAAATATGCGGATCAATAAGTTCCGCGTTCATATCGCACCGCCTGCGCCGGAGCCAATTAAAATAATATGCCCCGTTTCACTGGGAAGATGAACCGTGCCCGGTGGTAGAGGAGCAGACGAACGAGGAAGAAGGGGAGGATTGTGGTTGCCATGGTAACTGGAGAGGCTCTGGGTGAGACAACTAAATTTTGTACTGCCGTATCCTGCCTTTCCCCTGCCTGACTGTGCTTCGCTCGCCACTATGACGGTGCAGTTTGCGTATTCGAGCGCTCCACTGCGGACCGTCAAGGAGGTATGTATTTCTGTAGACTCAAGGTTGATATATTTAGGACTAATGCTAACTTTTTAGATCCAATTTGGGTTGTTATCCCCCGAGGAAATCGTAAGTATACACAACCTGTTTCGAACGTGAAGCCGATCCTTTCCATCCCTATATCTCCCTGCATCCGAATTTTATCTGGGATAGAACTCATTTCTAAATGATCTGCTGTGATATTGCCTTAAATATTCAGTGATGATGCCAATGATTGCCCCTATATTGGACACCGGCACGGCCCATGCATGACCACTACCCTACCGAACGGCTTCGAAACCCCTTACTGGCTCTTGTTACGTTTCTTTTGTGAATCTCATGTACTAACACATGTCAAAGAAGGCAATGAGTGTGGCAAAGATCGAGTATCCTGAAACTATGGATGAAACTCGCCTACGCCCAAGAATCGGTGGTCTTAACGACCCGAGGTTAGGCTCCATTGACCGGAATTTCAAATGTCAGACCTGTGGCGAAGGTATGGCTGAGTGTCCCGGTCATTTTGGTCATATAGAACTGGCAAGGCCTGTATTTCATATAGGTTTTATCACAAAAATTAAAAAAATACTGGAGTCTGTTTGCCTCCATTGTGGAAAAGTTTTACTTGATGAAAGTAATCCTGCTTTTGCGCAAGCAATAAAAATTCGCGACCCTAAACGCCGCTTTCAGGCTGTTTGGACTTTGTGTCGCTCTAAAATGATCTGTGATTCAGATGTTGCTGCAGAAGGCTACAATGACAATGATCCAGACGCTTCTAACGTTCATTCTCACGGGGGCTGCGGCAACGCCCAGCCGGTTATCCGCCGTGATGGGCTGAAGCTCATGGGTACTTGGAAAGCCAGCAAGCATTCCGAAGAATCCGATCAACCAGAAAGTCGTCAACTAACTCCTAGCGAAATTCTGAATGTTTTTAGGCATATCTCGCCTAAAGATATTGAGAACCTTGGTTTGAACGAAGATTATGCACGACCAGAATGGCTCATAATCTCGGTACTTCCTGTTCCTCCTCCTCCAGTTAGACCCAGTATTGCAATTAATGATAGCGCTCGTGGTGAGGATGATTTGACATCTAAGCTAGCTGATATCCTTAAGGCTAGTGCTAACGTTCAAAGATGTCTGCAGGAAGGTGCCCCCGCCCATGTAATTAATGAGTTCGAAACATTGCTGCAGTATCATGTTGCAACCTATATGGATAATGATATTGCAAGTGTTCCGCAAGCTCTTCAAAAGTCTGGTAGACCGGTGAAGTCCATTCGTGCGCGCCTAAAAGGAAAAGAAGGTCGACTTAGGGGAAATCTCATGGGAAAGCGTGTAGACTTTTCTGCTAGAACTGTCATTACTGGTGATCCAAATCTGAGCCTAGATGAAGTCGGAGTGCCCCGCAGTATTGCTCGTACACTAACATACCCTGAGATTGTTACTCCGTATAACATTCAACGCTTGAGCCAGCTTGTTCAGAATGGGCCTAATGAGCACCCTGGTGCTAAGTATGTCATTCGCGACACAGGTGAGCGAATTGATTTACGTTATCACAAGCGTGCTGGTGATATACCATTGCAATATGGCTGGACTGTAGAGCGTCATCTTCAGGACGGCGATCCTGTACTATTCAATCGCCAGCCATCCCTACACAAGATGTCTATGATGGCTCATCGCGTTCGAGTCATGCCTTATTCGACCTTTCGACTTAATTTGTCCGTAACATCTCCCTATAATGCTGATTTTGATGGTGATGAAATGAATTTACACGTTCCTCAGTCTGAAGAAACTCGGGCTGAACTGACGCAGTTGGCCATGGTACCTTTACAGATTGTTTCCCCACAGTCGAACAAGCCGGTAATGGGAATTGTCCAGGACTCTTTGTGTGGAATAAGGAAATTAACCTTGCGAGATACTTTTTTGACATATCAGCAGGTAATGAATGTACTAATGTGGGTTCCGGATTGGGATGGTCAAGTTCCGGTACCTGCCATAGTCAAGCCAGTTCCACTTTGGACTGGTAAGCAAATGGTGAGTCTCTGTATACCAAAGGGCATTAACCTTGTCCGGGTGGATGATAATAATCCTTTGAGCTCACCGAAAGATAATGGTATGCTTATCGAAAATGGCGAAATTATCTTCGGTGTTGTAGATAAGAAAACTGTTGGTGCAACTAGTGGAGGTCTCGTGCATACAATTATGCGCGAGAAGGGACCTCAAGTCTGTTGCAATTTTTTCACTGGTATTCAGATGGTTCTAAATTATTGGCTTCTGCATAATGGATTCTCTATTGGCATCGGTGATACGATCGCTGATGCGGCCACAATGCGTGATATTACTAATACTATTACTGCTGCTAAGGAGAAGGTGCAGGATATTATTCGTGATGCCCAGGAAAACAGACTGCCTGCTGAACCTGGTATGACTCTGCGTGAGTCTTTCGAACATAAAGTTTCGCAGACACTCAATCAGGCTCGTGACACCACAGGTAGATCTGCCGAGATGAGTTTGAAAGATACGAACAATGTGAAGCAGATGGTAACTGCCGGTTCTAAAGGTTCCTTCATTAACATCTCACAGATGTCTGCTTGCGTAGGTCAGCAGATAGTGGAAGGTAAACGTATCCCATTTGGTTTCAAAGACCGAAGTTTGCCTCATTTCACTAAAGATGATTACAGCCCTGAATCGAAAGGTTTCATCGAAAACTCATACCTGCGTGGCCTTACTCCCCAGGAGTTTTTTTTCCACGCTATGGCTGGTAGAGAAGGATTGATCGATACTGCTGTAAAAACTGCGGAAACTGGTTATATTCAGCGGCGTCTGGTTAAAGCCCTGGAGGATATCATGGTTCAGTACGATGGTACAGTTCGTAATTCATTGGGTGCTATTATTCAGTTCGTATACGGTGAAGACGGACTTGATGGCGCCCAAGTTGAGAAACAGACTGTTGATACCATTCCGGGATCTGATGAGATGTTTGAAAAGCGCTACAAGATTGATTTGATGGATCCTGAAAAAACTATTGACCCCAAACTACTGGAGCTCGGAAATGAAATCACAGGTGACATCAAGATCCAGGCAGTTTTAGATCAAGAGTACCAGCAGCTTTTGGAAGATAGAAGATTCCTTCGCTCGGAGGTGTTTGCTAATGGAGATAATAACTGGCCCTTACCTGTGAATATCAGGCGTGTGATTCAGAATGCGCAGCAAATCTTCCGTCTGGACGGAAACAAACCGAGCGACCTTACTCCAACTGAGATAGTTGAACGTGTCCGTAAAACTTTGGATGATTTTATTGTTGTCAGAGGCAACGGTGAGCTGCTATCAGAGGCACAACACAATGCTATTACTCTTTTTAGTTGCCTTGTAAGGTCAAGATTGTCATGCAAGAGGGTATTGCAGGAATACAAGCTCAACCGCGCCGCATTTGAATGGGTTTTGGGGACTATTTCTAGGCAGTTCAATAAGTCTCTGGTGGCACCTGGAGAAATGGTTGGAGTTTTGGCTGCTCAATCAATCGGTGAACCCGCCACCCAGATGACACTAAATACCTTCCACTATGCTGGTGTATCATCTAAGAATGTCACCCTTGGTGTTCCCCGTCTTAAGGAGATTCTTAATGTGGCTAAGACTATAAAAACTCCTGCTTTGACTGTTTACCTTGAGGAAGACTATGCTTCTGATATTGAAAAAGCTAAGACTATTCACTCTGCAATCGAGCACACAAACTTAGTGAATGTCACTGCTAAAACTCAGATAGTATATGATCCTGATCCTAAGACTACTGTTATTGAAGAAGATTATGACACTGTTCAATCTTTCTTTGACATTTATGATGAAGCTGTTGAATCTAAGCTCTATATGCATTCCCCCTGGCTCCTTCGTCTCGAATTGGATCGAGCTAAAATGCTTGATAAGCAGCTAACTATGAGTCAGGTTGCAGAAAGAATTCAGCAGGCGTTCGAAGATGAACTCTTCGTCATATGGTCCGAGGATAACTCTGAAAAACTGGTAATACGCTGTAGAGTTATGCGCGACCCTAAGATGCTGGATGAGGAGTTAGATGCGGAAGAGGATCAGATCCTTAAAAGGATTGAGCAACATATGTTGGAAAGCATAACATTGCGTGGTATATCTGGTGTTGAAAGAGTGTTTATGATGGAGCACAAACTGAGTAAGCCAAGTGTCACGGGTGAATATGAGAATAAGACGGAGTGGGTTTTGGAAACAGACGGTATTAACTTGCAGGAGGTCATGGCTGTTCCAGGAGTCGACGCTACAAGGGCATATTCTAACTCTTTTGTAGAGATTTTGTCTGTTTTGGGTATTGAAGCTACGCGTAGTGCACTGTTTCAAGAAATCCAAAATGTCATTGCTTTTGACGGTTCTTATGTGAATTATCGCCACATGGCTTTATTGGTTGATGTGATGACATCCAGAGGGCATTTAATGGCTATTACTCGTCATGGTATAAATCGCGCTGACACTGGCGCATTGATGAGATGTTCATTTGAGGAAACCGTCGAAATTTTATTAGAAGCAGCTGCTTCTGCTGAGCTTGATGACTGTCGCGGAGTTTCGGAGAATATTATGCTTGGACAGTTGGCTCCACTGGGTACGGGATGCTTCGACGTTGAATTGGATGAACATATGTTGAATTCCTTACCAATGGATTCAGCTCGTATACCCACATTCACAGCCACCAAGGATTCTTTCGAAGGTGGGGCTACGCCATATGACACACGTTCACCCATGTATACTGGTGGTGCCATTGGCTCGTTCGATTCCAGTGCTGCTTTCTCTCCGATTGTTGCTGCTGGAATGGACGACCGTGGAGGTCTTTCTGAGTATGGTGGATTTGGTATGAGCCCTTACGGGGCCGGTGCAGCCTCCCCTGGTTATAGCCCTAGCGTTTCCAGTTTTGCGTCTGGTGCTACCTCGCCTATGGCATTTGGTGGCACTAGCCCTGCATTTGGAGGAAGTGGATACTCGCCGACATCGCCGAAATACTCACCCACTTCTCCTTCTTACTCGCCCACGTCGCCATCTTACTCACCGACGTCGCCATCTTACTCGCCCACGTCGCCATCTTACTCGCCCACGTCGCCATCTTACTCGCCCACGTCGCCATCTTACTCACCGACGTCGCCATCTTACTCACCGACGTCGCCGCAGTACTCACCCACGTCGCCGCAGTACTCACCCACGTCGCCGCAGTACTCGCCCACGTCGCCGCAGTACTCGCCCACGTCGCCACAGTACTCGCCCACGTCGCCACAGTACTCGCCGACTTCTCCTCAGTACTCACCTACGTCTCCTCAGTACTCGCCGACTTCTCCTCAGTACTCGCCGACTTCTCCTCAGTACTCGCCGACTTCTCCTCAGTACTCGCCGACTTCTCCTCAGTACTCACCTACGTCTCCAAAATACTCGCCGAAGCGTTAATCGGTTACAATTCATTAAAAAAGTCCGTTTACATGTTTTTATTCAATACATTACGGAAACTAGAATCTAGTTATTATATTTACGATATGCACTATAGGTATCGTAGAATTCAACCAATGGCCGGAGTGATGTTAGGGTTAGCTATTGTACCCCATATTATTCTCTCGGCACCGGAGAAATGTATATTACGACACCGCCTCGGAGGAAATTGTTTCTCAGTTTTTCTCCTTAGAATATCGATATTATGGTAGCGTCTGCACTGAGACAGCTTAGAACAGCAAAGAATAGGTCAATTGGCAATTTTTTGGGAAGAAATCCTGCAAGAATGAATGCTTTCAGAGGCTTTGCTACTTCCGGAGCTCCGCTAGCCTCGAGGCGATACGGAATACTCGCGGGAGTGTTGCTTTTGTCCGGGCTTGGCTACTATGTGGCAAGCAAATCTAAAGTGTATGCTGAGTCCCCGAAGCCGGCTCTACAGGGCGATTGGGTTGATCTGAAACTCGAGAAAGTTTTGGACGAGTCCGCTGATACTAAGAGACTACGTTTCGCTCTCCCCGAAAAGGATCAAGTGTCTGGCTTAGTCGTAGCTTCATGTGTCCTTACCAAGTTCACAAATTCTAATGGCAAGAATGTAATTAGGCCTTATACGCCTGTTACCGAAACCGATACCAAGGGATATATGGACCTGGTCATCAAGCACTACCAAGGGGGTCATATGACATCCCATATCTTTGGCCTGAAGGAGGGAGAGACCCTATCATTCAAAGGTCCTATCCCCAAGATCAAGATTGAGCCCAACTCCTTCAAACATGTCGTCATGGTTGCAGGAGGTACTGGTATTACTCCCATGTTCCAAGTTGCGCAATATCTTGTCAATGAGGGCAGCTCCAGCACCAAGATTGACTTGATCTATGGAAGCTTGACTGAGAAAGACGTTATCATGAAGAAGGAGTTAGATACTCTTGCAGCGAAATCTAGAGGACGTCTTAATGTTCATTACTTCGTTGACAAATCTGAAGAAAAAGGTTGGAAAGGCCACACTGGATACATTTCCAAGGATTACCTGAAGTCTGTTATTCCTTCTCCTGGAACATCTGGATTGAAAGTGTTTGTGTGTGGACCTCCTGGTCTGTATTCTGCCATTTCTGGAAACAAAGTGTCTCCTGCCGATCAGGGTGAACTCTCCGGTGCCCTTAAGGATCTAGGATACTCGAAAGACGAGGTCTTCAAGTTCTGAGTGACCCATTCGAACTAGATAGATATTTCTGCACATATATTTATTTTCTTATAAACATTGTGGTATTAAAGTAGACAGAAAACGAAAACGTTATTTCTGCTGGTTCTCGCCGGAATTTCACCTAGCTTTCGACATCTTCCGAAGACTACATGGCAGACACAGCGTCTAACGAAGACAGGAGAGCTAAACCAGGCAGTCCATCTGAATCAGAATGGAACCCATCACATTTTAGGCTTTTTGTAGGAAATATAGGCCCGGATGTCTCTGATCAGGTACTGCACGATGCATTTGCGAATTTCGGTAGTCTTTCGAAGGCTCGCGTGATCCTGGACCATCGTACACAGAAGCCCCGGGGGTACGGATTTGTAGCATTTGAAAAGGCCGAGGACTACTTGGCGGCGTTCAAGGCGATGAATGGCAAGTACATCGGGGCACGGCCGGTGGAATTGAAGCGGGCCACGTCGCAGATCAGCTCCCCCAGGAACACTGGAAGAGGTATCGCGCGAAGTCCCAAGGGAAGCATAGGGAGTTCAGACAAGGTGCATAAACCGAGCGTATCTGGTAGAAAGAAGAATCACCGCAAGCTGAAACTTCTTGGATGATTTTATGTGTGAGTTAGTGTAAAGGAAATGTTATTTAAAATCCATATTGTGCGTTTACGACGAGGTATACGTGGTCTGCCTGGCTGTCTGAAGCCAGCGGTATTCCCTATTTGGGAACAATAGCAAAAAATCTTAAAACGGGACTTTTCAGTGAAAGATTCGACGTCTATAAAGACGGGACCTGTATATTTAAAGAGAGCCGACGGGTCTATCGACATGGCGCCTTCACTGAGAGAGCAGCTGGAAGAGCAGAACAAACTGTTGGAAGAGTTGCAAAGCACGCGTAGGCTGGAAACAATCGACCCGGCGAATGTCAATGCGCCCGATTTAAGCGTGGAACCATCGCTCGGTGATCGCGTAAGTCAATATTTCGAAGCGCACCCGGTCATATCGTCTGGCGTTGGAATAGCAGGGTTGTTTCTTGTGGGCTATGCAGTGGGCACAGTTTGGAAACCTGCGAAGACGGCGAAGTTCGGTAAAGGCGGGTTTGATCCAAAAATGAATCGTCGAGAAGCTCTCCATATTCTAGGACTGTCGGAGAGGACAGCCACAAAGAACAAAATTAAAGAATCGCACCGAAAGATTATGTTACTGAATCACCCTGACCGGGGCGGGTCGCCGTACCTTGCTACGAAGATTAACGAAGCCAAAGACTTCCTGGACAGAAATCGGTCATAGCGGTCTTGCGGTTTTGAAGTGGTCGATCAATAGGTCTGTACCGGATAGTGCACAGTTGTGTGTGTCAAACAGAAGGATCCAAGGGGGCCTTCTGCAAAAGAGTGTGTCTATCTCTTTTGCCGCGCTGCAGAAATATAGTGTAGCAAAGTAGATACTAGCCAGCAATGTCGTGATATTCATAAACGTAAATATAATGATAAAAAGAGAAAACCAATAAAGCAGTTAATCAACAAAGAGCTCAATCCATCTGCCCGAAGAAAGGAGTCTCACCGTCGTCGAGATCCATTTCGACATCAGATGAGTCCGGTTCAGCAACGTCAGAGGAGCCTTCTCTGATAAGGCTCGGGACCGAGCTGGGGACAGTATCATCGATTGAGGATTCGTCTGTCATAGATACAAGAATCGAAGCAGCCTCGAGGAGCTGGACCTGCTGGTGCTTCGAGAGCGGCAGACTGGAGGTCATGGCCCATTCCGGGGTGTGTTCCCATAAATGCTTTGTCAAGCAAGAGATGTGTTTATATCCCTTGCCACAGTTATCGCACTTAAGTTCCTCCTTCAACCTTCCGGAGTCGCCCTCCGAAATGCGCCGTCGCATTAGCTGTTTGCTGAGGCTGGACATCTTCTCCGTGGGGCTCGAGGAGGGCAAAGAAGGGTAGGGCGAAGGAGAGGAGTATGGGCTTGTGCCTCGGGGCAAAATTCTACGGCGGGTGGCTCCGGATTGCTAGAATTGTTAGTAAGTGTTATTTTCGCGACAATCGCTCTGGCGCACGGAACTTACAGAAATGTTGATAGCGGAAGTCATAACAGAATGATTGAAACAAAGCGTATAATCTAAGAAATGATGCCAAAGACCGGAATATGGGATGAACTGAATGATCAGGTTGGTCTTTGGTGATAATACGAGCTGGTAGATTGAGGAGAAGAAATGTCAGGTGTCGCAGGTATAAATAGACGCAAATAACTAAGAGGTTTTGGAATGGTGGAATATGCTAGGCAGTGAGCGACCTGTAAACCTTATTTCCTGGAAGGTCCAGATACTGACCCCCCTTTTGGTGTTGCTTGAGTGGGGCCACCGCCCAATGGCATGCCCGCGGCCCAGCTGTTTTCTGTTTGGGTAGAAACAAAAAGAACTCGCAATGACGTCAGCGTTCCGGCCTGGGTTTCAAACCTTAACTTCGCTCAGCCTGGAAGTGTGCCCTACACAACCCTACTACTTTGCTTCGACGCGGACTTGTGCTTATACCCTTCATCTATTGTTTGTTTCTTTTTCTTTTTGGTTAGAAACCGTGCCATAGATCCACTCAGTAAACATGACGGAATCTCGGCAGGAGCTAATTTCGTGGGTCTCAGGACTCCTAGACATTACACTGACGAAGGTAGAGGAACTCGGCACCGGCGCTGCATATTGCCAGATCATCGATTCAATATACGGAGATGTTCCGATGAGTAAAGTGAAATTCAACGTGTCGTCAGAGTATCAGTACATCAACAACTTTAAAGTTCTCCAAGCGGTTTTTTTGAAGCACAAGATTGATCACCCTGTTCCCGTAGAACGCCTGATCAAATGCAGATTCCAGGACAACCTCGAGTTCTTGCAGTGGATTCGCCGTTATTGGCTGGAAACAGCTAGCGGGAATGAGTACGATGCTGTCGGTCGACGACGTGGCACAGTACCCACTACTGTGAGAAACGGGACTTTAAACTCGTCTTCAAGGCCTGTTCCAGCCTATAAACCTGCCCCGAGAGTAGTTTCTAATGACTCTCGGGCCAGGCCTGCTCCTGCTTCCATGCAGCCAAAGCAAATTACCCGACCAACAAGCACCAAGACTGCTCCGTTGCCTGGGAACTCTACTGGTTCGAGGGCTCCACCTCGAACCACTGCGGGAGCACCCGCGATCACAGCCTTGAAGAAGGAGCTTGAAGCTGCCAATGACGACATAGCGAGACTGAGCGAAGATGTGGAGAGTTTAAGAGAATCAGTTGTAACTATGGAGACCGAGCGCAACTTCTATTTCACGAAACTGAGAGCTGTAGAGCTATTGATGCAGCAATTGGAGGAAGCTGAACAGCTTCCACAAAGCAACGATATCCCTACCAACATATTCCTAAGGACTGGTCAGCCTTTATCAGATGATGCCAAGCAACTAAAAGACAGAGTCTTGGCGATATTCTACTCTCCTGAACAGATAACTGATCCTAATGAATTGATAGAGTCTACGATCGGCCGTTCCCCAGACGAGCTGGCTGCCATGAACGGCGTTGGAGTACTTGAGCTAACTGATGACCCGGCTGCTGTAACTACTGAGAGTTCTTCAGACGTGTTCTAGGAGTTCAATAGACTGTTCGGATCATGTGTGCCCCTCTTTCGAGGATATAAAAACGACATTTCAGTGATTTGGGAGTATTAGACGTTATGATTGGTTGGATTGTTTATATTACCCCACAGAACTGATTTCTTCTTTTATAATTGAACTTTTATTATTTACATGTGTAATTCCAGCCTATGTCAGTTAGTTTAGTGAAACAATTACTTCCCGAATTTGAGCAGTTCTTCAGCTCCAAAGCAAGAGTGTTCGTGTCCGGAACGCTCTTTGGGTTCATGACGGCTGCCATTTTTCCTGACCTGCTCGAAAGCATTCGCGCCCTGATAAACGCCCTTGAAGTTCTTCTGTTGTGGCTAGCTATTCTCTATGGGTTATATAGATACACTTCTTTCACATCCTACTCCTGTAGCCCTCTTCTGAGACCGCAGTTGGAAAGCGGACATATTATCGAAGAGATCAACCAACCTCCGCGACTGATACTATCATCGCAGCCTGCGAAAAGTACAAAATGGCAAACTGCTTTGGTGACCGAATCTAGTGATGATGCTAGTATCTCAGCAGGCTCGGTATCAAGCGATCCTGACAAAGTCCGGTTACACTTGCACCGGATCGAAGCATACGCTGCCGACAACAATTCGGCAGTGTCGGAAGCAACAACAGCCGAGTTTGAAAGAAAGGGGGTGATTTTGGGAAATAGTTGCAAGCATATCAGGATCCCTGCTGAAGCCATTCAAGGAGTAGTGCCCCGACTGGACATGATTGTTCTGAGTACGGCTACGAGCAATCTGGAATTGCACGTGGTAGAGGCAGATCAGCACCTCATAGGCAGAGCAGCAGTTATCATAGAGACTGCTATGAATGAAATGAGGATATCGACTACAGAATAAAACATCGCGAATACCAGACAGATAAGGAGGTGTATATAACTAATCTAAGTAAACTGGCGCCTATCGCTCAAGACTCGGGCAATGTCTCCTTGCCCTGCCACAGAGATTATCTTTTCAAAGTATGCAAGAATAACGCCAGTAGTAGTGCCACCACTTCCGGAAGTAGGGGCAGCTCCGTATCTGCCCGCCGACACTGTGGCAGCAGGAGGATGCGCCATTGCCCAGTAAAGGTATTTAAGAAGAACATCACGCTGATCTACAGTTAGCGATTTTACTATAGAAGATATTTCCGACGATTTGACGGATATAATTGCGTCAGTGACGGCTGAAAGGAAAGCTGATTTTGCAGGCTCATCAGCCCCGTACGGGGGAGTGTCTACAGCCATTACTACAGCGGATTTCGCGTCACCTCGGGACGACTTCCCTTTAATATCACTCGTAAATGCATTGAGCTCGCTGCTTGAATAAGTAGAAACCGGCACTACTGGTTTCTGCAAGGGTTCATCGACAACCAGTGTTCGAAAGTCCATTGGTGGTGTAGAGTTTAGGTACTGGAGCTTGGGAAACGGGTGAAAGTACTGTACAGTAGAGGTGGTTTGGTCAGACAGTGCCAAACACCACAATCAAAAGGGGGGCTTATTAATACTCAAACGTAGCTGAAACAATGTTATTAGGGGCGCTCGGCATCTATGGAGATAAGAGAGGCGAGTGATGGCCGCCTGCTTCAACTTGTAGAGCTCAAAATCTATACGGAGGAAGCGAGAGCAGACTTAGGAGAGGTGCTTAGAATAGGTGAATAATGAAAACAGCAAATATATATAGCAAGACCACAACACATGACACATAACAGGCTCGAAGACAGCGGCGTTCTTGGTTATCTAGCACGCACAATTGGCTTGCTTGGGAGCTGCAGCCCCTAGGTCGACACGATCTGGGGTTTCGGGGGTGCGGGAAGATGCCGGAGTTGACTCAGGTAGCTTAGATGCAATAGCTGTGAAGACTTCTTGCACATTACTGCCGGTCTTGGCTGAGGTTTCGAAGAACAGAAGATCCTCGTCATCCGCAAGAGCTTGGCCCTCTGTGGTGGCCACACGAGGGCCATTATCATCATCAGCTAAGTCCACCTTATTTCCTACCAGCGCAATGGTTATATCTGGGCTAGCCTGGGCGTGCAGCTCAGATACCCAATGCCGGGCCTTCACGAAAGAAGCAGGTTTGGTGACGTCGTAAACCACAACAGCTGCTTGTGCGTTGCGGTAATACATCGGAGCAAGCGAAGCAAACCGCTCTTGTCCTGCTGTATCCCAGATCTCGAATTTAATTGTCCTGTTCGGGAGCTGACACTTCTGCGTCAGGAAAGCGGCTCCGATGGTCGGCTCCTTGTGCTCCTGAAAGTCGTTGGAAACGAATCTCAGGACCAGCGAAGATTTGCCTACAGCGGCTTCGCCCAATAGCACAAGCTTCACGGATGTCTGCGGCCTCGCATCCATCTTTTACGTTCGTTTCTTGATCAGATCTTGTTTAGATAGAAAAGCCTAAAGAAGCTTAGAAAGGAGGCGGGGTGGGAGATTGGTGCTGGTGGGCCATCTGGGATCTTTCCCTTTTGGGAAGAGCTGCTAAGGTGCGAGGTCGTGCAGAACATGCCTGCCGAACTGGGCCTGCCAGAAGCGTTTCACACTCTAGCTGGCGGCTAGTCAGACTTTCTGGCGCCAGGCATTCTACTGCTACGTGAAATAGCCAGGACGTCGCTCGCTACATCAAACTAGTATCATGTTAACTATTCAACATTATCATCACTTTTGAGGAGGAATCTCGAAGATGACCTGCTTGCCGGTAAGGCGCTGGTAAACAGCCTGGAAGGACTCGAACTTGTGGTCGATGGTGTTGGCATCCTTGTTGTTGAGGTAGACCTTGAGGAGCTTTCCACCGCCGACTAGATGTCTAACACGCTTGCCGGAAACCTCGATGGGGAAAACCAAATCATCAAGAATTTTCTCATGAACAGCTGTGAGGGTGCGAGATCTTGGTCGCTTTTGAGTCTGGCGAGATCGACGGCCAGGTTTAGGAAGAATGCGTCGCTGTCCGACAAAAACTACATGACGGTCGGAGAACTTCTTCTCAAGCTCACGGGTTAAACGGGCCTGGACAGTGTGGAAGTGGGATAGCAGAGGAACAGGAACAAAGACAACAATGGCCTTACGTCCTTCACCAACCTCAATCTCACGGGCGCCAGAGATCTGAAGTCTCTTCAATTCAGGAGCACTCTCTCCTCCGGCAGCTTCAATATCAACAAGAGCCTGGCCGATCTGAAGATCTAACTCAGAAGGCGATGCAGACGCCACTTTATTATGTGCAGACATTTCTCTAAATTCCAGCAGTTATCCTTGTGTTCTGTGGATTTATGATATACGCAGATCCTACAAATCGCAAGAGAATGTGTACCGTCTACGTTGCAACCAGCTTGCTCGTTAGACTGCTTGCTTCTCCTCCCACCGCGCCCTAATTACCGTGACTGTGCTGCTGCCCCGGGCAACACATTTTGCCCTACTCTCATCTTCTCCCAACTCTGCTTTCGGCCGTGGTTAGCGGATACTAAGTTCCAATAATCGTTCCTCTGAAAACTCTATTATCCCCGGTATCCCCGGCACAGTCGGATTTGGTGGCCGTGATTGGACACTCTTGGAAGAATACTACCTTAAAGCTGGCCCATTTCGGCTAGCCTTCACACTTCGCCAAACCGTCACCTATACAGTACCGTGGTTTTCCGCTTTCTTTGCTATTCTTCTCTATTGAACGCAAAAATGTCAGTGCTCCCCATCTCTAGACGATTAGAAATCAGCAGAGGCCAGCCAATGGCGGTCTTCCTATTCATTTAAGTTCGGCCTTATCATGAAAATCTTTAACTCTAAAGAGCTTTCAGTAACCTTATCGCCCGAACTTACAGCGCCTAGCAGTTACAGATAAATATTTGTCTTTATTTTGCACCGCCCTCTTCATTGGCTTCTTCTCCATGACTCCTTCTATCATCCCTGTCAAAGTGGAACAAAGCTCTGTATCTACAGTCACTGAGGATGTAGCCAAGGGTGTGCTTCCTCCTCTCCCCCAGCAGATCAGTGCCAAAGATTACAGCAGCGTCCTCACTTTTTATCTCAACGGTAAAAAGCAGGTTCTCCGCAATCCGGACCCTGAAGGGACTTTACTCGACTATCTGCGACTAAAGGCTCATCTTACAGGTACAAAACTGGGCTGCTCTGAAGGTGGATGCGGTGCCTGCACTGTAGTAGTCGCTTCTATTGATCCTGACACTAAATCAGTCTACTATGCTGCTATTAACTCTTGTATCGCCCCCCTGATTTTTGTCGAAGGTAAACACCTCATCACAGTGGAGGGAATAGGTAATGTCAAGAATCCTCACCCTGCTCAAGAAAGAATCGCATACTTCCATGGCTCTCAGTGCGGATTCTGTACCCCGGGTATAGTCATGTCATTGTATGCTCTACTCAGAAACACAGATGGAAGCCCCACCAAGGACCAGATCATTGAATCATGGGATGGTAATCTATGCAGATGTACTGGATATAAACCAATCATTGACGCTGCGAACACTTTTGTCTCTGGTTGTGCCAGAGGAAAGGATTGCTGCAAGAACAAGGCTAACGGCAATGGCTGCTCTACCGACGACTCCAATGGTAATAAAATGGAAATTGACGTAAATGAATTGGTCTCTCCAAATGGTATGCCTTTGAAACCGGCCTATCGATCTGACCAGGAACTGATTTTCCCTCCTTCTCTCCGCAAGTATGTGCTCCCTGCCATTTATTTCGGAAACTCAAGAAAGATCTGGTTCCGTCCTACTACAAAAGCTCAACTTCTTGAAATTAAAAGTGCTTTCCCCAGTGCTAAGATCGTTGGAGGTTCTTCTGAGATTCAGATCGAAATTAAGATGAAGGCTGCCGACTATAATGTCTCAGTTTTTGCCAACGACATTCAAGAACTCTGTCAGTATTCTTACGTCCCAGGGAAAGGTCTTTATTTCGGTTCCAACATTAGCCTCTCTAAGCTTGAAGAGGTCCTCCATGCACTTATTGAAGGTTCAGATCATATTAATGTTCCTAAACTCGAACCTCATCAAACTGGCTTCTACAGAGCAATGCTGAGCCAGCTGAAGTATTTTGCTGGTCGTCAGATCCGCAATGCTGCTACTCCTGCAGGAAACATTGCTACAGCTTCGCCTATCTCAGACCTTAATCCTGTTCTTGTGTCTGCTCATGCGGTTCTCACAGTAGAGGAAGCGGATAAAGCTCCAACTTCTCTATCTATGGCTGACTTCTTTATCAGCTATCGCAACACAAAACTCCCCACTTCTGGAATCATTACCAGCATTTTTGTTCCCGAAACTACTAAGTATCAACATATCACGTCGTATAAGCAAGCTAAACGCAAAGATGATGATATTGCAATTGTGACTTCTTCTTTCTTTGTTGAGTTGGACGATAATAATGTGATCACCGACGCCCGACTTGTCTACGGTGGTATGGCTCCTATCACGGTTGCAGCTAAAGGTGCTTCAGCATTCCTTGTGGGGAGAAGTCTTTTAGATAATGATACCCTTGAAGGTACTTTCAGTGAGCTTGAGAAAGATTTCAATCTACCATATGGAGTGCCTGGAGGTATGGCAACTTACAGGCGTGGTTTGGCTCTGAGTTTTTTTTACAGGTTCTACAACCAAGTTAAAGCCAACTTAGAACTCGATTATGACTCTGATGTACTAAATGAGGTAACACGCGATCATGTAATTGGAAAACGCGATCTTGAGAATCCTTTTGAGTCTCGTGTTCTTGGAAAATCCAACCCTCATCTCTCCGCCTTGAAGCAAGTCACTGGCGAAGCTGTGTATATTGATGATATCCCCCCACAGCATCAGGAACTTTTTGGTGTTCAAGTTTTGTCTACTAAAGCACATGCTAAAGTATTGTCTGTGGATTACAGTGCTGCACTGGAAGTTCCAGGCGTCGTAGATTATGTTGATATCAACGACCTTCCTAACCGCGAGGCTAACTTGTGGGGTTCAGTTAATGGCTACGAACCATATTTTGCCGACGGTGAAGTGTTTTTTGCGGGCCAATGTATTGGCGTTATTCTTGCTGAAAGTGAAATCGCAGCTAATGAAGGCATGCGTGCTGTTAAAGTGGAGTATGAAGATCTGCCCTTCATCACCACCGTAGAGCAAGCCATTGAAGCTAATTCTTACTTTGATCATATAAAGCCTCAGACTTATAAGGGAGATATTGAGGAGGGTTTCAAGAATTCTAAATATGTTTTCGAAGGTACAAACAGAATGGGAGCACAAGAGCATTTCTATCTTGAAACTCAGGCTTGCCTTGCTGTTCCTGAACCCGAGGATGGTGAGCTTAAAATATACTCATCCAGCCAGAATCCCACAGAAACACAGCACTTTGTTGCGTCTGCTACTGGTGTTCCAGACTCGCGTATTGTATGTCGGGTGAAAAGATTAGGGGGTGGATTCGGCGGTAAAGAATCTCGATGTGTTCAACTAGCTGGTCTTGCAGCAGTGTCGGCTGTTAAAACAAAGAGGCCCGTACGCATGATTCTTTCGCGTGCCGAGGATATGGCGACCTCCGGTCAGAGGCACCCATTCCTTTTCAAATGGAAGTGTGGTTTTGATGAAAACCATAAGATGATTGCTTATCAGGTTGACTTATATTGCAATGCCGGTTATACTATGGATTTAACTCGTGGAGTTATTGAACGTGCAGTTTTACATGCTGATAACGTTTACTTCTGTCCTAATGTTGTTGTTCGCGGCTGGATTTGCAAGACAAACACTGCCTCAAACACTGCCTATCGAGGCTTTGGCGGCCCCCAAGGTATGTTTTCCGCAGAATGCATGATGTATGAAGTCGCTGACCGTTTAAACATTGACTTGGACGAGCTTCGTCGGATCAACTTCTATGATAAAACCAAGAATCAGTCTACTTCCTTCAAACAGCCTATTACCGAGGACTTTTCTGTTCCAGACATTGTTGTACAACTTCAAGAAGAAGCGAAGTATAAGGAGCGTAAGGCCAGTGTCGAAGAGTTTAACAGGAATCACAAGTGGATTAAACGTGGTATTACAACGACACCAACCAAGTTTGGAATTTCATTCGGTGCTCTTTTCTTAAATCAGGCTGGTGCTTTAATTCACATTTACCACGATGGGTCTGTCTTGCTCACCCACGGTGGAACGGAAATGGGTCAGGGATTGCACACGAAAATGGCGATGATATGTGCTCATGAGCTGAATGTTCCATTGGAGAATGTCTTTATTTCAGAAACAGCTACAAACACTGTTCCGAATACATCTCCTTCTGCAGCATCAGCTTCAAGTGATCTTAATGGAGGTGCTGTAAAGAATGCCTGTGATCAACTTAACGAACGACTGAAACCATATAGGGAGAAATTTGGTCCAAATGCTTCTATGCGAGAGATAGCACATGCTGCATATTTTGATCGGGTTAATTTGTCCGCTAACGGATTTTATAAGACGCCTGATATTGGATACGTATTTGGCGAAGAGGATCCTAAACCGGCGTTCTATTATTTTACTCAAGGTGCATGTATATCTGAGGTTGAGGTTAACTTACTTACTGGTGATTTTTCAGTCTTACGTACAGATATCAAGATGGACATTGGTCGTCCGATCAATCAAGCCATTGATTATGGTCAGATTGAAGGTGCTTATGTTCAAGGTCAAGGCCTGTTTACAACGGAAGAGTCTCTTTGGTTTTCTCACAATGGGCAAATATTCACTCGTGGACCTGGAGCCTATAAGATTCCTAACTTTAGGGATATTCCTCAAGAGTTCAATGTATCTGTGTTGAAGGATAGACCTTTCAACCATCTCAACACCATTCACCGCAGTAAAGGCATTGGGGAGCCCCCTCTTTTCCTAGGCTGTACTGTGTTGTTTGCTATTCGTGAGGCGCTGAAGGCAGGCAGACAGCAGTTTGGGCAGACTGAAGTCTTGGTAATGAACTCACCGTGCACTGCTGAGAAGATTCGTCTTGCTGTGGGAGATAGTATTATTGAGCGCGCTACGGTTGTTCCTAAGGAAGGAGAAAAGCCTTTCCTTATTCAAGCCTAAGTGTAGCTTAGTTGTTATGGTATATTTCGGATTGTAGATGGATATAATATCTATATTGGGCGTATTGGTTTGTTCCCATCGTAGACAAGTAAATCATATGAAAACCAAGGTGTTGGACGACTATGCCTAATAGCCGATAGAGATCTCTCTCAAGTAGCAAGGGTTTAGGAGGTATAACTAGCTCTAGTTAGTCAGTTTAACTTGGTTAGATTTACTTAGAACCCGAGGAAGTCTAAATAATCATGCAGGACCATGTTTAAGACAATCGAAAGAGTCGTGCTTATTCTTCGACATTTCCTTTTCGAGAAATACAGTTTGGTTTATAACTTAAAATGGGAACTGTAGTATCCGCTCTGTTCTTCCCAAGCCTCGGCGATCGAGAGAGGCTTCAGAATATGGGTCTGATTCCACATTTCTCGAAATATTGCGGAACTTACCCGGTATCATATACGGACATTCAT
Organism: Tortispora agaves; assembly: GCA_030462865.1. Classification (NCBI taxonomy): domain Eukaryota; kingdom Fungi; phylum Ascomycota; class Trigonopsidomycetes; order Trigonopsidales; family Trigonopsidaceae; genus Tortispora; species Tortispora agaves. The sequence continues at coordinate 25,588 of JAKVQP010000013.1, forward strand.
TTTGAGGTTCCCGAAACTTCATTTGACCTTTCTAGAACCACTGCCAGATCTGTGGAAGCGAGAATCATCTACCCCACTACTGACGAATACGCTGGACGGAAATCTTTATGGGTTCCAGAGCCGTCATCTCGCTACGTCGCAGGCTTCGCTAGCCTGTTGGGTGGAGGAATAATATCTAGTATGCTTGCCAGTCGAGTGTCCCCTCTGAACGCTTTGTGCAAATTGATCAAGATGCCCATGGGCGAGGGCGATCCCGTCAGGACATCTGAACGACCATGGCCGGTCGTTGTGTTTTCGCATGGCTTATGTGGAAATAAAAGTGCCTATTCTTACTACACCGCTAGCCTTGCATCAAATGGTTATATTGTAATTGTTCCGGAACACAAGGACGGGACTGCCCCCACATCGAGAGTCGGTGTCACGGGTGACGAATGGGTTCCTTTCGAAACTGTCAGAGAGGTGGACGACGCTACGCGGAGATTTCGTGTTGGGCAGCTGGAGCATCGTATATTTGAAATTATGCAGGTATTGTGCTATTTAAGGCGAGGCTCTCTGGACATTATAAATAGCTCTAACGCTGATCTGCGTCATATCATTTATTCGGGCCATTCATTTGGTGCAGCTACCGTTATAGCTATGCGTAAAGGCATTGGAAACATTATCGCGATAGAACGCGAGCTAATGGTTCGTGATAGCGATTTGGAGAAGAAGCAGCGGAAATCGAGTATGTCGTCTGTTAGTCGAACAGAAATAGTCTCCCCTCTTCAGCCGAACTCTCCTGAAGTTCGAGCTACGGACTTGTCCCCTCCATTAGAAGCGAGAGACATGCCACCCCTTACTCCATTGGTACAGTCAGTGATGGAATTGTGTCAAGATGACATGCGCTCTATATCAGATGACGAAACTCTGAACTTACCTGAGCCTGCGCTAGGAATGGTCGTCGATGATTCAATGACTCTTTCATGGCAAGACCCAGTGAGAATGACTGGCATAATAGCGCTGGACCCATGGATGTTTCCTATTTCAGAAGCTCTCCAAATATCTATGGATATTCCTCTTCTCTCTATTGTTTCTACACAATTCGAAGCATGGGAGACTAATTTTGTTGATCTGAAAGAATGCGTTTCCTGCAACACCAAGGAGACGTACCTGTATAAATATGTGCCGTCTTCACACCACTCACAATCGGACTTTGGCGTGCTGTTTCCTCGTGTGATGCGCGCCATGTACAAAGTTGGAGGTGACAGAGAGCATGAACAGAAAATTCTGGAATCAAACGTCCGAGCGTCTGTAGACTTTCTCGGTGCTCTTAGAACTACTGATTCGCTGTCGAAGCACGCACTATTACACCATAGCACAGAATCACCTACCTGGTGTTGTATATATAGGAATAATGAATAATGTATGCCTAACCAGCTGTAAACGTTACCCTGGCTTGCGATAACTACCAAAGTCTTCCAAAGGAACTCGGCGTCAGCCTTGCGGCGAACTCCCAACCCGCTAAATAATTGTCGCGCTCCGCTTCACCAACGGCCATAGCCACCTTGTTAGAATTCAGGGTCTTTCTCATATTAAACTTATTTACGTGTTCCTACGCCAGAACCCTCGATTCTGAAACCTTTTTGCTTCCACTCACAGGAGTATCAATATTTTCCGGACTTAATTGGCTGCAAGTTTAGAGTTTTTAAGCCGGCAATTGGTTCCTTTCTAGCTTTGACAGCCTCTGCCTCGCAACCGCTCTTTCGCCTCTAGATTCTGCAAGATTCCATTGCAGTTGTTTCGTCCTAAGGGACTTTCTGCGTTAATTTAGGCTTTTGTTTCCGCGCGTCGACGCACACCGCTAACACTTCTTTGCACTATGGCTGACACAGAATCACTGTCGGATGCCAGCAGCTACACCGAAGTCCAGTCCGACGGGCCCCAAGCTGCATCCACTGGATCTCCCGACACAACTGTCCTTGACGCAAGTAACTTTGAAACTGTAGCTGAACGTGTTTTCACCCCGTTGAACGACGACCTAGAAGTGGAATCTCAGGGGTGGTTCACGTGGGATATAACCGGATGGACTGATCTAGAAGACCGGGCACGAAGCCCCGCCTATCACTGCGGTGATTTCGACTGGAGAATTCTACTATTTCCCCGTGGAAACCATGCAAATTCGGATGCTTGTTCCCTTTTTTTAGAGTGCACGCCTCATGGTATGACACCTTATGATGATGATGACTCTTCTACAGAGCCGCGAGAAGAATTTCACGTCTGTGCCCAGTTTGGCCTCGTCATGTGGAATCCAGAACACCCTACAGCTCAATGCTCTCATTCGGCTTATCATAGATTCAACGAAAGTGAAACTGATTGGGGTTTTGCCAAGTTTCGTAATATCCGATCTTTGTTCAGTGTCACCACCGATATCTCCTATCCCTTGGTCGAGAATAACTGCACCAAAATCAGCGCATATGTTCGTATCTTTAAAGACGAAACCGGCGTTCTTTGGCATAACTTTGTCAATTATGACTCGCGCCAGGTTACGGGCTATACTGGTTTACGCAACCAAGGAGCCACCTGCTATCTTAATTCGTTGGTGCAGTCGTTATATTGCACAAATGCCTTCCGCAAAGCAACCTATCAGATTCCAACTGAAGATGACGAGCCGTCCAAAAGCGTTCCGCTGGCTTTGCAGCGACTTTTCTACTTGCTGCAGACATCACCATATCCTGTCAGTACTACTGAGCTCACTAAATCTTTTGGCTGGGATACCGCTGACGCGTTCACTCAGCATGACGTACAAGAGCTTAACCGTGTTCTGATGGACAACCTCGAAGGTAAAATGAAGGGAACTCCGGCTGAAAAAGCGCTGGCCAATCTTTTCGCTGGGAAAATGAAAAGTTATATTCGTTGCATTAATGTAGATTTTGAATCTTCGCGTTCTGAGGAATTCTGGGACATTCAGCTCAACGTCAAAGGAATGGCTAATTTGCATGACTCATTCAGCGATTATGTCCAAGTTGAAACATTGGATGGTGAGAATCAGTATCAAGCATCTGGATATGGTCTTCAGGATGCTCATAAGGGTGTGGTTTTTCAGTCATTTCCACCTGTACTGCATCTACAGCTCAAGCGGTTCGAGTATGACTTTATGCGCGACACTATGGTGAAAATCAATGATAGACATGAGTTTCCTTTAGAGATTGACCTCAGTGAGTTTTTAAGTGACGAAGCTGATAAATCTGATCCAGCTGTTTATTGTCTTCATGGTGTATTGGTGCATTCGGGAGATTTAAATGTTGGACATTATTACACCTTAATCAAGCCAACTATTGATGGTGATTGGCTCAAGTTCGATGATGACAGAGTTACTAGAGCTACTTTGAAGGAAGTTTTGGATGATAACTATGGTGGTGATGTGGAGGATAATAGTCTAATAACTAAGACAGGACAGCGCCAGACTAGCTTATCTCGATTTATTAAACGGCATTCCAACGCGTATATGCTGGTATACTTACGCAAGTCTCGCCTGCATGAGATCCTTGAGCCAATCACTGACTCCGACGTACCTTCTTACATCCCTGAAAGGCTTGAGCAACAAAGGCTTGCTGAAGAAGTTCGCCGTAAAGAGCGCGAAGAGCAGCATTTGTACATTAATGTCAAAGTTGCTCATATGGGTACATTTAAGAATTATCAAGGATTCGATGTCACTTCATGGAATGCTGATACAGACCAGTCTAACCTGATCGACCCTAAAGGCCTCCCATTAGTGTTCAGGATGCTTAAAACTTCAACCGTTTCCGAATTGAAAGTTCAAGTATCTAAGCTATTAGGAATTGAGAATAAAGATAAGTTTATGCTCTGGCTGTTTTCTAACCGCATGAACAAGACAGCTCGACCTGATCAGCCAGTCCCTGAAAATACTGCTTTATCGATTGAACAGATCAGAGAAAGAAAATCCAATAAATCCCCTGATTTTCGATTATGGATTGATGATAACACTACAGTATTGGAGAGCTACAAGGAACATATTCAAGTAATTCCTGAGCCGGATGAGGCAAGTTCAGATCATTCCACTCCTCAACCACAAGTTGCGCCTAAATCTCCAATATTCGTTTTGCTCAAGTTTTTCGACGTCGAAAAGCAAACATTACTAGGCTTAACTACTACTGTAGTCGACTTGGAAGATGAGATATCCACAGTTTTGCCGTTAGCTAGAAAGGCATTGGGCCTGAATGCTGATATTCAACTGAACCTTTTTGAGGAGATTAAACCCGATCTTATTGAAACCCTCGAGCCAAAGTTTACCTTCAAAAGAGCTGAAATTCGTAATGGTGATATCATAACAATAAGTAAGGTTCTCCCTTCTTCTGCACTGGAAAACATTTCCGGTTACAAAGATGTTCCAAGCTTTTATAGATTCTTGTTGAACAGAGAACGAATTCATTTTGCTCCTCGCTTTGACGACGATGCTACTGAGGAGTTTAGTCTTGTATTGAGCAAAAGAGATCATTACTCGCACTTAGCTCAGGCAGTTGGTCGTCATTTGAATGTGGATGGTGAGAATATACGCTTCACTACTTCACATCCTTCTGGTGCTCCTAAAAGTATTGTTAAATATGTTCCCTCGGCATCGATCTCCAGCATTTTGAATTCAGCTTACACATCTTCGCCTCATCTTCTCTACTATGAAATACTATCTATGCCGTTGCGTGAAATGGAACGCATGATTGTCATTCCTACAATTTATATGCCTAGTGGTATATCCAGTGAAACTGGTTTGGATATTTTGGTTCCTAGAAATGGAACCATTAAGACTTTTCTTGATGAGCTGGGACGGCATGTACAGTTCGATCTTAAAGCAGATGAGACTCTTAGAGTATATCTTGTTTACAATGGGTGTATCCAGCGTGTTCTAGATGAATCAACTGAGTTGAACATGTTAAGTGATATTGGAATACTGTGTGTCGAAAAGACTTTAATTGACGAAATGGAGCCAACTGAGACGCAAGCCTTAGTTCAGGTTGTACACTTTCAGAAGGATATTTCTCACATTCACGGAATACCTTTCGTATTTCCACTCCGTATAAATGAGCGCTTTCGTGACACCAAGCTGCGGTTGAAAAAGAAACTGGCGTATAAGGATGATGCTGCATTTCAAAAGATTAAGATTGCTTTGATAGGAAATCATCGGCCTGAGCCGGTGGAATACCTGACAGACGATGACTTGGTGCTTGCTGATATTGTTGGACAGAGTGACTATATTGGACTGGATCACATAGACAAGTCTAATCGACGATCTCACGGAGAGAGAGCTATTACTATTCGTAATTAGTATCACTATATGATTAAAGATCTGCTCTACGAAGCTATCTAAAAATTGTAAACATATATGACCGGAAGTAATGGTATTACAGCAGTTTATTCCACTTCATCTGAAGCTACATCTATATTATCGATTCCCACGATTGAGTCTGAAACCTTCCAAATTTGGATGAGGTTGTCTTCAGCCACTGAAGCAATGGTCCAAGGAAGGAATGGGTTCCAAGAGAAATCAGCAATTTGGTTTGTATGTCCACCATGCATGAAGAGCAGCTCAGGGGGTCCATCTTCAGCGTCTTCTGGAGTTTGCTCTTCTCCTATCCTTGAAATATCCCAGATAATCACTCTTCTATCACTTGAGCCTGATGCAATAATGCTCTCGTGATGTGGTGACCACGACAATGATGTTACATCGCCAGAGTGTCCTTGCAATACATGTAGCGGGGAGATCAGGTTCCTCATATCCCATAGAGCCACTGTATTATCGGCTGAACCTGTAGCGAGTATTCTCTCATGCTTTGGATTAAAGGCTAGAGCGTTGACAGCTTGCTCGTGGGCAACGATGTCAAAAACTGGTTTGTAAGACGATGTCGAAGATCTGAGGTCGTGAATTTGCAAATGTAGATCGTCTGAGACTGAACCGAATATAGACTCGTGGAAATTGTTCCATTGGACGTCATTCACGATAGCGGAGTGAGAGTGAAAAACTCGCACAGGGGACATAGTAGCTGAGTCTTTGTTGTAGGAAGTGATATCCCAATAAGCCAGGGTTGCATCGTTAGATCCGGTGAGGAGACTTCCCTCTTTCAAAGGGGACCAAGAGAGACCAAAACCTTCCATTGTGTGGTGCTTGAGTCTGATTTCAGGCTCACATTTTCCTGATGGGTTGATGGAATGCTTCTTACGATCGTAAATAAGAACATCACCGGTACTGGTCCAGGCGGCCAGCATATCTGGATTCTGGGGCATGTATCGGGCCTTATTGGCTTCAGTTTCATGGTCGATTCGCTGGACGATCTTCAGTTTGACCTCTTCATTAGAGTAGTCGCCGAACTCTCCTTTTTCCTCATTGTATTTCAAAGACTCAGCGGCCTTGTCCAGATCCGGCAGTTTCACGGTAGCTATATTTATATACTCTGAGCTATTGCCTGAGGTATAGGTGCCGAGAAGTAGTCTCTGTGTGGACAGCTTAGAGTCCGGCTGAGATTCGCGATCCGGGAACCATTGAACAGTCAGTGTAGGCCATTTCAAAGCAGATGAGATCACAATATCATACATGAATGGAGAGTTCTTCTTCCATATCTTATATTCTTCGTTTATAGCTTTCTCCTTTTCTTGGGCATCTACAGGCCCAGTCTCGACATGGTCAACAGCTGTTTTCCCGCCTAGTACATAGTTAGTCTCAGTATTTCGCATCAATTTGGTTTCGAGTAGTTACCTTCTGCGTTGTGGCTTTCCGACATTGCTAGCAATGAGAACAGAAAATTGGTAAACCTCGAACGCGTCTTCGAGGTCCTATAGCGACGTACTTGTAGGGTTAGTAGGTCTTATTACGGTTTTGCATTCGCGGAAAAGCTTAAAAGACGAAAACTGGCAAAGGTTTTGTTATAATATAAGGATTATTGTGATGGGATTCCTCGACAGACCGGAAAATGTTGCCGAAGGGGATATTGTGATGATCCGATTGGGCCAGGCTCAGTATAAGTCTGTAGTGATGAAGTCGGGCGAAGTCCTCCACACAAGGTACGGTTCTTATCCCCATGATGAGATGATCGGAAAACCCTATGGATCACAGATCCCCGCGATGGGCAAGAAAGGGTTTGTACATGTGCTTGCAGCTACTCCAGAGCTATGGACGTTGTCTCTTCCTCATCGAACGCAAATCGTGTACACTCCCGATGCGAGTTATATTGTCCAGAGGCTACAGATTCGGCCGGGATCTAAGGTTATCGAAGCAGGTACTGGATCAGCTTCGTTTACCCATGCGCTCGGCAGGACTGTTGGTCGTTCGGGTGATGTGTGGACCTTTGAGTTCCACCAAGTAAGATGGGAGGCAGCTAAAGAAGAACTGAAAGAGCATGGGCTGGAAGGTGTGGTGCACTCCTTCTATAGAGACGTGTGTTCTGACGGATTCGCCCCGGCCAGTTGTGCTCGGGCAGTATTTCTTGATCTGCCTAAGCCATGGGAAGCTATTCCAAGTCTGCCCAAGTATCTTGACAGGAGCAAGGTCAGCCGAATTTGCTGTTTCTCGCCATGCACAGAGCAGGTCATTGAAACTATCAATGCCTTGAAACAAAGCGGGTGGGCACAGATAGAATCTGTAGAGGTAAGTTGCCGGAAATGGGGTGGACGCAAGGAGATGGTTCGCACCTTAGCCGATGTGCTGAAACGACAGGAATCACTCAGGGAGAGGCGACTAGCAATTCAGAGCCGCAAAAGAAAACTAGAAGAGATGGAAGGTCAAGGGGATGAGTCTAGTGAACTGTCTGCTGCCGAGGATCAGGCAGACAAAGAGCAATCTCCGTACGTGGATATATACAATCCATGGGGCAAGGGTGAGCGAGTCCTAAAAGGAGATAGCAGGTTCGAGTGGGATCTGTATAGTGCCGGTGAGAGAGATATCAAGTCGCATACTTCATTTCTGACATTTGCCGTGCTCGCACCCTGCCTACATAGATGACGACACTATGATAATTTATGATGTTTTATGAGTATCCCTTAAGTAGCGTGGTCATCGCATAGATAGGCTGGCGAGGTTCTCGCTCAGTGACTCAGAAGACTTAGTGGTTTCACCCTTCGCTACAGATTCGTAAAGTCGCACGTTGCTGTCCAGATACCCAGGAGCAATGGCCCTTTTACGCAATAGCTCTTTAGCTGCAACTTCTGACCTCCAGTGGATGTACGCGTTCTTGTACGCTGATTTGAGTCGTTCGATCTCGGATAGCTGCTCCTGGGCCGCGACAGTAGCGTCGTGTGCTTCTGTTCCGAGCGGCTCAGGGACGGGAGGTAAAGAAACATAATTGAACGGCAAAGTTGCCGCAGCAGGGCCAATTGCCGCCGGTGTGAGTATGAGAGGCACCTGTGACAGCGATATATCAGCGAGCTTAGGCATGGTTGAGTCTGGGTGTGGGTCCGTGTTGGGAGGTACTACACTACGCATAAACGCCGAAAGAGGAAGGTGCTGAGCAGAGTAAGGAAATGCAAAATCAACATGTATAAATAAAAATCAGCTTAAGTATGAGGTTTGGCCTCGGCGAAGCAAAGAACAGTATTTTATTGGGTGAGCTAGTGTATCAGGCATCGCATCTATGATCTGTGGACATTGGCGGTGTACTTGCCCTCGATGTTGCCCTTAGGATCGTAGTAGCAGAAGATAATGCCGGAGCCAAGGCCTGAGCAGGTGTTTGAGGCGCATCCGATGGACTTGGTGTTGTCCCAAACAAGCTGGGTGAAGTTGGCGCGAGCAGGATCGTAGGAGTTGGTGTATTGGTATCCTGACTTCTCGTTATCCCAGCTGTTAACAGCATCACCGAGGTTGCCATTGGTATAGAGATACGTGAAACCGAAGTAATTGTTTAGATCAGAGTTGGGACGGCATGTGCCGGCGGTGAGCTTGGCGAGATAGGTAAGGCCCTCACTCCAGACCAGTGGATCAGCCTTGTGGTTGGCACGGACTTTGTTCAATTTGTCGAACGAGGCCTTGTCAAAGGCGCTCACCGCTGTTCCGGCGCCTACAGCTGCAGCAGGAGCAGTAGGAGCAACTCCAGCGGGACAGTAGTAGGAGTAGGAGGTGTGGTAGGGTGCTCCATAGGTTGAGGTATAAGTAGTGGGGTGATGAGTCGTGTAAGCAACACGAGATGTCGGATGAGCAGCAGGCTTGTTCGTATACGCGGCATGAGTTGTCTGGTTATTGTATCCATAGTGAGCCGGGGCGTTGCCGGTTCCGTTCTGGTATTGGCCGATAGCAAGGGCCAAAGCGGAAGAGGCAGAGAGCAGGACAGAAGCCTTCATTTTCGTTTTCGATGCACTAAGCAACAACCCGGATCCGGTTCTATTTATATCCATCTGTCCTGCTCAAGTGGAGGCTTAGAAGCTTCATCGGATTGTTTCGATTTATTGTCTGCACTAGGGTCTTCCTGGGTTAGAGGCTTCAACGCATATCTGCGAAAGTCTGAGGACCGCAGCGTATGTGTAAATTACCCGCAGTGCTGTCAAAAATATCGAGGGGGCTGTGATATTAAGGGCCCTTTAGAGCCGTCAAAGTCTGTAGAAGGAAATATGTTGCAAGGGCCCTCATCTCCCCTCAACGTCGCGTCAGAGAATAGAAACAGATTAGCCGGAACCATCTACAGAAACTCGCAATTACTCATCATAGAGCCGCCTGTGTGTTTGAGGCCCCGCGGGATGCGGTTAACGTCGCTCAGCAGCGTTTCAGCCTGGTGTTTGCTCCTTACTAGTTGGTGAAACAGCCTGTACACCTAGTCCGCGTGCGCAGCATCAGCGTATAGTGTGCTCCGGCAGATGTCAAATCAACGAAAGAGAGCATGGTATCGGTATTCAGGAGGAGACCTCGGACATCCAACAGGCCCGGTCGGAAACTACGTCGATCATATACCCCAAAGGAGTAATATAACCTTAACCGGATAAAAATAACCTCGGTGACTCAGGACCCTGCGTAGCACACTTCGACAGACTCACCGGAGCTACCGAAGGAATGATTCGGAGGAAAGCGCACGGAACCGTTAGGCGGCTTTTATCCACAGCCGGGGATGGCTTGCAGCTAGATTTGGGCAGCTGGACAAAGGCAGAGCGCATCGTCGAAAGCTCGACCAACTCTCCTATTACAAGAAACCCGTCGTCATTCATAAACTCCCGCCATTTCTACCAGAATACTGTTATTACGAAGTACGCCCACAGCGAGCAACATCCTGTCTCCCTGAGGCAGCTGTCCTTCTTTGGCCGAAGGCTCACCCCGGAGAGAATCATTGCCTCGGCCAACTTCGTGCAGTCAGAGCTGCCCACACGCTTGGCCCACCGCATACGACACATACAGCAGTTGCCATTCTACATAATGTGTAACCCGCGGCTCTCGTTTGTCTATGAACTATATTACAAAGCTTTCGACAAGTTCCGTCGGTTCAAAAAAGTCACTACTCTGCAGGACAATGAGGAGTTCTGCCGCCTGGTTGCCAGCCTTCTCGACGACCACCAGAGAATCATACCAAACCTTATAATTGGCTCTATAGAGGCTTGTCATGAAAATAAGGCTGCAGATGCCTCCAGGATTGACGACTTTATAAACATCATGCTGCGGAGCCGTATTTCCCGGAGAGTCATCGCAGAGCAACACCTAACTCTCACGGCTAATTACACTTCAAAGGCCGATGGGCCTCATGACAAACCTGACTACCTCAGACGGGTCATTGGAAATATAAATGCTGGTCAGGTTATTGGCAACTGTGCCAAATTGACATCAGACCTCATCAAAGCGTTTTATCCAGAGAAACATATACCGGAAATCATCATCGACGGTCATGTCGACACCGTCTTCCCCTACACACTCTCCCATTTCGAATACATCATATGTGAGCTGCTGCGAAACGCCATTCAAGCTACTCTCACTCAGCCCCAGAGCAATCCGATTCGGGTGTCGATCCATAACACGTCGGAAACAGTGATCATTAGAGTCAGTGACCAGGGCGGAGGAATCTCTGCTTCCAACATGAACTCCATCTGGTCGTTCGTGAAAGATGGAGACAGAAATGACTTAGTCGTACGCCTGCAAAGTCTGCGTGAGATTCCACGTCTTTCTGCTATTGCAGAAGAAGTCATTTTGTCTTCCAAAGAGAAATCTACGGTTTCTTCCGAATGGTCCTCAATGGATACCTCATCAGGATTTTCCTTGAATGAAATGCCTACAAGCTCCTATAGAAGCCAGTCCAGCCTGTCCCAGTTTACTACTCGAAGTCCTCGTATTCGCTTAGGAATCGGTCTTCCGATGTCTAGAGTTTACGCAGAGTATTGGGCTGGCTCTCTTGATTTAACTTCCCTAGAAGGCTACGGAACGGATGTCGTATTGCAAATCTCTAATATTGGTAACAAAAGCGAACGTCTGCAATTGGATGCTGTGTGATCATTTCGTTAATTGTGATAATCAGCGAGATACTTGTCAATAATTATAATATATCGTTATATACCCTCTTCATTTGTTGATACAGTGTTGTGTCTCTTGATCTTTTTATTATGCGCAGCACTCTGGCATGTCCCCGCTCACTACATGTTCATTATTTTCAAGTATTTTTTCATACAAGGAGCAACCATAGATTGAAACTTTGAGGAGTATTCGCATGCACATGTCCCACATTCATGCAGAGTAATGTTTCGTGGGCAGTTCCTAATTCCTGAATGTTCGTACCCAATGTTTTCAAACCAGTGTATATCATCTTTATTGAGCAACAAGGAGGCTCCCATCGTACGAACAATGGCATCGCCCCATCTCTCATAGAAAAAGCCTCCTATTTTATCCAGGTGATGGAAATATGACTGGTATTCATCGGAGCGGAAGGCATCCAAATCTAAAATCTCAAAATTGTTCCAAAAATGACAGAGGTTGTAGTTTGTGTCTAAGAGATTTTCTGCAGGTGCTATGGTGGGGTCAGCTGATATACCTTGAATGGTTAAGAAAGACTGTAAACTGTCAGAAGCTATATGGTCTTTATTCTCGGCAAAATACTTAGTGGTTGTTTCCCATAAAGTGGGTATAGTATTTTCAGCTTCTGACATGGTAATTGTGAATGCATATTTCTTGTTGTTTTCCCGCATGAATCTGAAAGGATCATCTTTTATATCGCACGAGTAAAGCGTTGCAGGCTCTACTCGCCAGTAGTACCTGTACTTCTGCAGTAATTCGTTGAAGAAAACAGGACCGGAGTTAAATCGGCACATATGATGATAAGATAGCAGATTGCCATTCAAAACTTCGTTATTTTTGGCATAAGAAAGATACTCCATCATTCTAGCTCTGTCTATCCATTCAGGAGCGTTCCAATCCTCCTCTCTGATTGTTCCATAATGGGCTTCTCCCGATACAAGATTTTGGGTGAATTTGACAAATCGTTCCGAAAAAGGTTTGTCGTTGAGGAAGACCCACGGGTACCCGTAATACCTGTTAAATCTATCTTCTACTTGCCTGATAGCAGTTCGAGCAGTGTTTAGCTCTTTGTTTCTGACCAGCATGAAAAGCGTAGCATTTTCCCTTTGGACGCCGACTTGATCGGAAAGATATGATATGCTAGTTATCGCTGGAGATGCCTGCGCTGAGTCGAATGAGTTCGCGTTCGGGTCCGCAGACGGGCTGGACAGTGTGTTCTTCTGCAAGTCAGCTTCTTGGTTAAATTGCATCGCAGCAAGCTGGTCTGAAGAGGGTATAACGTAGCTGTCTGGCCGTGAAAACGGCAGACCGGATGTGTACCGGAAAGGGTCACGGGTGGCCGCCACTAGAAATATGCTGTACGTCAGAGATAATACGATGATGACTAGAGCAAAAACTCGAAGGCAAAGTCGTCGTGGTATAGAGGTATTCCCGAGCATTGTTGTATACCGGATGCCAGATGAGAAATTTACGAGAGCGGCGGACGAGAGAAAACCGTTTGGAGGCAATTGCTGGCAAATGTCACTCTATTAATGCCGCTAGTAAATATAGCTTTTCGTAAGCAGATTAAGGACAACTTTAGCCAATGCAGGGATGAATGCGGTGTAGGTGATGCACCATTAAAGGTTTCCTGTACGCTAAATAGTGCCTCATTTGTCGAACTTAAATTAATCTTACATATAACCTGGCTGAGCGCCGGAAAACCTAAATTGTTCCAGCTGTTCGTCGATGTCCTCGATATCGGCATTTCTACCCCCGCCAAAGAACAAGGGGGACGCAGCCTCTTCCGTCAGACCGGATCGCTTAGTGTTGCCGCAGCATAATCCGTCTAGCAGTATATCTTCTGACAGCAACGCTTTGATCCCCAGCCTCAAGCCAGATGGCCAAATTGATTATGGCCAGCTAGCTAAACATGGTTCGGGGTCTAATCTTGCGCACAGCAGACATGTTCAAACAGCGGCTGAAGACATGATTTCGCTACGGCAGCGCGCCAACGTAGGTAAAATAAATCTAGCTCGCCCAGACGAAGAAACAGTTGCTGAAACAAGGCTGAAAACTAAAGCAGCACTCGGCAAGCTCGTCTCCACCAAAGCTGCTGATCTGAAGACCAACGGCTCCTTGACAAAGCATTCAGAGCCTACTTATATAAGATACACTCCGAGTTCCAAATTTAACCAGGGACCTGCCAAAGAAAGGATCATCGAAATTGTCGAAAAGCCGGTGGATCCCCTCGAGCCTTCGCGACTGAAAGTCGCGAAAATCCCTCGCAGGCCGCCTTCGCCCCCCGCACCCCTGCTCAGGTCTCCTCCCAGGCCAGTCACAGCTGAGGAAAGAGCTGAGTGGTTTGTGCCTCCAAGCGTCTCTAATTGGAAGAACCCGAAGGGGTATACAATTGCGCTGGACAAGCGAGTCGCCGCCAATGGGCGCAACATTAAAGAAGAAATCACAATAAACCAAAAGTTCGTCGACCTGGCAGCAGCCCTAGAGAAAGCCGATCACGATGCCAGAGAAGAGGTTACGGAGCGTGCGCGCATGCGCCGCGAGGAAGCCGAGAAAGAGCGCCAGGAAAAGAATGCTAGGCTGCGAGAACTGGCAACTAAGGCAAGAACGCATCAGCGCGAGGCACATGAAGAATACTCCAGGAACCAGGAACAGAGTCATACAACGCGGCGAAGGCGCAGGTACTCTTCGGACTCTGAAGACGAGCGGGCGGCGCAACTGCGCCGCAAAGAACGCCAAGACCTGCTTTCAATGGACGAGAGAAAAATGCGCATATCGCGAATGGGCGAGGAAGCAAAGACGCGTTTACTTCTGGACGACGAAGATCGAGATATCTCAGAAAAAGTTGCATTGGGTGTTGCCAAACAGTCGAAGTTGACAGGAGAAGACCTATTTGACTCACGGCTATTTAACCGTGATGCCAATATCTCGACGTACAACGAAGATCAGATATACGATCGGCCCCTGTTTGCTCGACAAGAGGCGCTGCGTAATCTATATCGTGCACCTGCTGCTGCGTCAGTTAACGATTCAGCCAAGGATAAAGATGTCTCTCGCATTCGCAACGAACAGAGGTTCGATGAACTGTCCTCCTCAAAGACGTTCGAAGGAGGGGAGTCGCACGACGGCCCAGTGGCATTCGAGAAGGACGAATGACAGTATCTTCTTCTCTACAAATCTAATGAACGCTATATATGTACATTATCATGACTAATTCTTCAATATCTCTCAACCATAGTAGTTTTCTTTCTTCTGCTGAGCATCTGCTCTGCGAATAGCATCGATTTCTTTCTTCACATCGGGCCCCGGATTGTCGTGAAACGGCTGGACCAGGGACTCGGTGCGGGCAGCCCAGACATCTTCGCTTGAGCCTTTGGTCATCTTCTTCGCTGTGTCTTTCATGTACCATTCCTGCACCCGCAGTGCTCTTTCTTCAGGCAGGAGCCACTTGGTTCCTATGCAGAACTGCAGCTGTCTTAACTTGGGGGCACAATCGGCCGTCTCGCCGTACCTATACACATTTTTAGCCATAAACCCCGGGCTATAGCAGGCAAAGAGCCGATTAAACGCATCGCTGCAGCTCATTTCGGTGGGGAACGATGAGTGTTGCACCAGCTCCCGGCGTTTCCTCATCTGTTCCTCGGTGGCCGCATCCTGTTCTAGAAGGCTTTCGAGCTCTTTCAGCCAGTCGTCGTCCTGCTTGCCTTCCAGAAGCTCGTGCGGTTTGCCCATTTCCTGGTCCTCGTTCTCGATATTTGGGATCTCTTGGAGAGCTCACATGACAACCACGCAGGAGGTCTGCCGAGGTGAGCCTAGCGTACCGGGTTTTTGGCTCGCAGCAGAGGCATGGACAGGGCATAACTAATTTCTGGGTGTGTTATCGGCACTGTGTGTGTAGTCAGCGACCAGACCTGGCTGCGCGGCCCGGCCTGGGCCTCTCTGTCCCGGTGCCGGTCCCAGATCGATCTAAATAAGATTTGTCGAGCCCCACAACACTTCGTGCCAAGCAGGATGTCTGTCGAGGAAGACTATGAGGCCCTGCCATTTCCGGAGCCAATCCGGAAGTCGGACATCGCCGACGCAGAAGAGTTTGACGTAGAGCAGTTCTTGTTAAAGCAAAGTGAGCACCAGACATTGCAGGATTTACGGGATCAGCTGACAACGCTGCAGTCGGACTTCAATCAGGAACTGGCCGACGTGGTCAGTGCTTCTGCGCCTGAGTATATCCAGCTTGGCAGCCGGATTGACAAGGAGAAGCTAGACAGCCAGATAGGAGATGTCAGACTCGACATGTTGTCGCTGCAGCAGGAACTGAAGGGTATATCGGAGTCGCTGGGTAGAGAACGCGAGGCTCTGCAGATGTCAATACGCGCAGAGAATGACGCCGCGAGGTCGTTGCTGAGCAGCTCGGAGGAGCAGGAGATTGTGAATCTGGCCGATGTGCTGTCCATGTTGTGCGCACGGTTCACAACAGACTCGGACAAGATAGAGCTTGTGCCGGAGTTCACGAACATCCGCCGGCTCATCGCTGCCAGGTTCAATGTCGTACATGCCGGTATAGAAGGTGTACCTGAATCCATAAAAAGCATCCTACCTGACCTTGAAGTCATTCAAACCAATATCCTGGGTGCTGTTGCGTCGCAACTGCGCACTGCTCGGCAGTCTGGCGACGTCGATATGATCAACTTCTGTCTAAAACAGTATAGAATGATGGGGATGGAGAGCATAGGGCAGCAGGAACTACAAAAGTCTTATTAGCCGCGCTAACTACAAGATAAAAGTAAAGAATCTAATAGAAATATCATAGATTTTTAGTATTGATCACCATCTGAGTGCGCTCATGTCATTGCGAATACGGTTGTAATCAAACAGATCCTCAATAGGACCAAGAGCGGCAATAGCAATGTCCTTATCCCATAAGTATTTCTGGGCAAATTCGGAGATGGCCTTGACGTCGACTTCATCTACACGGCGTTCAACCTCAATTGGAGACATACGACGGCCAGTGGTGACGATCTGTCGGCCGATGTCCTCGGCAACAGCAGTGGTGCCATCGAGGGAGAGGAGCAGAGAAGCTTTGAGTTGAGCCTTAGCACGTTCAACTTCACCTTCCGTGATGGAATAGGAAAGGCGGTTCCATTCCTTCAAAGCGTTGTGGACCAGGTCGTCGATATGGAACTTGTTTTCGGTAACAAGGTATATTCCCCATAATCCGGTGTCGGAGTAAGAAGTAGAGAAAGACATGAAAGAGTTGGCCAACTTGTAGTGAGAAACAAGGTAAGACAGGCGAGAACCTTGAGTCATGCTTGATCCCTTAGCGCGATCCCAGTTGCCGATGATAGCTTGAGCTACCAAGGCGGTGAAATAGTCGGGGCTCTTCCAAGAGACGCCTTCGACGGCAATGGCGATGTGAGCTGCGGGAAGCAAATCATCGCGCATACGTACGTCAGAGCCAATAAATGCCGGAGCGGGTCCACGAGGAGAGCCAATGGGGAGGTTGCTGGAAGAAGTCTTGAGGGCTCCAAAGTGCTTTTCGGCAAGGGCAACAAGCTCGTCGTGTTTGACAGCACCAGCGCCAGCAAGGACCATGCGGTCACCAGTATAGTTGGTAGATATATATTCCGAGAGATCAGCCTTGGAGATAGAGAGGATGTTCTCCTTGGGGCCCAGGATAGTGCGGCCAAGAGGCTGTCCCTGGAAGGCCACGGCGTGAAGATGGTCGAAAACGACTTCTTCGTACTGCTTGTCTACTTCTTCGGACTCTCGTATAATGACATCACGCTCGCGCTCAATGGCCGACTCGTCGAGACGGGAGTTTTGGAGAATGTCGGAAAGGATCTCGACAGATTTGGGAACGTCGTTCTTGAAGGCCTTGGCGTAGAAAACGGTGTTTTCACGCGAGGTGTAGGCGTTGAGATGGGCACCGATGTTCTCTATTTCGAGTTCTAGTTGCTGCTGAGTGCGGGAAGAGGTTCCTTTGAAGGAAAGGTGTTCTAGGAAATGGGCAGTGCCGTTGTTGGCGGCAGTCTCGGCTCGAGAACCGGCGTCGATCCACACGCCAACAGTAGCAGTCTGTGCATTGGGCATCGTCTCGGTGGCAACCGTGAGTCCATTGGACAGAGTTGTGGTCTGTGTCTTAGGATACTCGATGGTTGTAGAAAGTGTCCGGCGAGTGAGGGCGCCGAACCGAGCGGTGTTTCTTATTTGCGCACGGATGGACATAGCTGCGGAGAATTTGTCAAAAACAAACAACTTGGTGTGCCGATAAAAACGGAAGACGCCGCAGAAGGATTCGAGCAGAAATTGGTGTCGAGGGCAAGAACAAAGGATGCAACAGGAGACCTCGGATGAATAGAAAAAACACCAAGCTTCGGGGTTCTCTTAATCAAACTACAGGTGCAGTTATGTGACTCAATCTCTTGTTCCGGTTAGAACACAGGTAAACGAGTACGTGGGGAATTCGAGGCGCGGATGGACAGCAAAGGTACTGGAAGTGTTGCTAGTTCCGTTTCGCTTCTGGCAGTAAAACGAGCTTCCTAGTTATGTGGTGATTTGCTGGTGAATGGCCGCCCTGTGATTTGCTGGCTGGAGTTGCCATGCCAACTTGATCCAGCCAATCCCCACACCCATGTATCCACTCTCCACACATTCCCTGCGTTTTCTGCACTTTCTGGAATACAGTCGGCTCTCGGCGTACACTTCTATTAGCTCGCGCTTCTTTGTAAGGCCTTTCCTGTTTAGTATTAGCTTTGTCCGCCTTTGAAAATGCTACATTTACGCACCCCCCTACTCCGAAATGCGTTGGCACGGCCGCTCTTCCGATCTTCCGTGATCGGATCTTCGTATCCTCTTCAGTCCAGGTCTCTAAAGTTCATGGCCGGTCACCAGAAGCAGGTCATTCCAGGGACTGTGAACGACGCTGTCAAGGTTCCCCCTTACGATAAGACCCATGGTTCTTATCACTGGACATTTGAAAGAGTTCTGGCCGCCTCCCTGGTGCCCATGATCGCCATTCCTTTCGCTACCGGCGCAGTTTCTCCTCTCACCGACGCTGCCCTTTGTTCTCTCATCCTTGTGCACAGCCACATTGGTTTCACTGCCAGTATAACCGATTATTTCCCTACCCGCGAGTTTCCCAAGACCAACCGAGCCCTGTTTCTCGCTCTATACGGAGGAACCGCTCTGGCCCTCTACGGCATATATGTCATCGAGACCAAGGATGTGGGACTCACCGAAACCCTTAAGAAGGCCTGGACTGCATAAATGGCGCTAGTTTTAGAATCTATGAATAACTATGATGAATTCGACATTCTCCATCGCTCTACTCCTACGTAGCTTAATGCTCCCACCACCCCTGCCCACGAAAAAAGAACATTGACGCCTATAATCGGTATCGGGTTATGCTAATTAAATTACCACACTGCGCATTGAACTGAAGGCAATCTGTGTACAGTGCCAATCCTCGCACGGCTGTCCCATGCCCCGCCATATGCCGGGGCTGCTTTCTGGTGGCCGTCGCCTGCTAATTACAGCAGTCTCTCAAGAGAAAATTACCGAGGAATTCACCGAATTTCCCACCCGCGAGTCTAATTACCAGTCGTACGGGCCATTCCTGGCCGTACTTGGTCCGTTTGCTTGCGGGTAAGCGCAGTTAGGAGCCAATGCTCTTGTCGAGTCGGCCAGCAAGCCGAAAGCTTGATGTCTCTTTCTCCATTATAAGCCTATTCGACTTTTGCTCCTCGGTTCGATTCCGCAGATTGTCTTATCTCAGCGTCTCTCTGTTTGGCTCATATGAGTAGATACGTCGATATTAGTCTCATATTTGAAGTGTAGCTTATGTTTTATTTTAGCTCTTTTGCTGCTCAGCGAAATATTTCTAGTTCTTGAGCTCGCATTGCCCTCCTGACCACCAAGCAGTCAAAAGTGTGAGCCCAGAACTACCTGATGAACTTTAATCTTAAAAGCCGTTGCCGTGTGAATCACAGGATCTCTCTGTATATCTGCATAGTCGGTTCAAAGCCGTATGTTTATAGCACCTGTCTGTCGTTCAAAACTCTACATATTGTACATTTTCATGAGTTGTACCTCTTGCCCACAAAAAGGCTCGGTCGAGGCGCACAAAATAATCCCTCAGATATTAGACTATTTTACAGTTTCTCTTCAGTATTACCCTTTTCGATTCGATGCGGTTTATCTGATCATTTAAAGTTTGCAGTTCCTTCCCAGTGGCTTGCGAAACTCCGGAGCCTAATTTCCTTCTTTCGAAATATTACTAATCGTTAACGCAACGGCCACTCTTGTCCAACCCTGGTGTTAGGATCACTGGAAAATGGTAGTAGTCAGCACTCCAGTGCAGCCTTCTGGCAGCATATCTTCAGCTGACTCGTCTCTACTTAGATCGGCAAATCCCTATTCTGATTTCTCTACCACCACAGCGGATACAGACTACGGAGATGAATACTCAACAGTATACATCGCAATTTCCGGTATGTCTTGCTCTGCGTGTTCGGCTTCGATTACTCACGCTCTTAAAGCACTGCCCGGTGTACAAGAAGCCTCTGTGGCTCTTGTAACAGAGAGAGCAAAAGTTGTGTACTCCCCGTCTCAGATTACTCCTCAAAGACTGATCGAAGCCATAGATGATTGCGGATTTGATGCAGTGCTAGATTCTTCTCTAAATCAACATGAACATGAATCAATCTCAGATGAAACTACGGAAATAGCCGTCTATGGCATGACCTGTAGCTCATGTAGTAATTCTATCGAAGCTGCACTAGGAGCCCTTGACGGCGTTTCGTCAGTGAAAGTGTCACTTGCGACGGAAATAGCCTCTGTGACATTTAATCCGCTAAAACTAGGTATAAGAGATCTAGTAAATGCAATAGAAGATTGCGGATTTGATGCGGTCCCCGCTCGTTCACTCTCTCGCGAAAAACAAGCCCTCGCTCTGCTTCGAGTAAAGGACGTCCAGTTTTGGCGTAAACAGACTATAATAACTGCCTGCTTTGCTCTCCCTACATTTCTTCTATTAGTTGCCGTCGATCACTACGTTCCCTCGTTACGCCGCTTCACTCAAGTACAGCTCATTCCTGGATTATATTTGGATTGTCTAGTCGGTTTATTGCTTACCATCCCTATTCAGTTCGGAGTTGGACTGCGCTTCTGCAAATCTGCATATCTGTCCATCCGGCATGGTTATGCAAGTATGGATGTTCTCGTAGCTATGTCGACATCTATGTCGTTCTGGTTCTCTGTTATAGTTATGTGTTTGTCGCTAGTCAATCGCTCCCCAGAAAGACCTCATGTGATGTTTGAAATGCCTGCTATGATATTTTTATTTGTCATATTTGGCAAGTATCTTGAGAATAGAGCCAAAGGTGAAATGTCACAGGCTCTCTCTCATTTAATGCAATTAACCCCGCCTGTGGCCTGCATTTACTCCTCTGCTGATGATATTGAGAAAGCTAAAGCCCGAGCAGATCTAGCCATCTCCGAAGGCTCGGATTCAGCTCCTGCTGGTACTGTACAAGAAAAAGAGATTTCCTCTGACCTGGTTCAGAAAGGGGATGTCGTCATTCTTCGACCCGGAACTCGAGCTCCTGCAGATGGTGTTGTTATCGCAGGTTCTACCTCTATGGACGAATCCCACATCACTGGAGAAAGTGTACCAGTTGCTAAATCTTTAGGCTCTGTTATAATATCGGGGTCAATCAACCAAGAAGGTCGCATCGATTTTATTGTTACACGAAGTGGTGCTAATATGAGGATCTCGCAGATTATCGACCTCGTTCGTGATGCTCAATCCAAATCTACGCCAATCCAACGTTTTGGTGACAGGATTTCAGCTGTTTTTGTCTACACCATCCTTGGCCTTAGTCTTTTCACATTCCTGTTCTGGTTGATAGTTTGCTATTTGAATATTGTTCCGCCTAAGGTTTTCACTGATGCTTTATCTCAGTCAGGCCGCAAAGGTCAGCTCTTCATCTGCTTCCAACTAGCCGTAACAGTCATCACTGTCGCATGTCCATGTGCTATCGGTTTGGCAACTCCTACAGCTGTTATGGTAGGCACTGGGATTGGTGCTCAAAACGGCATTTTGTTCAAGGGAGGTGATGGTCTGGAGTTTTCTTCCCAGGCTACCCACGTCGTTTTTGACAAAACTGGTACCTTGACGTATGGTATCTTTGCGGTTTCTGAATGCATTATTGTCGACCATTGGAAAGCTTCTTCCTCTCTATGGTGGGCGTTGATTGCTGCTGTTGAAAGTGGTTCCCAACATCCTGCTGGTATTTCAGTTTTGCGCGAATACAAAACCAAAAAGGCTGCGCAAGAACTTCCCCTTTCCCTTTTTGTTGTTAAGAATTTTGTATCAGATACTGGCAACGGAGTAAGCGCCACTGTTTCATACGACTCTAAGTCCTATGAGGTGAAAATTGGAAGCAGCCCCTACATTATTTCACAAGGAATTGAAATCGACTCCGAATTCCTAGCCAATGAGTCTATTAGCCCTTCCACTTTGGTGTATGTTAGTATCAATAACCAGCTAGCAGGTTCTATAGCTCTTTCTGATGTGATTAGAAGCGAAGCTCATGAAGTCGTGGAGATACTAAAGAAGTCCGGGCTGGTTGTTGCTGTTGTGAGTGGTGATTCAGAGAAATCAGTAGATTATGTTGCTGCTGCTGTAGGTATTAGCAAGAATTGCACCTTCTCGCGCGTGCCGCCTGACGGAAAGCTATCTATCATCCGCGATATACAGTCCGGAAATATTCTGAAAACGGGTCACACAGAGCGAAAGTCGAGGCATTTATGGCAGAGTATATATAATGCCAAAATGCGACCAGTGGTAGTGTTTGTAGGTGATGGAGTTAATGATTCACCTGCATTAGCTACTGCCGATCTCGGTATAGCTGTTGCCTCGGGTACTGAGATTGCTATTGATGCGGCAGATTGCGTTCTTACTAAAGCAAATCCGACAAGTTTGAATCAAGAAGTTCGTTCAGAAGTTTTATTGGACATTCCTGCTGCATTAGATTTGAGTAAAGCTGTCGTGAGGCGCATCAAGTACAATTACCTGTGGGCAAGCATATATAATATTGTTATGGTCCCTTTCGCGATGGGTGCATTTCTTCCTTTTGGAATAATGCTCACGCCCATATTTGGTTCTGCAGCAATGGCCCTTTCTTCAGTCTCAGTGATTATTGGTTCTCTATTCTTGAAGTATTGGCGCCCGCCTTATGAAAAGGCCACTACTAAAAAGCGTACAAAATTCTTCTTTTTACGCCCTAACTTTTTCAAATTCGGCCACAAAAATCCTTCATCAGATATCCCTTTAACGGAATATTCAGCCATTCCAACAAATGAAAACACAGACTAATACACGATGAACCACTATTGAATGACATTTCATGCTTTTTTTACCTTATTTCCTTTACACAGATGTCTGAAGATTTATCTGTAAATTTCTACTGTGGTGAAAATATAGATCATATCCAAATTTCGGCAAGTGAGCCTATACTCCGTATCTTCGTACGAAAACCTGTTGGTAGCAGAACAGCAAGTTGATTCCTACTAATATGCTGCACTATTCGAATTGGAATCCAGTGTTTTTTGCGAGTATCTTCCTTCTGTTCCAAATGTTTAGAAGTAGAGCATTCTAGAGTAACTATGCTACTAGAGAATTTTGATTTGTTCGAGAGGTAGTCGTCACTACGAGTAATTTAGACTTCTCTGTTGTTCAGCTCCTACTGTTCGAAGTTGTTGCACATCATTGCAAGTTCTCCACTGATAATCCATCTTGTTGCAGACCCAAGTCTATGAGTAGGTACCCATAAGATACAAATGCTTTTAGGTAATCGGTAGTTGTCTGGTTAGTATATACATACATAGGAGAGAATCTGTAGAAGGATGTATCCAGTATGATGAATGCGGAATAAACCGTCAAATGAATCCAGATCATCATGAACGTCAAGAGAGATATTACCATCTGCTACATTTCATTCTCTATGCTGACCTGTCCGATCGCTCGGGGTTCTCCTGTCAGCAGCATACACAGCAATATTAAGGCTCCAATCTGAAAGTCTCGGGGGATTCCATTGCAGTTTGTTTACAAAGAATCGTTAAGAGGAATCGTTTGTTTCCTAAGTGAGTTCCTGTGTTACACGCATTACATTGGTGTCGTGAGCTCTCAATGTCAATACACGATCATCCGCAGTACTGAAAAGATGTAGTCACTCTTTGGCGCGGGTACATCTAGTTCAAAGAAAGAACATGACAAGCTTAATGATGTATAGCATGTTATTTTCTTGAATATGATCAGGAAATTCAAGAAAAGGCGGCTCATCTATAGCGGGGAGAGCATTGGCGACATGTCTTTCTTTTATACTAGCATCAAAGCTGTGTGAAGTCGTCTAGAAGAATAACCATGCTGAGAAATTAAGCAATCTAACTCAACTGCTAATTAGAATAATTCATGACTATTGTGGTAGTGTGAAACAGAACAACTAGCGCCTTCATTGTTTTCCGTTGGCTAGCTTTAGAGCGTAACGTTCCTAAATTTCCTGAAACTTGTGATACCAGGAGACAAGATGAGCTAAACAGCTCATCTATGAGCTTCTTAATAACTATTTAGGGGTTGATGTACAGTAAGCTTATGGTTAAAGTTGCTAGGCCTACATTCGGAAACTGAAAGAAGGTGAAGCTGTGTGATCAGAAAAGTTTCAATCAGGGCCATGAGCATCAACTTTCTGCATTAAAGTGTCAAAGATCTCTTCATCATAAATCTCACCGATCACTTTAGGCAGGTCAAATGGTTGCCAGAATGTAAAAGCATCTATCTCTTTACACTAAGTAAAACATACGTGGAAGTTATGTTATTACGTTACAAAGAAGGTTTAAACTCTATTAAACTTTAAGGATCATTGTTTCGATACTCGAAATTAGCAAGCTACAAGAACATGAGTGCATTCCAGAACTTCACTAGCGTTCTAAAACAAACTGGAAACAAAAGTGCTGACGTTTATTTTTAGCCAATCTATAGAGAAAAACTAAGCTCTCCCTATATAGAAAGGAATGCCTTGAGCTACGTTTGCGCTGTTTCGAATCTCGGTACTATAATGCAAGTTCCATTGCACGCACGGCTTCATGCGTCTTCCCACCGATACCATGGAAGTTCTGTAGCGTAACAATAATCTCATATATCTTATGAACATGAATGCTAACACATAGCAGAGGACTACGCTATTGCTAGATATAGAGAGAACTCGGTAATGCAATTTCTTAAGAAACAATGCTCCCAGAATTGCTGACGCTGTTGGGTTGAAATCCAACACAATCGAGTACCTTAATTGGCTCCAGAGTTTCCTCTCTTCTTTCTTATTCTACGATATTTGCAACGCCTCATTAAAGAAGGAACGATATTTGTGTAGAGATTCTAACGGGATGTATTGTCCAGGAATGTGGTTCTAGATAGTCCGGCGAATGAAACCCATTTCTTGGTTTTATGATTAAGGATACCATCTAATCCTATCCTTGTCTTGTAAAATAAGGCATCGGATGAGCCATTGCCGTTATCGTCGTGCTGTTTAGATTCAGCGCCAGGCATTCCGACGGTCACTGCTGGACCAATGGCCTTGAACCTTTCTAGGATGTTAGTACTTGAGCAATTGATACAGCAGCTTAATGCCCCACCCTTGCTCATACGGCTCTCTGTGTCAACCTCATCCAAAGAGATGCCTAAAAGGGAAGATCTCAAAGAAGTACTGAACTCAAATACGCGATTCCACTTCCATTCCAAAAAACAGGGTTGAGCAAATCTTAGTTAGAATGATTGCGGTCCATAGACTGTACTGGTAGGGAAAGTAGTCGATCAGCCAGTGCATATTTGTGGATCGATGGTTCGACTATATAGCCATCTTATAAAACGTATCTTACACAAAACAGCACTGCAGATAAGTGTAAGATCTTGCGATGGGGAGCTAATTGCCATATCTCAGCATAGGCATTACTAGCAGATCGCCGAAACCCAACTTGAACGGCCATTTCAGAGTGTGGTCTCTATCGAGCCTGTTATTTCAATCCCCTCCTGAACTACCAGCCTATGCGAGTATGCAGGCTCTCAAAGATTTCTCGGTGTGTGTCATGCAAGTAATTCAACCAAGTAAGGACAGTATAACATATATCGCATGGTGACAATGAGCCTATGAAGTTCGGCTCAGTTTGTGAGAAAAGAGACGCCTCTGGGGGCTATCTAGCAGTGACGAGCTAGCTGAGTTCATCAGGATGAGTTGATTCTCTGCAAGCCAGGGTCGGGTTTTCATTGAGGCTGCCTCCTGCTGTGTGATAGCAGTAAACCCACAAATCTGCTGATTGCTGAATTAGGAAGTGGTCTACAATATGTCAGCAAAGAACCGAGGCTGATTACCCGATGAAATCTGCAAACGAAATGCCTGAAACAAAGTCTGGCATAGCATAAGAGCAGATCTTCCTGGAAGGTATGACGAACCTCCTTATGGTTCAAATAAGGTTAAACATAATGTGACTGAACCCAAGAGACACGCTACGCCATGAATTGCCAAGAAAATCTTGGCGTGGGTTAGCAGATTAGACGTAAGCGTTAAGAAGGAACAGTGTCACTGCCAGATCCGGAAGGTGCTGTGGAAATTCTTAGACCGCAGTTGTCAAGGACTAGCATCAGACTTGCGAATCGACGGCCTTGAGATGTACATTGAGCGGAGCCGGGAATTCAGAAAGAAGGGCCTGCAGCATTAAGGTCGGAGTGGTCCCACTTGAAGACAAGCCCTTGTGCTAAGCGTAGTCCCAATACTGTGTGGGGAATAAGCCGCATGGTGAATCCATCTAGTTCATATATTTAAACTTAGCAGAACCCGATATTGAGCAGCGCAGCTCCCTCCTCCCCCCTGACCGGTGGATGATATAGGCTGTGGAAGCTCGGCGTATTACGTGAACCTATCCGTCAAAGAATAGCTGACTTGTGAGCCGTTAAATAAGTGAACCTCATTCTAGCTCGGTCTGCGATTCCCAATGGACGCCAGTGCATATGAGTATTGTGAAATCGAGACTGGCGTCAACACAGATGAGAACGAGGTTCCAGCAAGGTCTCCTCCTGCACATATTTTCTTTAACGGGCTTCCGAACGGCTTAAGCCAAGAGTATAGCCTCGAAAATGCCGTTATGGATCTCCCCATGATACCGTACTCTTCCAATGGGAATGAACTGAGCTCTTATTCCTCGCAGCAGCGAAGACACGACAGCCCGCTCCCTGAGCAGGCGAGCACTGATGAGGAACAGGGGCTGTTCGATCTCCCTGCACCAACTACGAGCTACCCGACAACTAGTGACGATCCGGGAAGCGACGACAGCTATCTCGACTTCTCGGACGAAGATGATGAAAACTTAGACTGCAACAACACTAGCAGCGCTTCCCCAGAAACAATTGCTCCGTTTAGGCCATTTCGAATCCTCAAGTCAAACATTACTCCTATCGAGTATGAATTTACTCGCGTCCCTCTTCGAACCGAAGCCTTTGTCACCAAAGCCGCGCCCCTTCACGCTGTCAAAAAATATACCCTGACGCCGGTGAGAGATAGGCCTTGCCCGTTACCGTCTGATGGATCCGAACTAGCAGTTTGTGGCTTAAAACCAGGAAAAATACAGTTCAACCGCAACAACGTTGATGAGTACCCTTCCAGGCATAACCTCTTGGCGGTGTCTACGGATTTCAACTGGATCATCACTATCCAGAGTTCTCAGATGCTGGTGTATGACTATAGATTAATGGATCGGAATGGCGCTCCACTGAAGGATATTGATTTGTTTCATGTTCTTCCTACCTCGATGCATCACGGAACGACATCGGGCGTGGTGAATCATATAGATATTAAGAAGTTTCCGACTCATGACAGCCCTTTGAATCCTGTCGAAATGCTCATAATGCTGCTGGATTCTGGGCATGTTGTCCTAATGCCTACACAGGCGATCTTCAGTAACTCGCTCACCTTTTCTTCTTTTCAACTGAGTTCTTCTGCCTGGGGTGCAGACCTTTGCGGATCGTATTTAGCGGTCGGTACAAACAGTTTCCGTGTAGCTATACTGAAACTTCTAGTTTGTCGGGATGGCTCGTGTAGGCTCGACGGAGCCATCAGGTATAGCATGAAGCTGACCCACAACGTGCCCTCGGTCTGCTGGCGGGAAAACATAATGGCAGCGATCTGTGTCGATGGACGGTTTTTTCAGCTCGGATCTATTGAAGGAGATGAATTCCAGTTCTTTCGCGACCCTGTTACTGTTCGAGTTCATTCCAGTCGCGCTTGGGAACTTTTGCATGTTCCTGGAAAAAGCATAGCCTGCGATAATACCAACAGCATCTCGAGGTTGCCTTACATTATGCCCGATCCGCCTTCTGTACGGTCGCCATTTAAGGCATTTGGGTCTAGCGTACGTACATGCTTCCCTCAATGTTTCAGTCGCAGTCTAAGCCCCGGAGAGGCCAGTCAAGTCTTGTCCCATGGATGCTACGTGATTGGCACATCCACTAATGTTATACTGCTGTCGATTGAAGGGCGAGTTCTTGCTATCCTGGAGCATCCTTTGGGGAATCGGGGTGACTTCTTTTCTGATCGAATTTATCTTTCGTCCTTTTTTGAGCCGAGTGGAACTTTGGCGCTCGGGGCCCCGAATAACGGAATTCTTATTGGGCAAGTGGTTATAGACGAGTATAGAAGACAAGTCGGTTTCAAGCCAGGCAGTCGTTGTGTCGTGTTTGAGGAAGAATGCATCAATGACCCCACCAGCGGCCCCTTGTTGTCGTGTAGTGGACTATGCCTGGTTCGACAGGCTGCGGAAGACCGTCACGAATCAAGACGGCTATCGAGAGCGATTCTATTTGCGACCTTTCCTTACGAAGGAATGTGCTTACGATACACTGTGGAAAATAGGGATGCACAGGCATATATTGACCGAGTGCTTGGCGATGTTTAAATGCATATTATAAGTTTACTGGTTTATTAATACTGTGGTTATACTTGATAGGTGGTCATCACATCGTACTAGCTAGTTTCCTATTTGGGAAGATTCATCTACATTGGGAGGATGTTCTCACACACTTCCTCCATAACCACAGCCAGGATGGCAGAATTGCAGACTCTGGAAGAAATAGGGTAAGTGTTGCCTGGTTTGCACGTGCGATTCAGCTGTATGTGTACTAACTACCTAGACGCCTGAAAGAAGCTTTATCTAGGAACGATGAGGGTAAGTAGGAAGAGCTCGGCCGGTGGATTGTAACTAACACTCGTTCTGCAGACTCTGATTCTGATTCATCAATCGGTGAAGCCCCTAGCAATCGCGGCAATAAGTTGAAGATTAATGCTAGACATGTGCATGAAGGCAAGCTATGGCGGCCCTATAGTGCCGCGGTATCAGACAAGCCGGTGGAGTTCGCTAATAAGAAAAGAAAGGTCCTGCGGAATATTGGGTACGACAGCAGTGGAGAGGAGTCCGATGTAGACAAATATTTGTCTGAAAATATCAAAATAGAAGAAGTTCTGGCTCCTCTGAGCGACTTAACTGACATTCTTACACACCCCTCGATCTCCCGCTCCTATAATAGCGAGAATATAACTCTGCTTTCTCGTAGAATCATTGATATCACGGTCTCCGAGC
Source organism: Tortispora agaves (assembly GCA_030462865.1). NCBI lineage: Eukaryota > Fungi > Ascomycota > Trigonopsidomycetes > Trigonopsidales > Trigonopsidaceae > Tortispora > Tortispora agaves. The sequence continues at coordinate 54,719 of JAKVQP010000013.1, forward strand.
AGGAAAACTACAAGCGGTTGTTGACACTGCTGGACATACTACTGTCTGACGATATTCCACCGACCATTGACGACCTGCCAGAGATATTCGAGAGTAAAGAGGATGGCACGGAGTCGATAGACAAAATCGTGGAGTCGACCGTTGAAGAAATGATCACAATTGCAGAAAAAGAAATTGAGCCTGTAGCTGCTGCTGCACCTACTCGAAATCTACGCTCCTCTGCAGAGGAACCAGTAGAATCCGACCCTTTTTTTGAGCCGCCTCGTAAGAGGTCTTACGTCGACCTTAGACCGGAAGCGGCAGATGAGTTAAAACAGTTGGCTCAGATGGCTGTTCAGCGAAGTCATGAATACACCAGTTTGCTAAATACTATCTGCAATATTCTTTTGAAAGCGGATAGATATCGGCTAACTATGCTTTCTTGGGCTGAAGAAATGGCCCAGGCGGACCTGGAGAAATCGGACAAAGATGAATCATGAACTGTACTGCACCTGTAATTTCATATAATGAGATTATGCGTCATTTCTCACGTTTAGGGCTTTGTGTGATCGCTACGTTTTATGGACTGTAACTGCTGGTGTTGTTTGCTTTGATCATCATAATTGCAGCTTCCCGGGGGAGCTGCTTAGCAACTATACTTCTTATATAACTCATATGATCTGTAATAGACGCTCACACTCGTCGTTAGCGAGATGTCTGCCTATACTTCCTCGGATATTGGAGTGCTGGCCCAATGCCGATAATCTTTATTCACGCGTAAGATTGCTGCAGGACCAGTTGGCGCGAAAGAGTCTTCCAAGGGTCGCGGTTATACCTTTCGACAAGTCCGCTCAGCAGTCCGCTAAGAGTCTAGCCAAACTGCTTTCTGCTGACCCACTTGCTTCTGGATGGTCGGAATTTTCTGCACATTATGATTCCCTGTCTGTTGACAACTCGATATCCCTCAGTTATGGTTCGCAGTTCATTCAGCCTCTAGCCGACGCCAATGACACCTCAGTGAACTTCACGTTCCCTTCAACAGCCTTAACTAAGCTCGAAGTGGCTTATTCTCCCTCAATTAATAGCGACGTGGCGCACAGTTCATCCTCCCATGTCATTGTAGCTTCATCAATTGACGTTCTACGCACTCCCTGGACTACGAGTTATCCGACCCTCATAGTTGTCGACGAATCAGAGGCTAATATTCCACCTGCACTGTCTATATCGACATCTAAAGCTTCTAAAGCAATAGATATGCTAGTTTCATCGCCGTCCAATGTAACCGAATACTTGATGCTTGAAAAGTTATCCAGAATACCCGATCTAACAAGCCTCTTACTTGCCCATCCTTGGAATGACCTCTTCGAGTCAATAGTTAAGACCTGCCGAGCTTATACTACCTCCGATGAGGAAATAGGGATAGTCTCTGAATCTGCCACCAAATTTATAACACAGCTACGGACTCAGTGGGCTAGAGATTCGCACTACGAGTTTCAAACTAAGCTACAAACCAGCTTAAAGGCCATACATCTAAAACACTTTCCTTGGTGGAGACTATATGCTGGTATGAGTAGCTCTATACCTCAAGAAATGTCTGATTTCTTGCTGGATCGCTTCCTACCTGAGTCCAGTCGCCGCTTTGACTATATACTAGGAAAAGTAGACGGGTTCACTGTGAACAAAAGCCCGTCTTTGAAACATACGTCAGCGCTTCCACTAGCAGATGAGACCTCCAGCCCGGATAATCCGATCCTGCAGTCGCATAAAATGCTCCTTGCGGAAGATTTAGATAATCTCCAGCATGCTGCGAAAAAATGTCTGTACAATTCGCTTATTGGAGCAGCGGCAATCTCGCTTCCTCTTTCGATTGCTCTGGTTTGCGGAATCGAAGAATTGGGGGCCCTTGATGCTCTAGCTACGCTAGCTGCATATTTGACAGTGCGAAGAATGGTTAATGAATGGGATGCAGCTATCAAAAGTTATGGGCTTAAAATAGACGAAGCTGCGAAAGATGCTATACACAGAGGAGAACTTGATCTGTATAATCGATGGGAAGAGCGCGTTTTCGAAGAGAGACAAGTCAACAATGACCGCGAGGAGCTATTAAAACTACTGAACGATTTAAAAAATGAGCCTGACAGTAAGGACACTCAGGCCTGATGGTTTTCATATATTTTATATGGCATGATAGTGTTCCCTAGGGCATGCGTATTGTGTAGTCGTCTCCTGACACTGTGATGTAGCGTACCCAAGGCAATGACGGGTACTGTAATTTCGGTTCAATGATTTTCAGGTATCGGACTTGAATCCCACTGGTGGTGTAATACGGTATCTCAAATTTTACCTGGATAGGTCTCTTAGCCTTGTTGTCAGAATCTTGTTCTTTTACGGAAGGAAGACCAAGCTCCGCTCTCATGGCAAACTCTTTACCTCCGCCAAATTGCTTTATTTTCCAGAGTAAGGCAGCTTTACCGGGCGCGTACACCACGCTGCCAACAGTAGTCCTGAACCTAGGAGAATCTGCATCGTCTGGCACAGGTATTATGATTTCGACGTTATTTGCGGTAGACCGTCGTTTGAATCTCGACATGGCTTTGACAGAATACTCCACACGAGAGCCTGGGTGCAGGATTACTTGGCACTCTACCCAAATTGGTGGCTTGGCCGGAGATGACGAGATTCGGTAAGACATGAGCTCAAATTCTCCGTCTGGGGGAATAAAAGAGATAGTTCTATCATTTTCAAAGCGCGAAAGTCTAACGCATTGGTGAAATCTCACGTCTTCGAGTTCAACAGACTTTCCTTTAGGATTCTTGCCGGTCGCGTCGAACATGATCTTATCGTTGAGTCCGAGACGGAGTTCTGGCATGCCGGAAAGATAACACTTCATTTTAACGGCACCCAGAATTTCCGAGCGGATCACCCGGCCCGAGGAGGAGACAGTCAAGTTCACCGACTCAACCACATCCAAAAACACCTCGTTCTTTCGGTACCGAATCCCTTCGGATCTCCAGGACACGGCATTGGTGACGGCGATTGGAGGTCTATTCTGTGAATCTTGGAGTTTGTGACTCTCCTGGGTAATATATTCTTGTAGAATCTTGGTCTCTGTGGTTTGCGGAAAGCCGTAGTCCATCATTTCGTCAAGGAGCTCATATATTAGTACAAAGTTGTCTCTTATGGATTCTTCCTCCAGGCTTTTGAAGTAGTCAGTCAGCACATCGACTAGTTTGTGAAGATAAAGCAGAATCTCTGAGGCATTAGAGTTGTGACGAGTCAAAGCTACAACGTACAGATTATTGTGGGTGATGTAGAGGTAATTGATGCTGTCGCAGGTGATACAGGGCGGGACGACCGAAGACTCGTCCTCGGCATCAAGCAGCAACTGCGGAAATTTGTCAATTGCCGAAGGCGGGATATCGCCTCGATAATTCCGCACCAGGAGCGGTTTGCCCTTGAGGTCCAGGAAATAGACCGAGGACGCCATATGTAGTACGAAGCAGGGAAGGGTGCGTGCCCAACCTTTAAAAAGACTGGTGTGGTTACCCTAACCCGATCAGTCTGCCAACCTGTCCAGGTGGAGCTAGTGCTGCTCGAGTGTGGTGCGTAAAATGGCGTACTAGGTCAATGGAACTTGTATATGTTTATAGTACTAAGCGATAACGAAGTAAGCGAGTGTGGTGGTTTGTCGAGAGGGTGTGAGGGGCTACGTCGAGCCGTAGCGTGGTAGCTTCGGAGGGTCCAAAGTTCTCCCTTCGCAAGTACCACCATGCCTAACGAAGAGGAGATAGCCGATATTGTGTATGCGGCGAGAATAAACGACCAGGCCTTTATAGACGAGTTCGTAAATGAGTATAAGGATTTCGACATTTTTACGGCCAGGGACGATAATGGCAATACGCCGTTCCACGTGGCCGCTGCCAATGGGCACATCGAGATGTTGAGAAAACTGAAAGGCATAGCAGAAGAAAGAGGCCATGATCTGGCCAGCTTGGTGAACGAGGTAAACACAGCAGGCAGCACAGCATTGCACTGGGCGATCCAGTTTGGCGGGATTGAGGCCGCGAAGTTCGTAGTAGAGATCGGTGCCGATCCGTTTAAGAAAAACCACCAGGGCCACGATGCGTTCTATGAATGTGAGGCCTACGAGAAATACGACATTGCCACCATGCTTCTGGAGAAGTTCGACATCGAGCCCGAGGACGAGGAGGAAGAGGAGGTGTGAGGTGGGTCGGACACGTTGTCCTACAGGCCCAACGACTGGCGGATATTCTGGCGCACTACTGCCTTGAACCCGCTTGGGTCGTCTCTTATCATTTTGCAGGCGTCTATATTGGCTCCTGACTCAATATTGGGCTCGGCCAACATGCTCATGACTGACAGGAGAATCTTCTCGACACTTTGTATAGGACTCCATCTCTCAGCGGCGGTTTCGTACATGTTGGGGTCGTCTCCGGGGGGGTGTAGGATAGAAATGCATACTGTACCATCTTCGTAGACATTAGGATGAAATAACGGAGTCGTGAATTTCATTGTTGGCGGGTTAAGTGGGTAGTCCGGGGGGAACTTCAAAGTGGCCGGAAACACTCCTCCCTCGTACGGCGTGTCATCAGGGCCTTGGATAATGCATTCCCACTCAAACATGTTGTTCTCGTCAGTCGGTCCCGCGGAAATTCCATCCGGGGTGTCCGATAGCAGCTGCTTATATTCTTTCAAGAGCCGCTTGCTGGCAGTAGACGATCTGGACATGCTACGACTTTTGGGGTAAGGTGGGAAGTAAAGGTTAAGTTGGCTAAAGTGGAAGACTGCGCAGCTACGAGGCCCACGACGACTGTCCCCGTCTGTTCGGATCTGGCTTTCCTCTAAAACAGTGTGCCGTCGCTGATAATCGCAATTGGCGGTGCTCCGCTGGGACGCTTCCTCTTGGCGACTTCTCGTCCTGTAAGCCACGACCCGGCCTCGAGCATCTGGGCCAAAGTAAGCGGGTAGCCGAGTTTCGTGCGAAGTTCGGGCAAGAGCTCATCGAGAAAGCCCACTGTGCATGCTCGCCATTCGACTATGACGGGGTGTGTGGCATCGTATATCGGTGTGCCATCTGCGGTCGTGGCAGAGATGGCTTCTGGTTTCAGTGTCAAGAGGCCGAGATCTACAAACAGTCCCCCGTTTCGGTACTCCGGGAGTCCTGTGAGGTCCTCTTCTCCTTTCCAGTCGAGATTGAGCACTCGTCGCGGAATCGGGAGCAGTGAATAGGTGAGCCATTGTGTTAGCTTGTGGAAAGGAGCGATGGAATCGTGGCTTCCCAAAGTGACGCCTCGATACCTCGCTAACGATTCGCAGGGCCAAGCGTCGCCGAGCTTGACTCCGTCGATGACGGTGCGATCAGGCCACGCAGGTAGAAGCACTTCCTGGAGCTTGGCCCAGAGCGTGTGCACAGAAAGCTCGCTACCGCCTGATTCCAGCAAGTTCTCGAGGATTGAGCTGGGCCGAGTCATTCCAGCACTCTGTAGCGAAGCTCCCAGCTGGTTGAGCACTTTGCAGCGGCCCTCTAGGCCGTCAATCGGGTTGGAGGCCGTGATCTGCAGAGACTGGCCAAGCTGGGAAGCCGTGAGGCTAGCCAACGCGGCATAGTCTGCTTGGTACGGAGGCGCCCCAGAAGAGAACAAGCCGGACTCAAACATCTCAAGTGACGCCACGGCTAACCCCTCCGACCGCGAGACAGTGGCGCCTTCCCGAGAGATGTATTTCCAGTCGTTGCCTGCGCCGGCGTCGAGCAGCACCGATACAAAGAACAGATCCCAGAGACTGTTGGCCTTTTCAGTCGGCGAACCTGGAAGTTTTCTGGTCAATGCCTCGATCCGATCTACATTGGCCACATTGAAGTGTTGCCATCTGCCGTGCGGCGGAATGTCGGCGAAGTCAGCGTAGTCTCTTGTTATAGTAGCGCACACCTGGTCTACGACGCTGTGCCATTGGTCCGGATTTACGTCAAAATAGGCCAATTGGTTGCTTTTGGCGACCCTGAGCACATCCCTCGCGTTCTCTCGCACCGACTTAAGCCCGATGAGGTCCATCTCAGTCTTAGTGCCGTTCCAAGCTAGGCTCTCCCACTGGGGAACACGGCACCACCGGCCTGTCCTTATCCATGCCCGTCGCCGTTAGCACCCACCCTACCGTTCTAGTGCGAATTGACAAGCTTCGGCAGCCATTGGCGCACCGTGAAATGCGCGGGGCCATAGCAGATGTCACTGGAATCATTGCTGCCGACGCTATAGCCGCCAGCTTCACCACAGAGTCAGGCCCCGAGGCCCGATCGGTAATGAACTCGGCCTATTCCACTACAAAAGTCTCTCCTGCCGAGGCCGCCATTGTCCCTATCCTGCGCTCTGGCCTCAGCATGGTAGACTCTGTCGAGTCTATGATGCCCATATCTGTGCCTGTCCACCACCTGGGTATGTTCCGTGAATCATCCAGCTTAAGCCCCGTGGAATACTACAACCGCCTGCCTCCAAACGAAGCTCCTCCTCTGGTCTTTGTGGTCGATCCAGTTATCGCTACTGGTGGCACTATGACTGCAGCCATACAAACACTACGCGAATGGGGGGCAGAGAAAATCGTAGTTATTAGTCTCGTGGCTTCTTCCCAGGGTCTCAAAGAGATCTCTGATCTCGCTCCAGATGTCTCGGTCTTTGTCGGCGCCATCGATAATCAACTCGACGACCACGGTTACCTTCTTCCCGGTCTAGGAGACATCGGAAACAGACTGTTCTCCACCTAGCCTGCACACCCCCTATGCCTTTCGGTGGACTTTCTTTCTGCGGCTCGAGTGGAGATCTCCCTTCAGTACTTTGTCCGCTTTCTCCTCACCGTGTCCAAGCCGCTGTCCTTTACTTTCTTTAGGCGGATGTTTCCATCGCAGATATAACCTCTGTCCAATGGTAAATAAAAACGTATCCTTCCACCCAGGCATCACAATATCCTCAACATCCAAGGGGTACTCTACCTCCTTCCCATCCTCTATCTCAAGTAAGGCCACCGCGCCACTAGATTTCACCAAAAACACTTTGCCATTGTATAGCCGCACGCGCTTGAAGGTCTGCACCTTTTCCGGCCACTCGGCCAGCTGCCGCGACTCGTTGATGCAGTATTGCATATGTTTTCGATGGCCTCGAGCGTTCATACGAAGCACACCATAATGCGCCCAGTTCAACAGCAGGACAACCAGCGCAGCAACAGAGCCAATTCCAGGCCGGTACCTTCTGTAATAGTAGCCAGTGCCTCGCCATTTCGGAAACCCTTTCTTCAGGAAGTAGTCGTACCGGTTTCTCATCTCGGGATCCCGTAGTATACTTATAACGACTGAAAGTCTGGCAAACCGCTCATTTGCGCGCTTCTTTTCGCTCTTGGGGGCCTTGTCTGGATGCAGCTCCCGCGAGAGCCGTCTGTATGACTTCGTGAGCTCCTCATTGGTACTCGAAGGCGGTGTCTTCAACCAGTCGTAGAAAGAAACACCTGGCCCTTCAGACTTTTCTACGGCGTCTTTCACCTCGAACAACTCGTAATCCTTTTCCGACCATGAATGTACCTGCCTTGCAAGTAACAAAACAAAAACAATCACAACGCGTAAGAGCATTCTAGTCTATACGTCAAGATCACCCGTGGGTTGTGTTGGTCTGAGGCTTAAGATTGCTGCCCTGTAGCTGTCCCAAGCTTGGTCCCTGAATCCCTAATGGTTTACAACGGCCTTCTACATTGTGAGCCCTAACTTCTTAGATCAGTACAGAATCAAATCTATATACAAAAAAATTAATCCTCGAGAAACGTCACGTTAAAAGGCGTTGCCCACCCCGGCATGAGACCCAGTCTGTTATGCCATTCCTCTCCTGAGGATAGATTGCCCGAGTAGCTGCAACGTCCCTCTGATCCATTATCTGCGTCGGTGCCTTGATCGCTACCGTCCTGCGAGTCGCACTTCGTCGAAGCATCACTCAGATCATCACCCTCTAGTGTGTTGCCAAGTCGCTCTTCCTCCTCTTCTCTCACAAACTGCTCATACCGCAAAGTTCTCGTAGACGAAGCTATGCTTGGCCGGCGCTCACGACCATCAGTGAACAGACGACTCTTAGCAGCAAAGAGTGAATTGTAGTAACTGTTAAATTCCGTTTCGGAGTCGCAGTCTCCTGAGTTGTGCAACCAGAACTGTCGATTGAACAACTCGAACGTGATCTTCAGCGGAAACACCAGCTCACCCAAAGAACGGCTGCCTTTGTATGCTTCAAACAGGTCCTCAAACTGATCCGCCTTCATTTTATGGAGAATCTCTCTTTTCGAATGCCCTGCTTCCAGTAGGTCCTGAACTATTCTGAGAATATCAAATTCAGGCTCAATTACAGTAAACTGTTTGGGCTCAGCGCGAAGACAGCTTTTTCTCGGCTTCCTATTTGCTTTCGGTTTTCTCCTTTTCAAATTATGTGCTCGTACTGGAAGAAATCTGACCCTCTTTTTCCCGTGCGGCCTTCTCTGGAAACACTCAATCACCGGCATACTCGAGTTTCTGGTTGATTCAGTCTGGTTAGCCACACAAGAAGATTCGTAACAGTCTACAATTCCTCTGTCATGGGTCCTCAAGTTGTCCTCAACCTTGGTGGCAGAGTTCATTAAGGCCCTTAGCTGATTGTTCTTCTGCTCACTGTTCTCGATTTCACTGAGAACTGTTGTGCGAGGATCGTCACACTCAGTGGAAACAAGTCTGCTCTGTTTGCTTATCCTAGAGAGTCTAGAAATTCCATCTAGAATTTCCACAGATTCAGGACAGTCCTCCAAAGCAGAAACACCTGAGCTGCTAGAATGCTCCGTGTGAGAGGATATGTTCAGGGCATCAAGTTCACTCAGATCGCTGGTCTGCTCACTATTCCTGTAGTAACCCTTGAAGTTTTTGCCTCCAGAAGGAGCACAAACGTCTATTTCTGGATCCTCATATATGTTAACGCTATCGCACCCCTCTAGATCTCGGCAGTTACCTTTACCTAGATTGTCCACGAAACTCGATGGTATATTCCCGTACTTGATAGATACGCAAACATTTCTGCCTATATCAAAGCTTTCCATACCTTCATAAGCATTTGGTTCACCCTTGCATTCGTATGAACTATCGGTAGTAGATGTACATTCTGAGCCAAATAGAGCTGACATTCCAGCAGAGGAGAAACTTGAGCAATAGGTAGTAAATTCGGCTTCGCTGAACTCTCCAATGTCGTTCCTTCTGGTGTTTCCGTTGTTCAATTTCGTGAAGGACGGAAGACGAAAGGTCTTGCTATAGCTACCCAATCTCCTCCTACAAATATATTTCCAGCAAGCCTTGGCTGTACCTTTAATATCCTCAGATATATGGCCTATATAATTACTCACGTTTCCTGACGGAACCACCATGAAGTTAAAGAATGGCAACTATGCAAGTAAGCGGGTGCATTTAATTACACTTGAGGGTTTTAGAGGGATGCGCATATAGCATATAGTCCACGATTCCCAGGATCATCTTGAGTTCCTCGAATTCGGGGTACACCTCAATCTATTAATTAGTTTATTACACTGCGCATTTGCCAACAGGCCACTAACAATACGAGGCTCCAGTCTATAATGGTATTGGTGTACAGATATAGGGAGTGGCATGGTTAGACGGTTGATTGCTGAAACCCGCGCGGGTGTGTTGTGCAATCTTTTCATGAAGCTTCAGCAGTCCAGCTCATGAGACCATTCACATTGGTATATATTTTTACACGATAAGCACAGTTTTATTTCAGATTGGTATTCAACGCATGTTTAACTAACTTCTAGAGGTTTATGCTATTTCAGAGTGTAGTAGTCCCAAAGAGGAAGTCGGCTTACCTAAGTAGGACTAAGATCGACGTTCGCGATTAACCAAGGACGGATTCGGTGATTGTTCTCTTTCGAGATAATATTGATAGTTTATTAGTCGTATTATATGCGCAGGTTTCATTGAAATGACTGTTCCACCATACGCTGGGGCATAATATCCTCAAATCTTAAACGGATTGCAGCTGAATTGGATCAAGGTATTTCGGCATGATGGGTATTAGGTTTTCTTTTTTATACCATTTATAGGCTTAAAGACATGGTATTCTGAGCCTGGTCTTAACAGTCTCTACCGCGTCTCTTCCCCCTAACAGGAGAATATCATGAGAGCTTGCAACTCTGGTTTCGGTCTCGTCGTCTTCCAAGAAGACGGCGGCCCGAGCTGCTCACACTCAGGTCTGCCGACAACCAAAGAGCTTTTCTACTTCCTGAATCTCCCTCTACTGCGCACAACTTATCCCTGTAATCAGGTAGAATTCTCGAACGCTCCGAGGCTACAGTACCTCTTAGAGCCGTTCTAAATTCCTCCCCGAAGGATAGTAGGCAGGCAGCGGACTGACGCCTTTCGCCCTAAAATCAGAGCGCTAAGAGTCAGAGGAGATCTATGGAGTCCTGGAGTACACTAATCTGTCCGGCAACAGTCGCTGTCTGAAATATCTATGTCATCGGATGTCCTGGCTCCATAAGCACGGAATGTCAGGAACAAGGGGACCCGGAGGATACGGATAACAAGAACAATGGGCCATCTGACCAACTTCTCCGTGTGTATTTTGACTCCGGCTTCACTCTGACAAGAGTTTCTGGCAGTCTCTCACTTGGGGTGTTAGTTCTCATGGACAGCGAGACGCATCACAGACCTATGTTATTATTCAGCATTAACGCGGTACTCATACCCATGGTCATCCAGGTCTCTCGCGAGATCCTAGGCATCACAGAATTTTCCTTTCATCGCTAATGTGAACAAAAACAATCCTCGGTCGCGACACGCTCGCTGCCAACATGAGCCCTAGTCACATCCTTACGTCATCACTAATGTCCGCCTCCTAACAAATGGGGTTTTTCAGATACCATGATTGGCAGAATATGCAGAATTTCCTATAGTGACATTCATCATTAACACTAAGCAATGATCAATGGTGGTTCAGGTCTCGTGCTAAATAACACAGGCCTGGACATCATAAATCATTCTCTGTGATCGCTCATGAGAACATACCAATCCTCGGACACCCGCGCATATTTGTCAACATGAGTATTCCAATCACCCTACTTACCTTTTGTACTCCAAATCTCCACACCATAACTCGACTCAATGGGTCCCGCAGACTTCATAGCTGGTTCCAATATCATGGCCTTCAGCAAACGCCGAATTCAGATTTATGGTGACCCAGTCCTCTTACAAAGTAAGATTCATCCTGCGTATCATAATTCAGTCCTTCTGCGCCAATGTGAATATTCCAATCTTCAGATACCCGTAAACCGGATATGCAACATTTTCCCCAGTATGAATATCCTTGTTATCCACCAAGCCTTATCATGGTTGACATTAGCGTCCGTGCAAGTGTAAACTACCAGGCCTTCTTGCCTGTATGAACAGCCAAGTCATTGTACACTACGTCAATTCACCATCCATGGTGAACTATGTTGGTATTTCGGCCTTTGTTCTCATCCTCAACGTTATCATCTGGGTCAAACCCCTCTTCCTAGTTTTCAACGTGCTTGAAGAACCGGATATTCGACGATAACAATGATATTCCAGAGACAGCAACGATACTTTCAAGATTAATAGCACTCCGTTGCTCCAATAGTAAGGAGGTAGTGCGCTAGACCAGCAGCAAGTAGGCTGCTGTGGAAGGTCGCTGGATCACGCACATTAGCCAGCAACCTATTACTTTGGGCCACATGTAATACTGCACATATGGCCCAGATCTCTTCTTTCACCAGGACTTTCTTCTTGTCCAGTACTCTTATAGCACTGGGAGATGCTATGATCCCGATGAGGCTGAACTGGGCAACGCATAAAGCCCAGCATTCTTGTTGCAACGAGGTAGCGCATATTTCCAGTGTAGTTGTACTGGACAGCGCATGCACAGCACTACCTTGACATATTCAGGTAGATGCTTTAGTGCAGTTGGCAGAGGTGTTGAAGCCATCTCTGCCAGATGCGTCAAACGATTCCGGCCTGGTGCCTTGTATAGCCTTCATCTGATAGACAACATGTGATATGCCCCGTAATACCGCTTCCGTTTGATATCGTAGGGACATTTGAACACCTAGTTGGCTAGAAGTTTCCTACAAGCCTTGCAACATAAGTATCTGCACTGCCTCATAGATCCAAAACCCAAGTTAAAGAGATGTGAAGGAGAGAAATGTATGCAAGGACCCCTTATAAAGTTCACGTGGGAAACGCATATAGCATATACTCGCTAGTCCAATCCATGGACTTGCTGTGCGCGTTTCGGATATGTTCATCAGAGCGCACATGTGCTATAAGCTTAAATACTACGTAGCAGAACAAGAACGATGCTCTATATCAGCGTGGTGCACTGTTCATCACATCGGTGTAGGTCTTGGTATAGGCGATGACTGTGCAGCCGATTTCTGTGCCCGACCAGTGTATGCTGACGTTAGATTCAATCCCCCCTACTCTGGCTCTTCTTCTCTACATAGCTGGTATTGGTATTATAAGGTGAACTGGCCAACACAGCGTATTCAATTCCAAAGCCTAGCGCTAATATTGGCCTCTGCCTGAGTGAGTTATGCCCCATTGGGTGCAGTAGTCCCAAAACGGCTGCTGGGATTTACCCAAATAGGGAGGTTTGTGATCTAGGTCCCGGCGCTGCATCAGACTCGTCCTCACGTCTGCCTCAGCTTTCCGTTTCAGGCTCATCGATGAAAGAAAGGCGCACCGATGGCCCGAAGTTTGCACCGATCACAATTCCGATACCTCGGCGTGTGCAGACCTTTACGGTGTTCTGCCACGTCGCATCGCTCTGGCTGTTGACGTCTATGTTCTTCTTTTGTTGTGCCATCCCTCTATTTTGGCCCTTCATAATTGTGTATGTCATTCGCCTGCGATTCGACAAATCATATTCTAACGGCTCGGGCACCCGGTCAGAATGGATTAGAAACTCAAAGTTTGGGAAATGGTACTGCGATTTCTTTCCGCTGACCTTGGTCCGCGAAGCCGCCTTGGAACCCACTTATCCGTGGGCTTCCCTTCCTGCTTCCAGGTTCTGGCCATGGTCTTCACTACCTAGAGCTCCTGAAGACAAGCCGCGATACGTGTTTGGCATTCATCCTCACGGCATAATAGCTTTGTCGATCTTCGGAGTCCTCGCTACAGAAGGCCGTGGTTGGTCCAAGCTGTTTCCTGGCATCCCTACTTCCTTACTCACTCTCGATTCCAACTTCAGGATACCCTTCTACAGAGACTATCTGCAGGCCTTTGGCCTCTCCTCTGTCTCTAAGCAGTCATGTCTCAACTTACTCAGACGAGGATCCTCCATATGTATAGTAGTCGGAGGTGCTCAAGAATCTCTGCTGGCCCACCCTGGCCAGATGGAACTGATCCTGAAAAAGAGAAAAGGCTTTATCAAGATAGCAATGGCGCAGCCTAACACATATCTTGTTCCCATTATGGCCTTTGGAGAGAACGATCTCTATGATCAGGTGGAGAACGACCCGGACTCAAAACTTTACCGCATTCAGACCTTCGTGAAGAACAAACTAGGTTTTGCCATTCCACTCATGTATGGTAGAGGTGTTTTTAACTATGACTTTGGCCTGCTACCTTACAGAAGACCTGTTAAGGTCGTTGTTGGCAAGCCAATTGCAGCTCCTTACTTGCCTGAGCAACCGGTCGAAGAAATCGAGCGCATTCATCAGCTTTACGTTAATGAACTTCTCCGTCTGTGGGATGTGCATAAAGAGGACTATATGGAGCAGAGTGCAAACTACCTCGATCCTATTGTGGATGTTCCATTTAAGATCATGGAATAAGAAATGTGCCTTTCAGTGGCACTACATAATACTACGCATAACTACCAAATAGCAGTCTTAGTAAATATCTCATTGTCAGCCATCCGCTATCGCTTTCCATTACTGAGCAGGCTGAACGTCACGGATCATCGCATATAGGCGGCATACATCGCCATCGTCATCGCATACCATTTCCTGTGCTACCCGGAATCCCATTTTCTGGTATATCGAAACATTAGGATCCCACTTAGAAGACTCCAAATAACAGCGGATGCCCTCCTTGTCAGCCATATCGAGAACGTGTGTCACAAGTTTTTTTCCTATGCCTTTTCCCTGCTCCGACGGGTCGACCACCACTATATTCAAAAACCATACGCCTTGATGGTCGTCGGCCCAGAGTGCTTTATGGCTGTCCTCCTGGACTTTCTTCCAGATCTCATATCTATGAACCTTAAGGCCCTGTCGGCCGTGCCTCAAGTGGATTCCGACTTGCTGAAACCACATCTTCCAAGATGCTATGTACAGGCGAGCTTTTTCGTGATAACTAAGGTTTTTCGGTTCAGGAGTTAACCATAAGGCGACGCCTACTACCTTGCCGTTCTCCTCAGCGACTATGGGATATCCGAATTCCATTACCCAGCGTATTCGAAGAGCCAAAGACTCGTAATTACGGGCTACTAGGCCTGGTTTCATATCATAGAGCCAGTTCGCATAAGGATCACCCTTGGACTCGGGGATATTTGCATCATTAAAAACCTTGGAAGGGAAAAATGCATGTTGGATCGTCGTCACGGCCAATGGAATATCGGCTTCAGTGAGCCTTCTAATTGTAATACCCATCTTTAATAGCTGGTGCGGTCCCGATGTATATATTCAGGTATTTGGTCAAGTAAGTGTGAAGGTATATAACGAGATCCCTTATCTTAGGAGGGATTAAAAATGTCAAGATATGAAAGATGCTAAACGAGATCCAAAGTTTAACTTCGCCTTAGGCAAAATGATTGGTGCGATCACGGTACCCTAGAACTCTAAATCCGGAAAGGTACACAGACGACATTTAACTTAGCGTCTAAGTTTGCTCTAGGGCCGCAAGACGCTGCTCGAGCTCAACAATCCGCCGCACCATACGATTCCATTCTCGCGAAGATGGAGGCACAAACTCATCGGCAGCTGTCTCTTCGGTGCGCCGATAGTTCCGAGGTGTGCTCCTTGTTCCCCTTCGTATGCCCGAGTTTTGCCAAGGAAACGTAAATCGACCTGGGGTATGGGGATCGACGGTGCGAATTTGTCTTCGGCCTTCCGAATAGTAGGTCGCCGTTGGTTCATCGTAAGCATACACTCCACTTCGCACTGGAGTATATGGACTATTATTGTTGCGGAGACGCCTAGACCTGCTTCGTCGGACTTGCTGTAAATAAGGTGACCGGATCGGGGTATAAGGCTCAATGGGCGGCATACGGGCGCGGCCAACATACCTAGTGTTATTGAGAGCTCCGGGTATCTCATGGTATTCCTGTCCATACTCCGACTCACTATCATATTCCGGTACTATCTCCTGATCGCCATATTCTTCTTCAGTGTAGTATTCTCTGTCATCCTCTGGAATTGAATACGTGAGTGGCCGCTCTTCTGGAAGTCTTTCACAGAACTCTTCGCTAATAGGCGCTTCGTTGTACGCTTCCCGTCTAGTAGAGTGAGCAAAGCTATCAGGTCTTTCAATACGCTTGGAGACAGAATGAGTGTAGGCCCTTCTAGGCAATTGAGTTGAGCTGTCTAAACTAGACAGCTTATGGATTCCGCGTACCGGAACTTTATCCGCGACCCATGGCCTAGCCCTCGCAACAGTAGGTGATAGATTAGATGAGTGTGTAAAGTGGGACCTGTTTACCTCGAGGCTTTCGATCATAGGCGAGCTAGTACGATTGTCACGTGCTCGATCGCCAGTCTGATCGACTGTATCAGGTAAAGTACCTGTAGTCCACTGTTCATCGTCATCTTCGAAGCCCATATGTATGTCGTCTAACTCTATCCTGCTTGGCTCGGCACCCTCGGAGACTGGCTCCCCTTCGATGCGGCCGTCTTGGTCTATGGGAGTAGATTCGTGGACGTCACGACGCCTTCTTGCTCTTGCCGATCTCCGTAATCTTCCCGTAGTAGAACTATCGTTGGTGTTTTGTGGTGAACTATTCTGTAGATGAAAAGGCTGTGGTGTTGGCTCGGAGTCTGTGCTCTGTAGTCGAGGGTCTATTTGTACATCTGATTCATTGTTGTGTGTTTCTCTGGAGAATGTTTGCTGTGTCCTGTGTCGTCGTAGTTTGCGCACCGGTACAATAGCATCCGGACTACCGGTAGGTTCAGTTTCGGGGTGTTGTATTCGCTTGTGCCGTAATAAACTGTCTTTCCTAATGAATTTGCGCGCGCAAACTTCGCACTCGAAAACATTGGCAGGCGTGTGTATCGCCAAATGGCGCTTCAGATCATATATCCGCGAAAAATGAATATTGCAGAGATCACAAACAATATCCTTATCATCTGCCGCGACGGGCTCGCCCAATGTTATCTGCGTTAATTCAGCCATATAGAACTAACAGAGCATTGACCGGGTGCTTAATAGAGTTTACGTGGGAAGACAAAGTATGGGGAAGAGTGGTTGAAATAAATAGGAGTGAGTTTCACTACTGGATAGGACACAGCGACAAGGTTGTCAAATAGTTGATTCATCTGAAGTATTTTGGAGCAACAAAAGGCATCTTCGAGATAACGGCAGGGAACCGCTTCTTTCTTATCTCGACCTCGACTTCTGTCCCTGAGGTGTGGAACCCTTTCCTCACGTATCCCATAGCGATGTTTTTCTGCAGCGTGGGAGATGGCAGCCCAGAAGTAATTTCGCCAATTGGTTCGGCATCAGCATCAGAGCCTGCAGCAAAGATTTTGGCTCCTCCGCGAGCTGGAGGGCCTCTTGTAGTAGCAACCAATCCAACTCGGCGCTTGGGGGCCGACTTTTCAGCTATTTGCTTCAGGATGACGTCGGCGCCGCGGAACTCATTGTTTCCTGCAGTTCGACGACCTTTAGAAACAACCCAAGTCAGGCCAGCCTCAATAGGTGTGGTGTCTTGAGAAATATCTGACCCATAGAGGCACATGCCAGCCTCAAGTCTCAGAGAGTCGCGGGCAGCAAGGCCGGCCGGTTGTACTATTCCTCCTTCTTTGGCAGACAGAAGAGCATCGGCCAGCTCCTCAGTTCGAGAAGCAGGTACGGAAATCTCAAATCCGTCCTCACCAGTGTATCCACCGCGAGCAGTTCTGCAGCCAGGAATGCCTGCAATGGTAAACACTTCATTGCATCCAAATTTCAACGTGTTTAGGTCAAATTGCGTCATTGTTTTCAACACTTCAGCGGACTTTGGTCCTTGCAGTGCTATGAGTCCATCATCGAGCACCTGGTGCTTCACTCCCGAGAATTCGGAATCGATGGCCTGTTTGAAATAAGCAAGGTCGCCTTCTCTGCATCCGGCGTTAGTGACGACGTAGTACTCAGAGTCGTCTAATTTAGTTATAATGGTATCGTCGACTATACCGCCATGGTCATTGAGGAGTACCGATAATGAGCCAGTTGCGGGCTTCATGGTAGATAGATCAAGGGGGGTGAGACGCTCCAGCATAGCCTTAGCCTGAGAGCCAGAGAAGATGTGCTGAACCATGTGGCTGACATCAAAAAGACCAGAGTTAGTCCGAACCCAGTGGTGTGATTCGATGTGGCTCTGTATTTTCGGATAAACGATAGGCATGGAAAACCCAGCAAACGGAGCCATGGTTGCTCCTTTCGCTACATGCCAGCTGTACAATGGAGTCTTCGCATCTCCTTCAGCCACAGAAGCAAACTTCCTTAATCCAATTGGATCGCACTTGATCGATCTCGGTAATTTGGTCATCGTGCAAGAAAACTAAGGGCAGTGACACGAAAAGATTTTGCGTCCTGACTAAATCGAAGCGTGGAGATAAGGTTTAGCTGAAACTGAATCAGAAACTTTATTTCGTACTACTCAAGAAAGTTAGAGGATCTAGATGCTACGCAATAATAGTTCTGTGCAATGCAAAAGGCGGTAGAAGCTGGATATCACTCCTCTTCCTCGTTTTGAACTGTAGGTAGACTTGGTCTGGCACTTGAACGAGCTCGGGACTGGACTCTGTTGACCACCTTGGAGACCGATGACGCAGATGATCTCCTCCAAAATGAGGGTCGGGATGATGATCTGGCTGCCCGAGGAGTCTCCGGGGCTTCTGAATCTCTTCGTTGGTGAGCCTTATACTTGAGGGTTTCTCTATGGATGATATCTTCGACGTCATGCTGGACGTCCCGGAAAGAATCAAAGGGAATATAAGGAAGGTTGTTCTTGATACAATACTGTTCCAAGAGCAGGCCTCGACGAGCAAACAGGACATCAGCCTCGCGAGCAGCAGGAAGATCTGACACGCCATCGCCAATAAATATGATAAGTGGAGATTCTTCAATGCCTAGTTCCTCATAGGATGGGGCGGACGAATCATTGGCATCAGCCTCTCGGATTTCTTCGGTGGTGTGCTCTCGAAACTCCTGGATCGATTGTGCCTTATCGTGCCCGAGCTCCGTGTCGTGCCTCCACAGAGGAATCCACTTGTACTTTTTCTCGCCATCTTCCTCAGCGACTTGTACGATATCAGCATCGTTCGAAATGATTCCAATTTGCGACGACATTTCTCTGCCTAAGAACTCATCCATGACGTGCCGTAATAGAGGCTTGATACCAGCGGAAATCACATTGAATGGGATATTGTTGTTAAAGCAAAACTGCACAAAATCAACGAAGCCATCATCCATTACTAAATGCTTTTTCATGGTTTCAAACCCTTGTTCCAAGGGAATATCAAGAGACGCCCACAGCTCCTCGCTCACGTCCCGGAAAGATCTTTCTCCGGTTCCAATTTGAGAATCAAGCTTTTTTCTCTGATCGGGACCACATCCGTGGTTGTCAAACAAGATGTGGCCTGTGTCTTGCAGAAAAATCGTGCCGTCGAAGTCGGAGAAGACCGCTACATGTCTTCTATCCACCTCTTCGTCCAGATTGGGTGCAGCTATGGATACTGATCTTTGATTAGTCATTGTCAAATTTTCAATGGTTATTTAGCCACAGTTACAATAGGTTTCTTCTTCCTGGAAACACAGTACTGGCAAGCTCTGGTGGGCGGACTTCGTCAGGTTAGCCAATGCTGCCTCGCCTGTCTGAGTTGAAGCAGATCCTCCCACCCATGTTGGTGCAGCATTTTCTCAACTGTTCTTCCCCTAACCCTACATAGTTGCTTTCCAGCGTGGATTTTATGCACCGTAGATGGATTGGTCTAGCTACGTCATAGTCTCATTTCAAATGAGTATCATATTATTAATCATGCAACATTCATAGTTAGCGACAGAGTGTTGGTTTCTACCGGATCAAGGGAGCATGTAGGCCAATCCGCCAATCGCAAAGCAGATAATCGATAAAAACACGAAATAGACACAAATCTGATGCCACCATGACGGTACCTGTAGCCTTTCCAGGAACAGCACCATTCCTGCAAATCCAAGTAGTACTGCAAAAGTCAGTCCTACTGCTGATATCACGATCTCCGTAACAGTTTCGAACCCTCCTACCATGATTCCTGCCACAACCGAAAGCACCGTGATCGCCATGAAGAAAAATGTAGAATATAAGAATGCCAGTAGTTCATCGCGCTTTTCAAGTGAGTAGTTTGGGTGCGATGGCATGTATTCTCCATTGTATGCCGAAGCCGTAGATAATGGGTCAACATCATCTATTGAGTTCGCCTCAGAAGAAGTGGTTCCGTAAGCGCTATGATAATTTGAGGCGCCATTAAATGGACTGGTCTCGGAATCTATACTTCTCCATCGAACGTCACGAAACTGTAGACCATGTCGCTTAGGTGTGAGCCAGGCTATTGCACTATTCAGGATCTCTAAGGCACGAGAAGTAAAGGCATTTGCAGCACCGATAACTCCGTTATCTCCAGTAGATAGTTCATCTATCGGGATTGTGAACTTTCCATAGTCGCCACTAAAGTCCTCCCCATCTTCTGGGTGATCGAATTCGTTCCAGTAGCGCACAACTGGTCGATTCATTCTTGTCGAATCTCTAGTTGTATTAGAGCCATGTTCACTAACTGAATCTTGACTACTGAGGTTAGAATCAGCTGAACCATAGGCCGAGTTAGGAATTCTTAAGGTGTCTTTCAAGTGCTGATCAGAATTTTGACGCAAAAGTCTTTGGCTTGCTTTATACTTTCTCAGCCTTTGCGAGTTCGCTACCTCAGAAAATGAACTCTTCGGTTCAGATGGAGTTTGTCTAATGTCCTTGTCGACTAGGGACATCCATGCAGGGCTCTTAAGTAAACCCTCGGAATAATAAAGAGCAACAGTATGCACAAACAAGGAGTACTCCGATATTCTCTTGACAAGATGTGATGCTGTAAGTTGTTCGTCGATCCACGTAGGTTTCTGTCCAGTCCATTTGACTTCCAGAACTGCGTTTGAGAAGCTTGTAGATTTCAACGGTAGATTATGAAGGAAGTGAGGATCTTTGGCGTCAAGTTTCTCAAAGATGATATTGGTGTTAAGAGTGGCCCATGTCTTGGAAACGAAAGAAGCTGCTTGGTCAGCATCGACTTCGGTGTCTGTATGGAACCTTGCTCTGCTTGTACGAACTGCTGATATAGGAGCAGTTTTTCGTGACCCAAGCCAGTCTATAGCAAGCTTGGACTCGTAATCATCAGCAGCAGGTGTAATATTTCTGCTGTCTTTCTCAGTAAACAGTTCCTCAGACTGTTTAAGAGGTAAGACGGCAATGGCCGAATACCTGATTCCGCCTACGGGAGTGAAAATCACAGCCTCCGTATCATTCTGACCATCATCTATATCATCTGTTTCAGAGTTCGAATCATGTCCAGCAGGAACAATATTAGGACAGATAATCTGCGGCGGCTCCGATCGGTTTTGTATCGCATTAAGCTTCGCAGGATCCTCAACATACACAATGCGAGTTTGACTTTCCTCCGGCGAGCCAGCTTGGTTTGATCGAGGAGTTACCAAACTCAGGCTGTTGAGCAGAATAAGCTCAACTTCTAAGACATTATCAGGGTGCACCCAATATGTAATAGAACCAGAGTGAGGTTCCTTTAAAGCGGATATCTCAAAAGTAACATTCGGAGAATACGAATTAGCATATGAAATAGATTTAAATGCAGGAGTTCTAAGAGCATCATAGAGCATTGAAACTTCTAGGAAGTTGGCAGTTAAATCTTTTCGAGCAAACGAACCTGATCCCTCAATGATCGGTAAGAAGAGTCTATTCAATTCCGAGGAGTTGGACCATTTTTTGTACTTTTTGAGAAGTTTGCGAAACCCAGTGGCTTGGACGCCAATGAATCGGCTGAGGTTTCGTAGCTCCTGCGATATCGACAGGATCTCGGAATCTAGACGAGCGGCTCGAGGAGAAGACTGGTCTCTAGCAGATTCCTCCTTGATTTCATCGATGATTCGAGTGCATTTATTAATGCGAGAGTCTATCTCCTTGGATTTCAAAAGGACAAACATGTTTATAGTTTCGAACTGTGCCTTGAGTGCTTGGAAAACATCATCAATGGAGGTTGAGGATTTCCCAGAGGTAGCATCTTTGATGAGTTTCTTGATTTCTTTATAATCTAGGTCGTATGCCCACCACTCGGGTACAGATCTGGCATGAATTACCTGGCCGTATTTCATGCTCGGGAGCAGAGACGACGATCAGACGTACAAGTTAATGCCGAATGAGAGATAAAGATAGAGCTAAACGAGAGTCTGATAACAGCTAAGAAGGGCGGTACTGAGCAGAAATTAGCCCTCTTGATTTCACCACCTGCGAAATCCAGACGCTTGATTAAGCTGTATATAGAAGAATTAGGAAATCTTGCAGGGAGACAGTCGAGAAATAGGAAATACGAGGAACAAATGAGAGCACAACGAGATGAAAAGTTAAGGTTATAAGCTTGGTCCGATGGCAGTAACTATAGCCAATAAGAGGCTGGATCCAACATATGTGCAAAGCCTAATTCGAAGGTTTCCAACAGACTTTCTTCTGGTCGTGAGTCAGGATAGAGAGCCACAAGCAGTGATAGTATCCGTAATCGCGTGGGGAAGGCATTTATACGAGCAATTCTGCCATGCCCACATATATAGTGTATCAAAACAGCTTTTAACGAAACAAGTGTCGGCTGCGACCAAGGTAGGCGCTGGTTTAGTGGTACCCCGCACGCTAGCCAGAGGCTCAACTCCTTAGCACACCATTTCGGGCGAGTTTAGCTTATTACGGCGGCAAGCCTCAGAGGCTTCGAATCAAGACTCAGAGGCTCCGAATTCAGTGACTCACAAACTATTACCTCTTTTACAAAGGTTGTTTGGACCCAGGTGTGCAATAGCTGCAGCAGCTCTTCACCAAGCCACAGTAGAGCACGTGCGTAATCTCGAGCACGAGCCTCGGAGGAATATGGTTTAAGACTTACGGTTATGGCAGAACCGAAGCCGTCTGTACTCCCAGCTGTTCGAGAAAATCACATAGAACCCGAGAAAGTTTATTAGTGTCCCCATTCGGCACAGAGCTGCGCACCGGCCTGCCAACCTTCTCGGTTGCTACCCCGTTTGCTCTCCCTTCTTGGGACAATCCTCTAATAAAATTTCTTAGCGTATCTCGAATTGTCATGCCTGAGGCAGTTCAGAGTATTGACCTGTTACAGCAGAAGTTAAAGAAAAGTAAAGTTATTGATGGATCGCTCAAAGACTTGGCAGCTTCAGTGACTAAGTCGTTGCTGGATACGGTCGTTCCCCATTATTCTGTGCTGGATCAGCTGTACATTGACGATTTCGAAGCAGAACAGGTATGGGACCAAGTGCGCATGGTCGTAGATGGTGCCATTCGAAAAGCTCCTAAAGTTACGGCAGATAATGAGTCGGGTGATGAAGTGTCTGTGCATGCTGATGAGCCCTTGGAAGGCGACGAGAGTCTTTCTGAGGAAGATATTCGGAAAGGATCAGACACAGAATCGAATGATACTGGCGAAGAAAATAATGATCCCTCAGAAGCAGATGATATTGAAGGCGATGAGTCAGACATTACAAATAACGAGAATGCCGAACCCTCGAGTTTCCAGAAAGACCTGTTTGGTTTAAATGATGGATTCTTTTCGATCGACGAGTTCAACAAAATGACTGTCGAAGCTGAGCGTAACGACCAGCCTCTTGAAGTAAATAATGAACTATACGATGACGATGACGATAATGATGAAGACATGGACGACATCAATTATGAGGACTTCTTTGCTCCCCCCAGACCTAAAAAGGCTGCCTCGAAAGACAGCAAGGTCCGCTTTGAAAGCGAGCCAGAGGAATTCCGCGGACTAACTACAGATGTCACAGACGAACAAGTAGAGAATACAATGAAGAGTGCTTTAAAAGATCTGTTTGACAGCGAAGAGGAAGAGACCGATGATGACCTGGACGGCGAGGTTAGAGGAATGTCAAAGTACCAGCGAAGTCAGATGGTGATTGCAGATGAGATACGCCGATTGGAGAAAGAAAACGTTGCTGAAAAAGATTGGCAGCTTCGGGGTGAAGTTAAAGGACGAGAACGGCCGTTGAATGCCCTCGTAGACGAAGAGCTCGAGTTCGAGAGGGGCGCCAAGCCTGTCCCAGTCATTACACAAGAAGTTACCGATTCTCTGGAAGATATGATTCGCAGAAGAATTGCTAATGATGAGTTTGATGATATTGCTAGACGAATTCCTGACTCTGTACCTGAGTTTTATCAAAGCCGCAAGGTGGAAGTCTCCGAAGCGAAGTCGCAGAAGTCTCTGGCCGAAGTTTACGAAGATGACTACATGAAAAAAGCTGACCCCGATC
This sequence comes from Tortispora agaves, assembly GCA_030462865.1. Lineage (NCBI taxonomy): Eukaryota > Fungi > Ascomycota > Trigonopsidomycetes > Trigonopsidales > Trigonopsidaceae > Tortispora > Tortispora agaves. Next base: position 78,507 of record JAKVQP010000013.1, read on the forward strand.
ACCACCCTGATCCAGTTGACTCGAAGCTTCAACAGGAGCATAAAGAAATAGAGCAGCTTTTTAGCGACATTGTGTACAGACTGGATGCATTGTCATCCTGGCACTTTACGCCCAAAGCTCCCTCCACAGCGATTAATGTCGTTTCTAATATGGATACGATCGAAATGGAAGAAGCCCAGCCATCGACACATGCTTCCGAGCAGCGCTTAGCGCCGCATGAGATTTACAACCCTCGAGAAGAGAACACGTCTAAATCTACCGTTATGGGTCGTTCCAATCTCCCAGCTAGCCGAGGAGAACTCACCAAGGAAGAGCGCAAGCGTCTCAGACGACAGATCAAAGAAAGACAAAGCCGTGCAGCCCATGCTAAAGCAGAAAAGCGCAGAGCTCAGGCACAGGCTGCTGAGCAGCGTGGTATTGTGAATAAGGCCAGCATAGCGGAAACTTTGAAGCGTGGAAATGTTACTGTAATTGGAAAGTCTGGAGAGAAACGAACTGTGGACGGCAAGATCAAACACAAAGAAGGCAGAAGGCCGTTAGGTTCTGGATTTAAATTATAGCTGCGCTTGTGAGACTTTACAGGCTATTTCGAGCAATTTCACGCGGTATATACCTCCAACGGATAAACTAAGACCCGGTTATTTAAGGAAGGCATACCCCAGATTCTGCGAAAATGATCAGGAAGTTTGATTATTCTGGAACTCAATAAGGTTATGATTGGGAGTGTTTCATGTGCCTGATTGGCTCTATTTGCGGAACATCTCGGAGGAAAATGGAGTGCAATATAGTACCTGAACGTTATTTTGCGGGGTGAAAGAAAAGTCGTGTGATATTATATTGCAGACTAAAACTATATAAGTGGCTTCTTTTGTTGCGTATATTGCTCTTTATTTTTAAACATGCCTCTTGATATTGAATATGAACAATCAAAAGATGTCCACGACAGGACAGCTGTTCTGATAGGTACGGACAAACTACATCTAGATGAAATGATCAATTACGTCATTTCTTCCGACGACTATGAGCAATTATATGTTATTGCGCCTAAGAACATATGTGAAATCTATCATGACAATAACACAGTGACCTGCCTGGATGTAAACTTGGACAATCCCAGTGCATGTGCATTGAGGGCGGCAGATATAGTACAGCACATACCGCGAATAGATCTGATAGTGTGTTGCGTTGAATCGCAGCGCTATGCCTTGGGGATGGAGTACTTGGTTACCGATTTACTTCCGTTAGCTGACGTAACTGCGGAGAGGTATGGGTCATGCAAGATTGCTGTTAGCAAATGGCCAACATCGCTGAAATCTTCTTCTTCAACATCATCTGTTACTTCTCTGGCTAGTGTTGCAGACAATCATCATGAACCAGCTCCGCTGGAGTTCCGACTTAAAGCTGCCATCTACCGCAATTGCAGCCACAACGTATCGCTGTCCACTACTGACGCCGAGAGATTGAACCATTTACCTCTCTCTGTAGTTGGACGAGCTGGGCTGGCGTTCTAACGACCTTAATAACTCTGTGTTCAAACTGTGCATATTTGATGCTATAATTAATTAACGAATGAATATTGGTAGCTATTGAAATGTGTTGAAAACGTAGTAAAATATCCAAAACAGACTCTGATGAGAACTCTGTACACCGAAGGTCACACCTGCTGTGCCTTTATCCCAATTTGGCGGAAATCAGGCATCTTGCACTGTGTTTCAGAATGAGTTCAGTGGAAGAAGACGCCGGCACAGAAATTATAAATTTTAGCGCAAACAACAGTCCAAAGGCCGCTGAAAATGACCATAACACTTCTCATAATGATACACAAACAGCAGATTTGCCACGGCGTCTACCAACTCAGCACGACAAATGGTGGTCCGAACTCGACATGCTGAATGAGTTGGATCGCCAAGCTGAAGAAGTTATAGCGGAAGGGAGCTTTTTCGGTAAGAAGCACAGTGCAGCCCTTGACGCGCTAGAAACTGCACAGCTGCATTACAGAGAAGTGTTGACGAAAACAGAGAAGCAGTTAGAAGAACATTTGCGAAACTCACGATCCAGCATGAACAAGTTGCGCATGCCTGGCCAGCCTTCGCAGGGAGCTCCAGCGGAATCAGGGAGTAGTACCACTGAGAATACCGCTGCTGACGCAGAAAAAGAGCGAAATCTATGGGACTTGGACGACGTAGCCCAGATCCGCTCGGCGTTGTTTAACAAAGAGACTATTAGTGTAGTCGAGTCTGCTATGGATCAGGTCATCGAAGCTCTCGGAGAAACAAGTCAGGCCATGCAGGCCTACGAGGATGAGACGAGGGATATTTGGAATGACGACGAATAATAATATGTACAAGACTAATTTCATTTGCATCATCTGCAACTACACATTATGGGTTACTCGGTTTGGCTATCAGGAGAGAGGGGTGAATTGAAAGAGTCATCCACTTCCGGAAGAGTCTTTCTGCGACGCCTCTGACGAGCCATCCAGTCTGACACACCTTTGGACACATTTTCAAATAGGTTTCCACCAGTATAACGAGAAACAAAGTCGTTGACGAGCTCCGATGGAGACCCGGGCAACGACTCATCTTGCGAATCAGATCCGCCTTCAACGGCATGAGATAGGTCAGACTTTTGCGAGGAGCGAGATTCTGTCCGATTCCGCTTAGGTGGATTCAATGACTCTGACTCGTCTAGATCACTGGTCTTACGTTTGCGTGTTGACCGCCTTGGAGTAAATCGATTGAGAATACCCCCAGTTAGTCTCCTGTTGTGGAAGGCGTCCAACCACTCACCAACGCTTTTCTTGAATTCTAGTTCATTCTTTTTCAACCAAGAAACATTTAGTTCTTGCCGTGTAGCACCGCGAGCAAAATTGCGCATGAGGTATTTGTCATAATCGCGTATGATTTTTGTTATAATGTCTGACGTGGAGATACCCTCGGTCCTTTGGGTCGCCAAGAACTGTCCTCTCTTTTTGATCGGCTCATAAATATCTGGGTTGTCTCCTGTTACGTACGGAAGATCATCGTGGGCCACGTAGTCGATCTTATGTTTTTCCAAAAAACTAGGAGTTACGATCCAAGGCGCATCCTCGATGACTTCATCGACCCACCTGCAATGCCTTAAAGACTCGGCCCTCTGTTCGGCCGATAGTACCGTCAATCCTTTTCTCCTATGGGTTTCTGAGTCACTCGGCAATCCCACGACCAACTGAGCATTAGGAAATGCCTTTTTGGACTGTTCGAGCTGTCGCATATGGCCCACATGGAACAAATCAAACACACCATCTGCATAGACTCTAACCGGGCGATCAGTTGCGGGCGCATTCAGTGTGAAACCATCAGGAACAAATTTCGCATATGGCGAGTCAGAGTCTTTAGTTATCACCTGTTTTTCTTTGGCTTCCTCTGTGACTGTCTGTTTCTTGCTTTGACTGCGGCCTGAGCTTTCGCTCGAGGCTTTCCTCTTGGAAGCCTTTTTGCTCACTTTCATCTCGGGCTCGCCCATTGTTCTTTGATTATAGGATAAAGCAGCTACTCACTACACTTGAACACGTATAATCCACTGAGAGAAAACAGATTATGCTGTTTACCTTATCCTTGGCACCTGCTTGTGCCGATACCTATACGCTCACTGTACGAAACAAGTATTTCAGGTTAATCTTTACGGTATTCCTTTCCAGGTGCTATCGTCACGTGATAACATGAAGATTCCGGACAGGCCAGGTACTGAGCTCGATAGTCGGTGCATAGCATTTCTCGAAGCACCAGAATGCGTAAATGCGAATCATATGCCTCCTAACATATTGAAATCAATAAGAAACAACCTCTCCGCAGGAAGTCGACACGACGTACAGACAATGGAGGAAGCTAGAGCCTTGTACTAACCCTAACCCATCTACGCGAACCGTAAATGCATCCCGTGACCTCGTGCTCTTCGTCCTAAGCTCATAGGCACATTTTTGGACGTCTTCTACCACGAGCCCTGCTTCTGGTTTAGAGCAGTAGAATATGGCCGGAGTTCAAGTGTACAAGGCAGTATACTCAGGAGTAAGTAATATCAAGAGTTTTAAAACCTCATTGCTCGACTCGACGGCATAATGTTCCAAGGAGGTCTCTCGACAAAAGCGGCTCCCCTTTGAAGCCTGAATGGCCTCTATGCTGGCGATGGGAGAAGTAAAGCCCAAATATGTTTTGGGAATAGTATCGAAAGTTTTCTAACACTGTTATAGGTTCCTGTATATGAGATAACGGTCAACAATGTGGCTATAATGCGCCGACGTGCCGACGGTTGGTGCAATGCCACACAAATCCTAAAAATTGCCAACTTTGATAAACCTCAGCGGACGAGAATCCTCGAACGAGAGGTCCAAATTGGAAAGCATGAAAAAGTTCAGGGTGGATACGGTAAATATCAGGGAACTTGGATCCCCGTAGAACGCTCTATAGAACTAGCTAAACGGTACAAAGTCTTTGATTCAATGCAACCTATTCTCGAATATGAGCCTACTGGCGAGTCTCCTCCTCCAGCTCCTAAGCATACATCTGCAGCTAAGAGAGAGGGCGGAACTCGTGGTGGAAGAGGCCGCGGACGAGGCCGCGGTGCTGCGGCAGACCATGCTAGGTCCAACAGGAGAGGTGCAAAATCCGGACCCATTGGCCGAACTTCCAACTTCCCTTCACTCGTAGCCGCCGCATCTATGGCAGACAGCGAAATAGATTCTGCTTCCGTCTCTTCGTTGTCTTCGATTTCGGAAAACGACCACGATCCGACCAGATCGTTCCATTTCCCTCCCCCTTCATACGGCGAATCCCCACGGGGCCCATCTTCACCCCGCACAGATTATGCCAACAAGCTGCTAGATTACTTTATGACAGCAGATGACTCAAATATCCCAGATTTCCTACTGAATCCCCCGAAGGACTTTAATATCAATCAAATCATCGACGACGAAGGTCACACAGCCTTCCATTGGGCATGCGCCATGGGTCATGTTAATGTTATGCGAGTCTTGATAAATGCCGGAGCAGATATTCGAGCAACAAATAACTCAGGCCAAACTCCATTAGTGCGAGCGATCATGTTTACGAATAATTATGACTGGCGCACCTTTCCTCAGGTGCTTGATCTTCTAATCGAAACTGTCTTCATGTTCGACCGTTACAGGCAGAATATTTTCCACCACATTGCAACTACTACATGTCTGAAATCCAAAGGACCTGCAGCACTATACTATAGCGAGGTTGTTCTAACCAAGTTCGCTTCAATGCACTCTGACCAAACACCTTCTTCGAATCAGTCATTATCTTCAGGTATGCTTAACCTCTTACAGGCTCAAGATCTAGACGGTGACACGCCTCTAACTATTGCAGCTCGTAACGGTGCTAGAGCTCTGGTTAAATGCTTTCTTGCTTATAACTGCGACCCCACAATTCCTAATACTCAAGGTCATACTGCCCAAGATTACATTGCAGAGCACGAAAATAATAGAAGACAGCTTCATGCAGCAAGGAACAATTACATGCGGACCCACCATGGTGCCTATCCAGAAGGTGTCTGGCCAGATGTCAGTAAGAGTTCCTCTTCGCCTCCAATGGCTTTTCTACGGAGAACACAGCCTATTGAGGAATTGGTGAACGGAATGCCAGAACAGCACCAACTAGCTATCCCCCCGGCCCCACCGCACTTGTCTGAGACTGCCATACATGCCTCTCAAGAGTTTCTACCTGCTATGGCTGAACATCTAGAATCATTAGCTAAAGCATACGACGCAGAACTTGAAGACAAAGACGCAGACTTCACACAAGCCCATTCATTGATGGAAAGTATGCGGGAGGAAATAGCAGTATGCGAAAACTCAATTCAAGAAGTGCTTGAATGGCAAAAGGAAGTTGATTCGTCTAAAGGAAGAAATGATACGCTGGAAACTATTAGCGAGCAGGTCGAAATTCCTGAGGAGGAGGCGCATGGAACTAATGGCGACAGGGTAAAGAACTCACATGATATGCAGACCGAACGGATTAATATCTTAGTAGGAAATGCATCCCAGGTCTTGGAAGCTCGATCGCGTTCCGTGGAGGAACTTGTAAAAACAAGAAGCAAACAACTGCGAAAGTTGTTAGAAAGAACACAGGCTCGAAATCTTGCCGAAATTGTACAGGGAGAAGAACTAAAAATTCATAAAGAGATTGAGCACGCATTAGTAAATGGCGAACTGGAAGCAGAGACTGGAGAACGTGAAGCTCTCACTACTGAGCTGCAGCAGTTGCAGGCGGAACGGCAACATCATTTAGAACAGATTGTTGAATTGTGGTCTAATGCTGGAGTCGGTGAAAAAATGACAGACTATCGCCGACTTATCTCTATATCATGTGGGGTCAAACCTGATGACATAGATTGGCTATTGGACGGAATTATGCAGGCCTTATCTGGGGAAACGGATGAAATGCGATTCTGACGACACTGATTCTTATCCACCGAAAGCTAAATGTGTCCTTAAGATCTTATAAGTACGTTACTGACGACACAAGTATGATCGAAAACTACGAGAAGTACTTGATGTTCTTAGGTATATGATGATGAATATGATACGGCCATTATGACCTACTAAATCTATTTTAATTGCACACATTACTTAAAGTTAGGATAAAATCCATTATAGACCTTAAAGTTTTACGGCTCACTCTGGAAACATTCGGCACCTGAGATATGGAGATCTAGAACGGCACCTAGCTCAGAATCTATGACCAGTTTTGGAATTTTCACTAAGGGATCTAACTCGTCGTCTATTCTTAGGCCTGTCATATAAAGGAGTTCGAAGTCTACTGCGGAATAGAACAGACGGTTGAAACATGCAACCGCTTCGTTTCAATTACGAGTAACTCCCGGCAACTTTAAACCGATTAGACTTCCGATATGATGACATGAGAACAGGCCCTTACCGCGGGTAACCTCGGATTCCGAGCGCTAATTATACTTTTGTATCGGCGATTGCTGCGGATCAAAGGACATTTATTCTGCTGACTCTTCCCAGGCTCTAATTCCGAAAGAGAGATTCTATCACCGCTAAGACCGGCTTTTCTATGCTTTTAGCGTTTAGATGAACAGTGTGCTAGATCAGATCACTATCTGAAAGGGGAAATACATCTGCATTACCTATACTGTACTCATCTATTGCATCATCGACGCCTGTAACTTGTTAGCATCTACGATCTGGATGAATACACATTACGTGCCTTTAAAAACGATCTTTGATTGCTCTCAGCCTACCTCTTCTCTGTTCAACTGTACTCGCTCCTATTTGCCATAGAATACGAATGTATCAGTCACACACCGACCTTTCTCTATCAACGGCCGACAGAGGCCGCCAAACCGCGCTAAAAACCCGCACAAAGTCTGCGCCTCGGTCACTATTATCTGAAATCTCGTCGACGACCCATTCTAGCCTACCGAAACTTCAGCGACTGAACTCTTTCGGCTCAGACGATGAGATTCAGCATATTGAAACCGTAAGCTCTCCAGTTCATGTTTCAATCAATGACATTATTCCCTCAGACTTTTCCTCGCGCTATGCACCAGGGATTCGATTATTGCATACAGATGGACGCAGACCTTTTGTAAGGGCCGCAACGGTTCTGGCAGACTGGGCCTTGAATGATCTGCGTGCGTTGTGCATCGTCTATGAACTCAAACCTGAGTGGAATGGTACTGTGCCCCTAATAGCCAATACTGACATTTCGGTTCAATATATTCCATTAACAGTGACCGACCACGAGTTTGCAGATGCTTTGGCGGAATCAGACCTGTATAAGGAATGTAACTTTTCCAGAAGCCTGCGCACTTCAATGGCCCGCCATGCTGTCTCCAGCATTGGGCGTATGGATCCATCGGTTCCGTTCTCTGTACCACAGTGGTTTTATATTATTGAGAACTTCCTTCTGAATCTAGCTTGCGAGGCTCAATGTAGAATCGAATACCAACAGGCATTAAATAAGCTTCTCAGAGAACGCAGATCTCCCCTTGCATTCCAGCGAAGAGATAGATCCGCTACTCTTCAGGATTTGAATGAAGCAAGCATTATACCTTCTACGGTTAATATTTCGCTGACCTCCACATCTCCCGAAGACTCCACAGGTGATAAGCTATTGAGGAAGGTTTTGATGAATCGTGCTCTTCGTATGCATCGCAAGAGTAGCAGTGACGTAGATACTGCGAAGTTAGTATCCGATGAAGAGAAAGAATCTATCTGGAAATCGATACAGCACTCTTTGAATAAAAGACTTGGATTGTTATGGGAACCAGATAAGCAACCTTCCGGATAATCGGTATATGAAGCATTATGGTACTGTCGGATCTATTACTATTAGATAGGTTAGGTTAAGAGAATTATTTATTAAAATTATTTATTCATATTCAGAGTTTATACTATTAGAATTCTCTAATCTGAGCGATGTTTTGCTTTGTCGGAGCCAGGGCCGAAAATCTCAGCCAGATTCTTTCGTTGTATCTTCCCAGTAGCGGTCTTAGGTATAGCGTCCTCGATATAGATAACTTTTGGAATCTTAAATTTGGACAGACTATGCGAGAGCTCGTCCTGGATAGATTTCTGACTAGCTGAAGGATCGGCTAACACAACGACAGCATAAACTTCTTGTCCGTAGAGGTCGTCTGGAACGCCAAAGCAAGCAGCTTCGGATATGCTGGGTAAAGAAAGTAAAGCAGAATCAACTTCGATCGGGGAGATTTTCTCACCTGCGCGGTTAATTAGCTCCTTTATGCGTCCGGTAATAAAAAGGTAACCGTCACCATCCTTCTTTCCTTGGTCGCCAGTTCTGAAAAACTCGCGCGAGGTAAATGATTCAGCATTGGCTGAGGGGTTATTCAAGTAGCCGTTCGTGACGTTCTCACCACGTATGCATATCTCTCCATCTTGTCCAGTAGGCAACTCATTTCCTTCACTATCGAGGATTCGAACGTCTACTCCTCGTCCTAGACCAACAGATCCAGGTTTACGAATGCCTGGAGGGAGCGAGTTCGAAGTCATTTGATGCGCAGCTTCTGTCATTGCGTATGCTTCAACAACTGGGGCTTTAAATGTCGCCTCAAGCTCGCGAAGAGTGGCCGGCGCTAGTGAGGAAGAACAGGATCGAATGAAACGGATCTTTGGCAATGGGTTCGGCACTTCTCCCTTCAGCAAGATCTGGTGCATTGTTGGTACAGCAGTGTACCAATTAGCTTGATACCTGACAAACTGGTCCCAGAATACATGGGCGGAAAATCTTGGGGGAATAATAACCCGACCTCCGGAAGATAAAGGACCCATAAGTGCACACATCAGACCATGAACATGAAATAACGGCATGACCAAGTATCCGCTATCGTCTTTGCAAAGGTTGTAGGTGCCTACAATGTTGCGAGTTGAGGCAGTAAGATTTCTTTGAGTAAGTGGAACGGCTTTTGGGCGGCCTGTAGTACCGGATGTGTGAAGTACCAAGGCTATGTCATCTAAAAGAGGTAGCTCATCGACCGAGGCGCGAAGAGTGCCCTCAGAATCCGCCTGAATAGTCACAGGAGAGATCAATTCGAACCCAGAACCATAATTGATAGCCAAACTTCCATTTTCCCATTTAATTTCAGCTATTTTGCAGTCGAATTTCTTCGCTGCTTGTACCGGAGCTGTGTTCTGTTGAATTGCACCTTCAGGAACGAGGACCAGCTTTGATTGAAGATCGGAGATGTAGAACTCATTTTCAGACACCTTATAGGCAGGGTTAAGTGGAGCAAAAATAAGCCTAGCTGACGCAACAGCGATAAAAGAGATGGCCAGCTCAAGACCGTTTGGAAGAGAGATCGACACGGCGTCTTGAGGGCTCAGAAAAGGCAGAGATCGAAGGTACTTAGTAAAGCCGCTGGCCGTTTCCAGAAACTCTTTATATGTCAGCTGGACAACGCCAGGAATAATTACGCTGACCGAGCTCGATTCGCCAGCAATAAGAGCAGGAATTGTAGACATTATGTGCAAATAAACGTAAGTGACTGCGTTGGAAAGCGGTGGTGTGGGAGGACCTTCGAAGATGGAATAAATAAGGTTTTTGACGACATGATGTCCGAGCGCATTTTGCTCACAGTCTTTCGGATGATTTGCCGAATGGAGCTTGGAAAAATGATGGATGGGAATCATAACTAGCCGGAAAAAATGCTGAGAAAATGCAGGAAATCAGTACTCCTTGACAGGTGTTCGGCGCCCGATGGCAGTCTTTATACCCATGGGATGATAGGCCTTGTGATTGGCTAGCGTTTGCTGTTACCGAGCTGTCATTTGCCAGACCCGAACTTAATTCGGTTTCCGTATCTAACATAGCAGCAGGCTCGCTGTTGCGAAAGCTGTGCAGAAGGGTAAATATATGGACCTGGAACTAGTTTTATGGACTGCAGCTGCCACGGCGATAGTGGTAGCATATACGACGTTGTGGGCGCTCTTTGTTATGCTTCCATCCAATATAGATCGCACCGAGTACAACTATGAGGAAGACTCCGAGGTAATCCAGCACCGTCCAAAAGTAGCTCTGATAGTTTTAGGATCTGGAGGGCACACAGGAGAAATGGTACGGGCATTGCATTTTTGGAACCCGAAAAGATATCTCATTAGGACCTATGTACACGCAAGCGATGATCTTATATCTCCAGTAAAGGTCAGTGAAATCGAAGAGAAAGACCAGCGACTACCAAAGAAGGGAAAGACTTCCAAGAGTTCTCGTACTCTGGATAATAGTAACAGATCTACCCGCCACTGTGGTGTAAAACGAGTCGTGGCTGTCCAGCGAGCTCGAAGCGTCGGGCAAAGCTGGCTCACAACCCCTTTCACATCGATGCTCTGCGCTCTTGACACACTACGTGCGTTACGGCCGTTGCCGGACGTCATAGTATGCAATGGACCAGGCACCTCAATCATAGTTGCTTTGCTGGGTCGATTACTGGGTGTACTGTTGATGAAACATGTTGGTATTGTATATATAGAGTCGTTTGCCAGGGTAGAGAACCTGTCGTTGTCTGGGCGGATTATCAGGCCGTTTTCAGACAAAATACTGGTGCAATGGCCCCAGCTTCTTGATAAGTACAGCGGCCTTGAATATATAGGACTACTGGTGTGAACCAAAGACAGTGGCTACGGTACTAGGCGGAAAAAAGGGCATTATTTACAAACCAGTCACAGCGACTGATCCAGTTGCTGTAGCCTTTCAATAAGCACAGCCTCGGCCTCGGGTGTAAGGGCAGTAGGATGTTCTGGACGTGGTGTACTCAATCGTTGTTTTTCAGCGTCGGTCATCGGCATTTGGGGTTCTTTAGAAGCAAATATTCCAATACTTGCTCCACTTTTTTGGTTCTTTCGCCATCGTCTGATCTCCTTTTGAATGCGTTTTCGTGAATAGGGATTGCGGATACTGAAAACTACATCCAGAGGGAACGGAGGATCAACTAACGAAGAATACCTGACAGACTTAGCATGAGCATCGTCTTGCGTAGACTCCAAATCTGATATCTTGAGCGCAGATTCGGGGTCTGGCCACGGGATTTCGAGTCCCGGGACTCCGGGCACATGCCTCCTTCTTTTGTACTCACCATATCGAGAATCAAAGAACTTCTCGCCAAGCTGTACCTCCGCGATCGCCATTCTTTTGGTAGAACCGTCTTCCTGCGGGATTCGGGCCACCAACCGCATAAACTCGTATCCAGTAGGCACCGGAGATTCGGTAAGATATCTTCCATTCATTTCTTTTGTCCATGTATACTTCGGGTTTATGGTTTTAAACGTAGGACTCAGATTTTCTACAAATGCAGCCTGCATTTCCTCTATGACAAAGAGCACCTTTCCTACTTTTCCTTTATGCGGCCCCGCAGTCATCTGAACCATATCTCCCACAGCCAGCCATCTTTGGCTTTCCGGTAGAGAAGTATCCTCTGAACTGTCCGGAGGGTCTAAAGGCATTCTTCGGAAGTAGGCTGGAGCTGCACTGAGCTCCTTTGACATCTCCGAACTGCGGTTCTTGTGCGCCCACTCTGTTACTTTATCTTGAAAGAGCGCCTCATATCTCGTCAGAAACCCCTTGGTGTGTTTTGGAATCTTCACAGCTCTGCTCATGGTTCTAGGTGGGTGGAAGATGCAAAGTTTACCCTTGGGTTAGGACTTCGCCTGATTTGGACGTGAAGAGGAGCTATATGAGCCATGACTATTACTATTAGTAGGTAGTTTACTTTCTAAAAGTATTGCGGCGCAATATTCAGTTAGAGGGACAAGAGAAGCCCGTATTAATATCAAGGCGATCTAGTGGTGGCAGGTCGACTCTCCGAGCCCTGGTATCGCGTAGGATCTGCTTTTGCGTGCAAAAGAAAGACCGCCATACCGCATATGACACCAAATTCTACAATATCTACTGTCCAGAAACAGAGCTGGAACCATGAGGGTTCTAACATAGCGTTGATTGTCGTAGCATAACAGCCATAATCCTTATGAACGAGGCTTCTCCTTCTTCTCTTTCCACAAAGCAAGTAGCGACACACCCGAGACTTTGACGACCTTGAAGCGCACACCCGGGATATCACCCTTGGCCTTACCTTTGCGACCGAAACCGGCAAGCAAGACCTCGTCATTCTCGTCGACGAAGTTCAAGCAACCGTCATTGGGAACGAAAGCAGTGACTTTCTTACCGTTCTTGATAAGCTGGACACGTACGGCCTTACGAATGGCGGAATTGGGCTGCTTAGCCATCACTCCGACCTTTTCAAGCACAATGCCTTTGGCGTGAGAAGATCCTCCGAAAGGGGATGATTTGTAGTCGGTGCCAAGAGCACGCTTCTTGTAGCTCTTATCGGCCCATCGGTTCTCACGGCGGTTGCTTCGCAGCTTACGAGCGGCGTTCAATCCTCTTGGCTTTCCCTTTCCCATGGTTCAGAATATATGGATTGGAAGAATGTAACTACTGGCTTGGGGTATCCCGGAAGTGCTTGGGAGTGTCGCATAGCCGTCACGCTTTCCACAAATAGCCCTAGCAAATGCATGGCAACCACTTCACACCCTAAACTTTAATCACTGCCTGCCTATAGCACGACTGCAGTCCGTACCACCTACACAGTTCCTTTTTCGAGTTCTGACCGGGGTTGGAAACTGCTATACGTAATTTAATATGATATCAGACAGACTGTTTGCATTGGTAACACTTCTACCCGTCATACGCCTCATACTGCCTATTCTATCCACAGCGATAGCTGAAGTAGTAGCTTTTGTGCGATTCCGGCACGAGGAACAGCCGCTCAGAGAGGTCCAGAAGGAATATGTGACTCTACATAGAGAGAGACTCAACACATCTGCTCAGGATCAGTTTGCTAAATGGGCAAAGCTCAATAGAAAGGAAGGATCACTGAAAACCAAACTTGAAGAGTTGTCAAAAACTGCACATGCTCGCCGCTCAGATATTCAAAAAACCGTATCTAGGCTACTTTCCATGGCGCATAGACTATGCGTTGCATATATTGCCTTGTGGTATAGGCGACAGCCGGCCTTTTACATCCCGCAAGGATACATTCCAGGCTTCATTTCTTGGTTTCTATCCTTTGGAGGATCGCCAAAAGGAACCGTTTCCATAATGGTGTGGTCTTCAGTGATTTCTTATGTTCTTGGTGATCTCAAGGCAATCTCTCTGGAACTATGGCACAGAGAAGTTGCTACGTAAATTTCCTAGCACGGTTCATTTTCATACTCATACATATAGAAAAGCGTATATAGGCTTGCGCATACCAACATGGTTCAGTATTGGTAGTCGATCTTCAGCTTCTTGAGCTGTTTGTTCTTCTTGTCTTGTCGTTCAGTGGCTCTAAGTTTCCTCTGAGCCAATTGTTCTTCAGTAGGCTGGTCATTCTTCTGTTTCGCGATTTTGACCCAGGGAATCGGTTTGAATTTTCTATTTGCCCCGTCGAAGAGGTTTGGATGTATTTGAGATGTCTGCAGTTGCACGACTTTAAGAATATGCCCAAAAAGCAGATAATTATTCATTGTGTCTGCAACGACTTCAGCGACCTCTGGATCTTCGAACTCCACATAAGCATAATGCTTACTTTTACCCGTGCGCTTGTTTCTCGATAACCTTAACCGCTTGACAGGGCCAAACTGTCCAAAATACCCCTTCATTTCCTCTTCGTAGAAGCCATGAGGAATACGCCCGACATATATCACTGCAGTCTTTTGATCTGCCGATTTTTCTTTCGACTTCGACTTCTTCGCCACTGTCGGCGGCACTTTTGGAACCTCCTTTACTGTATCTTCATTGTCACTGCTTGAAAATGCGTCCTCTGCGCCCTCTGCGTCCTCTTCGTCCTCGCTACTGGCAAATACGTCTGCGTCTTCTTCTTCATCGTCGGTGCTATCGAACACATTTTGTTCTTCTCTCGAGTCGCTGTCACTGAAACCTTCAAACCCGCTCTCGGATTCTTCAATTTCTGGCTCCTCCTTTTCGGCCACACGCTTAGCCTTTTTCCCCGTTCGAAGACTCATATAGTGTTTGAATAGAAAGAACACTGAATCGCACTTTTTCTCCTTGGGAGGTATCAAATTTTGTGGTTGGCCCCAGGTTTGGGACATTAGACGCGGCTGCCTCAGCATGCGTGTGCATATAACTTTAAATGCACCGTGTTACGACTACGCAGTTACCTAAGGGGCATTCTATAGTTCATGGACTAGCAGTGTTCCCGCGGCCAGTCCGCTAAATACATTTAGCCGTTATAGATGTCTGGTTCAGTTTCTCGTGAGATCAATCGACATACGGGGCTCTCGCTGTATCGATATGTTAGTAATGCAATTAAAGCGGTACTCATACTTCAAATAGCTCGAAAGTAAACCCAATAGTCTACGTAACGTTCCAGAATATGCTTAAGTAGTAGCACTGTGTCGTTCACGGATTGGACTCTGATTCGGCATCATCCAGCTCCTCGTTTAGAGATTCCTCAATACCTTGGTAAAGTTCTGGATGTCTCAAGCCTTCAGATAAATATCGTTCCAAGCGGTTAGGAAGCGTCCCGTTGCGTCGTCTCCTGTTGCCAGAAAGCGACCGTAAAGCATCGGGTGCACTCCCTAAAAGGATAGGATGCAGGCTTCTGGGGATATCTGCTAGATCGGCTCGAGTTAATGGCAGTAGTGGAGACCAGTTTGCGCTCCTTGTGAGAGCATTAGCATTGATCTCACCGTCGTTTAGATCAGAATCGTCATCAGACCCCACGCCGTTAGATTGCAGGTCGCTTGCTACGGACTCGAGAAACCTGCCTTGTCGCTTCGAGAGATCCAGGAAGCGCATTTCTGTGTCCTCCGAGTCTGCAACTGGGAGAGTCAGACCTTCCAGCCATTGGCTTTCCTTGATTTCGCAAGAGTCCACCAGCCGAGCGCATTCGGCTCCAGAAGCATTAAAATCTAGAATGTACAAGGCAGGAGTAGATTTGCGCTTCCCCACCTTTGATTTAGCCGAAGACCCCAACCTGGAGTCACTACGATTTGACTCGCCGGACACACGCCTCGAAGATGCTCTGCTGTACACATTTCTCCGCACCAGCGCTCCTGCTCCTCTCTTGGGCGGGATCGTCCATTCTTTCACCGAGGTGGTAGATGTCTTTGTTTTGTACTCGGTAAAAGGTAGTCCCATGGCTCTAGCTTCTTTTAGGTTTGCCAAAACGGTCAGATTTGCTGCAAGCCTTACTGTCTGCTTGGCAGTGCGCGGATTCGCAATGAGGAAGCGGAGCAGGAATTAGGCAGCTGCTTGTTTGGGTGGTGCTAGGGCCCCACCACTACAACCTACTTGGATAAGCTTTGGCCAACAGCCGCTGTTACCCAAATCGGTAGTACCCTGCTGTTCCACAGAACACAACGTACACGTATTTTCTCTCAGCTGTTTCATGGCGTTCATAGATACCAGCAGTGCTGGGGCCATCATCACCATGATCCTGGTCTTTATGCCCATTGTCATCAACCCTGTCATTAAAGTTATCTACAAGGTCGCGTCTTTGCCCAAAAACCTCGTCCTCTCCAGATATAGGCCTATCCCGCTCTCTTTACGCTTGATGTTATTTAGTGTCATTGGATTTCTGCTGCTCATGATTTACCCGCCAGACCACTCGACTTTCGACAAACAGGCCTACCCTGCTTCAGAATCAGCTCTTGCCTATTCGGTTCTCGGACCCGGTGCCCTGAGCTGCGACTGGTGCAACCCTCAAGCGTCCCGGTCGCTCGCCTGGTCTGAGGCTTACTTCATCTATATGATCCCGTACATACTAGTGCCTCACCTGGGCATGCAGCTCTCGGTGCTTTTACTTACTTCACAGACATTTGCGCCCCGCGCCTCCCACCTCTTTCGGTCCAATTATATGCACATCGCCCTCGGTTCGGCCCTCGTCGACCTAATAGCTACCTACTTGATTTGGTCCTCTCCCAGCATGCTAGTCACCCCAGATAAAGGTAAAGTCACTTTGGACACCTTCTTCTATCTGCATCTCGGAAGGACAGTCTATTTCGTTTTGTTCGGACTTATCCTCTCGTCCATTACATACCTTCTTGAAACCGCTATATTGAGTCCTGTCACTCTTGCTCCTTCGAATCCGAGGGTGCTTGAAGCTCGGACAATGGCCGTGCACAAATCACTCGAAGATGTAGTCTCTTATTCGCGTTCCACGGGAATCATACATGCCGCCATCCAGTCAGACAGAGTACTCTACAATACCTGCTCCAAGTACTTTTCAAGCCAAATAGAGCCATTGCCCGAACCTATTTGCGAGCCAGGTGAGCAGCTTCAAGCTGAAGTAGAGCATCTTGCGCAAACTATTACCAATCTATAGAATAGCTGCGGCAGTAGGCTGGGAATAACTGATGTTTTGAAGTATTGACGTTGTCTTTAAATACCGCTCTTTCCTGAGGTGCGACTGCTCCGTAATGTCGCTCACCGCAGTTTCATTGGCTATGTTCTGATTGATCTTCTTGAGAATCACCTTTTGTTCAAGCCAGGCTATGCCCTGCAGGAGACTGTCGGCGTAATCGTCCATTTTGGCCTTGGATCTGGCTAGCACTTGCATTGATTCTTTCAGGTCCGCCGGCCACGTCAGATAGCACGAGGATGATTCGAGTATACTGCGGCATAAGCCAGTACGAAGCTTCTTTAGCTCCCTGTACCTGGCACTGTCACTTAGATTGGAGTTCCGAATATACGCCGGGATCCAGAACGTCGACGATCGACTTGGTATGACAGACACCACATTTGCAAACGGCGTGTATAAGTACGCCATGGCGTGCAGCATCGCTTCCACATTCCCTACTTTTACTGTCCACTCAAAAACTGCAGCTGACCCTCTTGAACGATGTCTTTGTCTTTCTATTAATATCGTATCAGCATCACTAACTACATCTTTAAAGACAGTACCGATGGATTTCGCTAATTCGCCTAGATCTTCGACACCATTCGAGGAGCCGCCCCCTTCTGCGCTCATAAGGTCGTATTTGTCCCACCTAGCTACATGTATAGACTTTATATCGCCTGTGTTGTCCAGTTCAGGCTTTAACTGGCAGATCGCCAAATTGCGCACGCCCACGTCCACCGACAACACTGATTTCGGCAGCACAGTGGACTCAGATGCCAGTCTAGACAGGAGAGCAGCCTTTGTGCCTCCCTGCAAAACACCAGTAGCCCTAGCAGCGCACTTCAATGTTTGTAGTCGCATACGTTTCTTTGTAGCTCGCGAGTGGGAATCTTTGCGATTGCAAAAATAGGAAACATGTTTACCTCGCTAAACTCTAACTTTTAAAGCCCGGTTCTCGCAGTTCCCCTCCCTCCGTTTACCCGACAGGCTTCCAGCACATTGCCTTGAGAAATAAATTAATTGCAGGCACACCTGAGAGAATGAGAGTGTGCTAGCAGCTAACAGGATCTCGCGACTGAAGACTGAGGACTAGACAGAAGAGAGACAGAAAGGACTGACGTTTGGGAACTCTATTTACAGCCTATTTTAGCTTTTGCCTACCAATCGTCGATCGCTTTGTCAGCACAGCGTCTTATATAAGCGCAGCGGATACTCCCGATTCCTTGATCTTATGCAACGACTGAGCCAACTGTCGAAACACATGTCTAAGAAATTTGATTTGGTCGTTATAGGTGGAGGCTCTGGTGGCTTAGCGACTGCTCGAAAGGCAGCTTCCGCTTATGGTGCTAAGGCTGCGGTAGTGGAGTACGGGCCTCTCGGAGGCACTTGCGTCAATGTGGGGTGTGTACCTAAGAAAGTCATGTGGTCAGCGGCGCACATGGCCGAATCCCTGCACGATGCTCCTGGATACGGCTTCGACGTCACCCCGTCGGCTTTCAATTGGTCCAAGTTTGTGGCCAAAAGGACCGCGTATATTCACCGGCTGAACAACATATATCGCCAGAACCTCGATAAGGATGGTGTTGCATATGTAGCCGGAAAAGGCTCGATTAGAAGGGAGAATGACACTCTTTTCGTAGACGTCCAATTCCCAGATGGATCTGTATCTACTCTGGAAGCAGGCCATGTAGTGATTGCTACCGGCAGCCATCCTACAATTCCTAATACCCCTGGAGCGGAACTAGGCATAGATTCGAACGGGTTTTTCGATCTGACCCAGCAGCCCAAATCAGCTGCTGTGATAGGAGCTGGGTATATCGGTGTCGAGATTTCCGGAGTCCTAAATGCGCTTGGTACTGACACTCACCTGTTTATTCGTGGGAAAACCTTGCTTCGCGCTTTCGATGATATGATCCAGGAAGTTGTCACTGAAAATTACGATAAGTCTGATATTCATGTACACAAACAAGTAACTGAGCCCATTGCTCTAGAGAAGCTTGATACCGGCAAGATAAAACTCAAGTTCATCAATCAAAACGGCGAGGATGCTTCTGTCGAAGTAGACACTGTCATTTGGGCCATTGGCCGGCAGCCACTGTCTAAAGGTGTTGGCCTCGAAAAAGCCGGAATTAAACTGGATGAGCAAGGTTACATAGAGGTGGACAAGCTTCAGAACACCAGCGTCCCCAATGTCTACGCTCTGGGCGACATTGTGAAGCTAGTGCATCTGACTCCTGTCGCTATAGCGGCTGGTCGCCGCTTGGCTGACAGAGTCTTTGGAGGTATGCAAGGCCGCCATCTGGATTACGATAACATTCCCTCAGCTGTTTTTTCACACCCCGAGGCCGGGACAGTGGGCTTGTCCGAGGCAAACGCTGTTGAGAAATTTGGCAAAGATCAAGTTAAAGTCTATAAAACCAAGTTCACTGGCATGTATTACGCGGTACTAGACAAAAAGGTTCCCACAGCCTACAAGATGGTATGTGTGGGCCCCGAGGAGAAAGTTGTTGGCCTCCATTTAGTCGGAGAGGCCTCTTCCGAGCTCATTCAAGGTTTTGCTGTGGCAGTGAAGATGGGCGCAACCAAAGAGGACTTTGACAACACCGTCGCTGTTCATCCCACTAGTGGTGAAGAGGTGGTCACTCTTAAATAGTGTCTATGCCGCTACTGTCTTTATAGGGCCGGCGCTTCACATACTAAAACTACAATGTCTATACTATGGTCTTATTAAACGCTTTCTCTTCTAAGAATAGCTACTAGATATCCGTACACCTTAAGCATTTTGCCTGGATATCAGACAACAATGCCAGATTGTTTTGTCATTGTTAGGCCTAGCCACCAGCCGGCAGTTTCTTCTTCTCTTCGGCGGCTTTCTGTTTAGCTCGCATCAGCTCGGCGGTGTTCTCCTTCTGCGCCATAAGACTTTGTCCGGCGTTCTTCTTCTTGTTTTTGCTTAAAGCCGCCTGCTTTTTGGCATTCTTTTCACGGTCTTTCTCTCTTTGGTTGCCTCGGGTCATGGTTAATGCACAAGTAATGTAAAACCTACCAGTTCGATCTCGGAAATGACCGCTGCAGTTTCAGCTTGGTTGCTATGGCTACAGTACCTTCACCTGTTCCTAGACTGTTCGTCTAGTACGGCGCAAAGTGAGTTTTCCTAGCTAATTATGTATGTAATTACCTTTCGTTATAATTTTCACGGGGCTAGCCAGTTAGCTCTATGCTTATTGGAATATAGAACATATGGAGATTATCGGAAAACAGGGTGAACGTACCCCAGACGCATAAGGTTTTCGGATGAGGCTTCTTTGAGAATATCAAACCGAACTTGAAGTGTCTCATATCTGGCTCTTCTTTGCACTGACCAATGAATATAAATATTGGCTCCAGGTATGGATTATCTGCATAGCAAATTATGGGGTTTTGGATGAAACTTATGAGGCCTTTGGCCTTGCTCTCAATTATTCTTGAGGGAGCTTGCATGGTTGTATATGGGTCTTTGGAATTTGTAGCCATCCAGGATAGCGGATGGCATTTTTGCTCTGGTATGCTAGCTATAGTGAATACTGTTATAGCTATGTATGCTGCGAGCTCTGAATGCGAAATGCTTTTCCCTTTTGCCCGCAGCTGGTGTGCTAAATGGACACCTTTCCTATCATCATTAGCTGCCCACAACACCGGCCTTATCGGAATCTCTTTAGTGATGGTATATTTATCTTTACAATTACTGTCCTATACAGCGATATATGAAACTACAGATGATTTGGTGGAGATATTTGGGCACGAGTTCGACAATGATACTATCGCACATTGGTTCTTGTCCAGTGCCTGTATTGGGCTGTTCTTTGCTTCGCTCTACTTCATATTAACCGTTTTTAACCCGTACATACGAGTCCAGAGATCTTCCAAGCTGCAGAAATCCCCAGTATGATGTGTTAAAGTGCCTGCTTACGCAATACAGAGTTTTCCCCTCTTAGTATATTAACTATCTAATGTATGCCAAGTACTTATTGCAGCATCAATAGCGTTGATGCTCCATTTTAAAAATCAGATTTTAGCCTATTATCAATCTTGACTCCGCTTTGAATGCTCATCGAATCAATACTTCTCAATGAGCATCTTCGAAGAAGTCGTAGGTTAAAAAAATTAACTTTCCCCGGCGCTACTGATCTTTTGTTTACAGCTGCTACAAGCTTTAGCTTAACACCAAATGCAAATATTAGTCATTAGTTATCCATTAATGCTGTAAACCAGATTATGAGAGAAAAGGTTGTAAAACTAGTCCGAATAGAATTCCTTGAAAACGGCCCAGTTGTAGTTCGACAACTGAGCAAGTTTAGAAGAGATATACGGTAACGTCCACTCTTGATCTCGGCCATTGCTCTGTCCCCACTTAGTCGGCAAAGCGGCTTCATGAGTTTGTTGCTTCTGCAGAGTTTCAATAGTGCTTTTTAGTATTCTTTTCATCATGGCGTCTTCGAACCGCCGGTACAAGTTGCTGGATGAATCGCAATTACGGAATACCCACCGACGAACAAATTCAGTGCTCGCCTTTGGACCATCCACAATCTTGGCTATTTCCTTTCTGTGAAACTTGTGACCTTCGGAAAGAAGCTCATTAAGAACACTTATATCAGCGGCAGCGCTGCCAAAAATTTGGGCTGCTTCATATGCAATTTGAGAGAGTACGTAACATCTTACGTTGCGTCTCAACTCCTTTACTCTAGCAGCGTCTAGGCTAAGAGATTGAGGTAACCGGGAGAGAGGCTTGCATTTATCAGGAACGCAGCTCAAGTAACTCAAAATACCACGGGCAACGTTGAAGGAGCCGTAATGTTGGTCTTTCTGAAAAATGTCTAACCCAAAATTGTCAGCAGCTAGGCACTCTCGATAAAATGTTGAGTATCCTTCTGGGACATCCGTCGTAGTTCTCACAGTAAAATAGTCTTTCTCGAAGCGGATTACTGTATCAAGAAGCGCAGGTCGAAGCATGTGTAGAGTGTGATTCGCGGCATCAAGTTTCATGACTTCAAGTACAGAAAACAGCATCTTCATTATTTCGATCAGTTTTATTGGGCTCGGAATTCCATTATCATAAAGCTTATAGCTCTTTGCCACTATACTATCCAAAGTTTCATCTCTCAGCGGAGCACAATGTTGCTTGCAGCGCGAGGCTATACCCTCTACAAACTCAATAAAGTCAAAACTTCGATACTGAATTTGAGCAATGCAAAGACGGGCTTGCTCGATTGCGGGATCATCCACAAAAAGCCTGAGGCCACTTGTGTAAGTCAATGCGGATGCGTATTTTCCGTTCTGGAGTCCCATGAGATAATCACTGTCAACAATAGAGTAAAAGACTTGAAAGAAAGTCATAGTTATCATAGGAATGCGAGTTTGGAGGAGAATAGGCAAAGGACGTTTGCAACTAATTCCATTGTGGCGAGAGGAAGATATGTCCCACTGTTGAATGAATTTGTAGTCATCCAGCACAGCGTCCCAGAAGCTCTTTGCATGTGCCTGTTTGGAGGCGTTGTCCGCTGGGCGAAACCTTAGGCCCGAGTCGAAGGCCAGGTCATGTCTAACCTGAGGATTGAAAAACATACTTCGAGAATCCAATTCAGATAACGAATCAACAGATATAGGAGGACTATTAGGAGCATAAGGATTGCGCATAGAGACGGAACAGAGCCCATGTATGTAGGCAGCCCATAGAACGTCATCATTGCATGATAGAGCACCATCAGCAATTTCTACATTGCGCTGCAACTTTGGAAAATCATTAGTCAATTCACATGAAGCTCGCCTCTTAAGAGGTAAAGGAGCGGCCAATGATTCGGAAGAAGGGCAAGCTAATGGAGTTCCATTAGTATCGCAGGAGTCAATAGGAGCACAAGGTGGCATATTTCTGTGATGCTGAATAATAGACAAAAGTTTGAATGAATACCAAAGGCACGCTGAGAGAACCCTTAGTGACTTGAATGCTTTTTATACTAGTTCTTTGGCCTGAGAGATATTGATTGCAACAATAATTAAGGTTCAGGTGACGGCCAATCAGATGGAGTTCTTTGCAGTTCAGGGTCCCAAAACAGAGACTAAATAAAATTTCGACCGCAAAGGACTAGTCTATAAACCGACTAAACAAGTTGGTCAGGATTATAAAACAGTTTAACTGCTATAACAGGCGGCGGGTCGAATATAGTTAGCCGCCCAGTGGGGTCAACAAACTAGTGAACTCGGTGTAAACCAAATAAGTTTATTGGGCCTTGACAAAATACCCAAGAAATAGATAATTACAGCGGGTGTCTTAATATAAGATCACGAGTTTCTCGAAATATATACTAAGCCAGGAACAAAGGGGATGTATACTTGACAATTCCGCTTTTAGGAAATGACACTTGAGGGATGTTGCGCTTATAAAACAGCGCAAATTTGCTCAACGGTATTTTTAGTTATGCTCAGTACTATACAACGCTAAGATGTGATGCGGCGTGGTGAAGTGTGTACTAATTCGAGAGAGCAAGAAAAACTAGTCCAAAAAGCGCTATACCGGAGAACGGAAAACTAGAAAAGTTCACTTATTATATCCTTAGATCGAAACGGTAGTGTTCGTTTCTATAACAACTTTAGTTCAATGTATTGATCAAAGAGGTCAAAAAGTTGCGACGGCTATGGTTAAGAGGCGCGATGACTCAGAGTACAAGGGTGCAAACGAGCAGGCTAGATTTGATGAATGAGCAATATATGTATGCAGATAAACCGTCAGAAACTCGAGTAGCTTTTTCGAGTTTGATAAGAATCCCTATCAAATCCACTGATTTGTTAATATGTCGCGAAGAGCGCGCAGAGTCTATATATATATATTTACATCACAAGCTTCAGAACTAAGCCGCAGAAGCGAAGATATTTTAATTAAGCTTACGAAACGTCAGAAATTACCCTTTCCGCCCATGAACCTAAATCCTATTTTCATAAATAACGTTTAAAAGGACGCACCTTATTCGGAGGAGGCACACCTTTCAGCCCTTGGCTCCCGAAAGGCATTGCCTGTTACTGCTCCTTGTCAAGAGCCCTTACAAATCGTAGCTAATAGCCCAAATACGAAGGAATTGATTCGGTGTATATGGGAAACCCTGTAGGGTAACTAAAAAATGCTAGTACCGAAAAATTCTTGAGCTATTAGTAGACGCTTAGTAGGCCTGCCACTTGCACTCGGCCGGCCGTTATATCCGCCCACTCATTCTCCTTTTTGGTTAACTAATCTTGCGCCTCCCGATTCTCCTAAACTCTCGGAATATACATCAATGCGTTTAGCCTTAAGTAATAACTTTAATATTAATTAAAAACCTTATCTAATGCCCGGGCCGCCCCTGTCGCCTAAGAAACGAGCCTGCACCTTCTACGTGATCGGATTTTGCCATCTGTTAAGATAGATTTGGTCTGACTGCAACTTTTCCCGGTGATAGCGAGTTGCCGAAAACGTTGTTGACACTATTACCGTTGTGATTCCTGGTTGTATTCATGTTAATTGAGGTAATTTATCCCCGCTCGATTGCCGCCACTTGCTGCCTCATGGTCTAATGTCATTATAGTAAAATAAAGATATCCTAATTACGCCTATCGTTTATCGCCTTAATCATGCTACTAGTTAATATCTCCCCATTCCACTGTTCCTCCGAATGATTCGGAGTAAGAAGTACGGCCCCCTCGCATATGCCCGATGCCGTTGGGCCTAAGTTCAAGGAAACCTTATACCCGCACTTTAATAAATTAGCGTTTAGACTACTCAACCCTTGAGGCGGTGATAACCCGCTTTCACAGGCTGAGTATCACAATATCATAGCAGGTAAAAACCTCCTTAATGTATGCGAGTTATGACAGCTAATACTATTACATACTTTGCTAAGAATTGCCATTAAAATACAAAATTACGCCTCCCTGTGCTCTGCCCCATAACGGAAGCTCATCGCACGAGCTTGCGCTTAATAAAAATTAAAGTGCAATCAGAAGCAACGGAGCCTCAGCGGAAATGCTCAAAGAAGCGATACTAGTACTCGTAGAGCACAAGCTTTTCATGTGATGAACCTTATATCTTTATGGAAGAACGTTATACAAAATAAAAGTTCTAGAAATAAGTTTAAAACCTACGTCATCTGGGTTTAAGGTTCTCATAAGGGCCACTCGTGGAGGCCCATGCAGGATGATACTTGCCTCAAAAGTATAGCTCTCCCGTTTAAACGCTTAACACCTTGCGAAATGTTCACGTTGTGAATGGAAGATGGTTTTATAGAATAGATGTGAAAGTGTCGTATCTACTTTTGCACCTATAGGCAGCATTCCTAGCTATGTGAAACCTGCAGTTGGACACACAATTTCTGGATGCGAGAGATATTAGCGTTCAAGAACCCCGGCACTTCTAGTGGTATTTACTAACTAAAAGCGTGGGGAACTAATCTCGTTGGATGATCCCCTAGTCGTGAACGGCCACTCAGATCGGCTGAGTTAAAAACCCGCTCATTGAAAGATTTTTTTTTAATAATAGCGCTATTTTCACAATGCGAGTTATTCTATTATTTCATGTTGTTACTCTAAGATACGGCCTCTCGCATGAAATTACGCTTGATTAGCAAGGCAAGTGAAATGTGTTCTTTTCATCCGTTTAGATAGATACCGTCGCGCCGTGATCCGATTAATATCTCCATAATTAAATATGAAATCAAACTTTAATTCTTTATCCGCTAGTTTTGCCTAATTAGGCAGGTCCGGATTGGTTCCATGGATACGGGATGCCGGCCATTGAAAACTTTAAATGCAAGATTTGAGGCCCTACTATTCGCTTCTATCGTTTGACTAAAATGTTCCTACAATGTTATTTCGCTCATTTCTTTTTGAGCATTGTTATTTGAGGCAAATTCCAGTTATGAGCTGTACTATAGCGATAAATAGTGGGAGGTTTTGAGAAAAATGATTGTTCGCAAAAGTTGCCTAGACTGTGGGTGGGAACTGCAGAGTCTAGTGACCAGACGCCCACCAACTCAGGGCAGCGTACTCTTCGAGCTGGGCTGGCCTTAATAGTAGCGCAATAGCTACTGGGGCGGGATCTATTTGGCCAATACCTCTGAGCTAATACAGTTTTACTACTATTTCCGAGTTAGCAGGCCCATAATGATAATTGCACCGCTGATTGTTACGAAGAAGACATGGTGCAGTTCAAACCTTATTCCGTATAGATATCGATGCGAGTGATTCCGCACTTCGGCAGATCACCGAAATATCATCAGTCTCAAAGCCAGATTTTAGAAAAGGGTGCCAAAAAACTAATAATACAAAAACTAGCAATAAATTTTAGCTTAATGGGTATTTTCCCATTTCCTACAGCATATGCTGCGGCAGACATCTACAACCTGTTCAGCGCTCCAATGAGATAGGGTTGAGAATGGAAAAAGGTTCGTCGGGTGGGACGGGCGCAGAACACCGAAGGTGGTAGTTTGGGGATCACAGAACCCGTGTACGTTAATACTTTAACTAAAAGCCGATGCCCGGAAATGGCACATTGAGGTCATATGTTTCCTTGTTTGAATTACAAGATCGTACTCTGCAGTGTTTTTTATCGTTGAAGTGTGGCTGAGTAAACTGGTTATTGGAGCTGCTGGCTACCCGTCAAACTCCCTGTAGGCTGCATGGACGGGATACCCGAACCTTATTCCCAAGAGATTTTGTTATACTTCGGGATCCGGCTGCGTAAGCCAGTACTCTTACGTACTAGCATTTATACTCCCTGTTTTCTCAAAAGAATCTAGCCTTGATTCGTATATTTTGTGTATCAGAATCCAGAATATAACTGTTTTTCTGTTGGCCCGCGCCTGTACTTGTTTTAAACAGGACCCGTATCGCCGCGCTCCTTATTCCGGCTTACAATAAGCCGTCTTCGATAGTGCTTTTAGGTAAAGCCTCTACAGGATTATCGTTCTTATCACGTGTTTGTCGAATAGGCTTCACCTCTAGCTACCGATACAACCATTGCGCTTCTGTGTGTTGAAGATTGGGAGTCACGCTCGCGGCCAACTATTTGCGGCTTTCCTTCTTACTCTTATCCCGCTACCGTATCATCCTGGGCACTTCCCTGTGCCGTACTTCTCATTAAGTCATGCCGATCTTAGGATTAGACACGCGACTCTCCCCTTCAATCACGCTGCATAGACTTAAGACGCATAAGTGGGGTTGGGCTGATTTCCAGTATGCGGTCCTGGGAGCGTTTCTGTTAGCTGCATTCATTATCTCTAAACAACCTGGAATTCTTATTCGTTTAGGCCTTGCTCTTCTTCTGACAATTGCATTTATTGTTCCATTTCTTTCCCAGTTCTTTTTCAATGCGTTGCCTATATTCACTTGGCTCTTCTGGTACTACAGTACACAGTTCATTCCTGGATCTCACCGCCCACCTATATCTGTTCGTATTCTCCCGGCACTAGAAACTATCTTATATGGAGGAAATCTGTCATACATGCTCAGTCAGTATACTGACTCTGTGCTAGATGTCCTGGCATGGCTGCCATACGGAATCATACATTTCGGAAGCCCGTTTGTAACCGCTGGCTTGATTTTTCTCTTTACTCCTCCAAAATCTCTACCCGTATACGCTGCCGCATTTGGTTACATGAATCTTATTGGTGTAGTCATTCAATTTCTGTTTCCTTCTGCCCCCCCGTGGTACAAGTTGAGAAACGGCTTGGCGCCAGCTGATTATTCCATGCCAGGTTCCCCCGGAGGCTTAGGAAGAATAGATAAGCTGTTTGGCGTTGATCTTTATACCTCTGCTTTTACTTCTGCACCTGTTGTATTTGGCGCCTTCCCTTCTCTCCATTCTGGTTGTGCTGTGATTCAGGTCCTTTTTCTTTGCCATGTATTCCCCAGGCTTTCCCCTGTATTTGTATTTTACCTTTTCTGGATCTGGTGGTCTACTATGTATCTGACTCATCATTATTTTATAGACTTAATTGGTGGGGCAGTTTTGTCATGTGCTGTATTTTATTTCTATCGCAAAAGTCTTCCACATATTGAGCCAGACAAAATGTTCAGATGGGATTATGAGCTTATTGATGATGGAATTCTTCCCATGTTTGCAAGACGCAAAAGGAAGGTCACTGGTCCTAGTTCCAGCAATGGTCGGTATATGCCCATCGGTGATATTGAGGATTTTGAAGAGTTTGAACTACAGGATAAAAGTGCTGGAGCTCAACGTTCTAGAACCTCTCACGCTCCAGAGGAAGATAATGGAAATGAACTAGCTCAGCCATTGGCTCGACTAAATGTACCCCCAAGTGCGTTTTCCACATTGTCATCGGATGAATCTCCAGGCCTTCCTGGAACAGCCACTTCTGCCCAGCATGCTATTAGCAGCCCAATATCTCGTCATTCTTCACCACTCGTGAGGTGATGCGGAGCGACCAGGTTCCGCCTTGGCGCTTTAATGATTGTTCATAATGACAAATATAATAGTAATAGTAATCATAATAACATGAGATAACAGTACGTTTATTTAATATAAATTTGGGTCTACAAAAAGAGTACTTTAAAGCAATGGAAAGAAAAGCATAGATAAAAGTGAACTGAAATAGAATAAACTTATTTTAGATCTCACAGAGACCGCAAACAGAACAAGCAAATTCGTATTTTACCTTTTCTCTAGGTCTTTGGATTTAGTGAGCTATACTTCGTTTGTATAGACTTCACCACCGCAGTCAAGGCAGTGGTAAATGCCATTCACGGCTGAAGCGCGAATGCTGGTCCACTCGCTTTTGGCCGGAATCCTTAGGCAGTCTTGCTGAGAGCATCTAGCGCCAGTCTTCTTGTAGCGCAATCCACAAGAGTTGCAGAGCTGTCCTACGGAGTTATTCCAGGAAGGTCTCCAACAGGGAGAAGAAACGGTCCTGCAAGAGATGCAGGCCCGGCGTTTTGGACGATCCGAGGGATCGGAATGGTCAGTAGGCAAAGGATTGAAGTTTCCATCTGCCTGAGCCGACGATGAGGACGATACTGATGAAGCGCGGTGCACGTTTTTGGTATATTTTTGAGAGGAGGAGGTGTGGGAAGAATCATGAAGGTCGTAAGAAGAGTGATTTTCATCATATGAAGAAGGGCTCCTTGATTTATTGGTTTTTCTGGACTTCCTAGGACTAGATCTATGTGCCACCTCGGCTGAACCAGATAAAGAGAAGGAGGAAGAGGATGAAGCTCGTGTGGAGATCACCGAGGAGAGCTCCTTACGCCAAACAGAAGCATAGGGACAGGTGTCCGCATAAAGAAGACTGCAGGAAGGGTTTCTATATTCGATTGATGACAATCGACGAATTTGCCCCGGATCAGAAAGAGAATCAGTGTCGAAAGACCTGGCGGAAGAATCAGAAGCGGTGTCGGAAAGATCAGGTTCCAGCATTGGAACATCGAAGGCTCCCGAGACCTTGCTCCTAGGGGAGCCGGCGATTTCAACAGACATTGAGAATTCGGCAAAAAATAGATCGGATCGCGAAAATTCAGTAGAACAGATAACCAACAAGTCGCCGATTTACAGCCGCTTTGTTTCTGGACGATAAGCTGTCAAAATAACAATAAAGAGAATGTATGGGAAACAGAGCGAAAGTATCGAAAAAGAAGAAATTATTCGCGAGATATCTTCTTATTCACAACACTTATTTCCTAACTAATGTTTTACAGAGAAAATCTCGAAGCAAAACGGGCTGTTCTGGCTAAGTCAAAAAGGGGAATAGATCAAATTAACCAAGTGTGCGTTAATGTATCGTGCTTCTCCGGGGGACTTATTAGCTCAAAGGAGCCTCGAGGGTTTTGAAACCTAAAAAGGGAAACACGCAAAACAAGCGAACGGACCGCGATTCGATCGAAACAAACCGTAGGCTTTTTCCTAAAGGCAATTGATTCTATACAATTTCTACGTTGGTGGTCTAATTTTATTTTATTTCAAATATTCATCAATTGTCTATTTCCCACAGTGTCCGGTACTTCTTTTTTATATTAACGACCGTTGCTCAGGCCTGCAGCTCCGTGACTGGCAAAAAACCGTAAATCTTACCTGCCCAAAGCCTATTCTGACGCTCTTCTAAGTATTCCAACCAATAGCCATCAACGATCTGATAACAAAGGCCCTAACTCAATACTGACGCTTTGGTCCGGGTAATTTTCTCGATTCTGCCTTGGTCCGAAACTTTCCGAGAATACTGAAATTCCTCACTCCTAATACCCTGCTTTACTCGCCTCTACCTAGCTATTAATTCTTCAGCGGCCTTCGTCTATATTGCTAGTACATCTTCTTCGATCTGGTTTACTTTCAGTGCCCTGTGGAAGGCCATAGAATTATTTACCTCCCCTTCACCCTTTTAGATCATACAAGCTTACCGAGGAAACTTAAATTTGTTCGATTCTCACTTTTAGGGCACCGGCGCTTCTGCTGTCAGCCAAGGACAGGTTAGGTCTAAAGTGCTACTCCTAATAGGCGGCACGGTATAATGGAAACCCATCCAATTGGCATCAAGATCCATAAACTCAGTCGCCCTCACAATGATCCCGATCTCGCACTAGAACTCCCTACCTCCTTTAGCTCCATATGTGTCGGAGAACAGTTTCCTATCCTTGTGGCTGTTACGTATACGGATCCCGCCGTGAAGTTAGAGACCGTCTCCGCTTCGATAACCACCCCTCCTGGTCTCAATGCCACTGCGATCCGGTTGGCAAAGCGCGACTCCGATAAATTCGCTTATATAGGTCTGGGGAAAACCGAGATCAGAAGCTCCGGCTCTCACACGCTAACCATCACCGTCCAGTACATACTGGGCGACGATCCCACTCTCAGAACTACCCGAAAAATATACAAATTCAGCCCAATGCATTGTGTTGATATGACATCAACCGTAGTCAATTCTGCAGACCGAGCATTTGTCGTAACTAGAATTGAAAATGTCGTCGAAACTGAAGTGCCTATAATGATAGACTGTGTCGATCTAACATACCCTGATCCTCCACCAGATTCTACACCTTCAAAGCGGATAGCGTCAGATAATATAATATTGACGCCTGGAGGAGTGTATCAATATATTCATGAAGCCATTCCCCAGACAAATGGGTACCTAGGCAGGATCACTTTAGGGTGGAGAAGGGAGCCTCTGGGGGAACGAGGATGGCTCACTTCCAGTGATATTTATGCTTAGGAATAGTGTAGAATAAATAGACATGCCATTTACGACTGCAGTTAAGCCGATATTAGTTGTAGAACAGGTATGGAGGATGAGTACGCTAGTATGCAAGGCCGTAACCTGGAAACAGAGGATACTTTGCTACTCCCATCCGATATTACGCTCTACGCGCCATGGGTGTGAAAGTAACCGGTCGCATGGTAAGTACAATAATGAGTCCATAGTCGATAGATGAACGCATGCTAATGGTTAGCGTTTACTAGGCCCGATGATCGTCATGGCGATCCCGATCTATATACATTTTGGGTATCAGAGAAAACAGGAGGAAGGACTGCGAGAAGCACAAGCATCAGCTACAGGAAACGACACTACCAAACCATGATACAAGCTGTCGTACTCATAATGTTCTGTATATAAATTCTATGTGTCATAATTCTTCATATATTCCGTAATTGTAGTGATGTAAACTCGTAAGTCATCAGAGTAATGGCACTAGCTGGCACCACGCGGAACAGGTTCGTCAAGAGGCCTGCATAAAACCCGCGCCAGCCTTGCTGGCGGTATATGGTATGCAGAACATCCATGAACTTCGGCGCACGTAATACGTGGTCACTTCCAGTCGATAATGCAATCTGCATGGACGTTCGAACTACTTCATGAGGGTATGTGACCATCGAGGCACCCATTTTAGACAACGAAGATGCAACCATGATCTCTGCCATGTATTTAACCATATTGTTTCCCTCTTCTTTGGGGTCGTTGGAAACTAAATGATCTTTCAATACTTCATACAAGGGGAACTGCAAAGCAACGTGTGTAAGTCCAAACAGTGCTGGTCCTATTCCCGAGTAGAATACTTTAAACCCTTCTTGCCGGTACATGGTACAGAACGCGTCGAGTGTAGATGAATAGTGCCAGTTCGACTCCCCAATTCCCTGTGACATCATCCTTGTCTTAACTACCCAGATCGGATTGGTCGCAAGGGTCGACGAGCATCCGGCTCCCACCGCTGACAAGATATTCACCATGTATCCTTCCTTGACTTCGGGGGGCGGATCTGCACCTAACAGCTTTTTTCTTAAAATGACTTTCAGCTTCTCGTATACAGGGAAGTAAACCATCCACGTAGGAATATAACCCAGAGTGATCGGGCCCAGGCCCCGATAGAAACCTCGAAATCCATAATTGGTCCATATATCACTGACAACACGAAATATCGACGGCCTCGTGGCACTTTGCGACAGTATCCCCGTGGCTTGCTGCCGAGTTTTGATCACATCCAGCGGGCACACAGCGATTCCCGAAACCATTCCGGCAACGGCGCCGGAGATAGCATTTCGGAGCTCAGGAGCCATTCGGTGTTGTGACTCAGTAGCAGAGTCCGGCACTGAAGACATGACATAAGTATGTACTAATCTATTTTTATGCATCACTTTTGCACGATTCAATTCATTATGAGACACTTCTTCCCGGCGGCTGTCGGTCTTCCGAGGATGCAAGCTTATCGGCGATGTTGGATCGCTGATGCGATGAACATCTACTCCACCCATTGTCACCGCTTCTGACGGCAGCCTGATTCCACGAGGTAGATTACTGGTATCGAGGTAGTTGCAACTATGTCCGCGTAAGGAAATAAGCTTGTCAACTCCTGATTCCTAGTCAGGCGATCGATTCCGGCCAACGATGAAGTTCAAAAAAAAACAGGGAGATTTTGGGTTAAAAAGAAAGTTTGGGAGTTTTCCCTTGTCTGGTGTACAACTAACCGATTTCCAACAAAGGTGCTAGACATCTATGATCTCTGGCTAATATCTTAAATTTTATTTCATTAAGAAAGAGTTCCATAATCAGTCATTTTCAAACATACTCGAAATGGCATCTAATTCGGGCTCACTACCCTCAATCCTGCCGTATCTCGCGCACATCCCATCGTATGCAACAACTGTGGGCGGTATCGGTCTTTCGTCTTCAATATCAAGTAGCCAATTGTATCTGCCTTTGCTCACAGTTTCTGGTAGACGGCTCTTCACATCCTTCACCTTAAGTTTAGACTCCTGCTCATGACCAGCCTTCGGGTACCGCTGAGAAATGTGAGTTAGGATCATTCGCCTGGCATTCATTGCAGCACCAACAAGAAGTGCTTCCGATTGAGTACTATGCATCTTCTGCAATGCGTCGTCATACAATTCGTCTCCGTGCGTAGCTTCATGTATTAGTAAGTCCACGTCTTCACATATGCTCACAAAGCTATCGTTCGGTCTTGTATCCCCGGAATATGCAAGCGAAAAATCATTTCCATCCACTGAATACCTTATACTAACACTTGTAGCAAATGCTGGGTGCAATGCTTTGACTACTCGAATTTGTTTGACATTCACTTCGGTGTCGCCGAGCAGACTTTCAAGTACCATTTCGCTGGTTTCGGTAAATTTCTTCTCCACTGAGCCAGTAACATCTTTGTCATCTTGATACACCTCATATTCTTTATTCATCCGCTTCCTCTTGATGGCATTTCCGTCTCCAATGTCATCTATTAGTAGACTGTGCGTGTTCAAATACCGAATTCTGCTCAAGTCAAGGTCTTCAATGGCTGTCCACTCCTCTAGGAAATGTGCAAATCTCTTAGGAGCAATAACATATATGCACCTATCTTGGGGTGATACCTTCATCCACTCCTGAAGCAATCGCAAGGATCCTAGGTGATGATCTGCATGAAGATGGGAAATATATAATACTCGTATAGATGCTAGAACCGTAGCAGTGTTCTCTCCATATATTCGTTTCAATTGAGTTAAAGTAGCTTCACCGCAATCAAGAAGAATACTATTTCCAGAAGTTATTCTCACAAGAGTTCCAGAGACATTTCTATATTTCGAAGGGAATGATGATCCAGTGCCCAAAGTGATTGTCTGAATATCATCAATAGTACCATTAGGATCATTAAAAGCGTTTGTGTGGCAAGGACTATTATTCAATCCTTGCACTGCCTCATGAGTTGCCCATATAGACGATGTGTTTTCGGAAACGCACGGCAAAATCGAAAGTGTCAGTCCAGCCTCCATGGTAATTGAACCAGGGAACGCGCTATGGAGTCTCGCAACAGCAGTCTCATCCCTTTGCGGAAGAGAGATTGGAGCAGAGAAAAACTCGGGTGCAATTCTGGCACACTCCTGAATCATATATGCAGACGACGTTGCCGAATAGTAATCGAGACAAAGTTTCTTCTGAGATATGAGAACCTTCGAGTGCGGAAAGTTGGCTACTAGTTGCTTCAGTTCTTCAGAAAATACATCGACTTTTTCACTAAGAGACAATACCAAAATAGACGACCTATTATCATCCGACTCTAACAGAGCATCAGGGTGTGAAGGTGCTTGCCATGGAATATCTTTTGCTCGACTCACCGCCTCATTATCAGTTAGTTCTAGAAAGTATAGTCTTAATCCTGGCTTAGACGGCTCGTTTACGTCATTGGCTTTCACAGTGGTCCCATCGTCTAATGTGATATCTTGCCCGGCGGCAAGGATCTTGTACATTTTTCTATCTATAACCCCAAGCTGTGCAGCTTTTTCAGGCAGAAATCGACCTCTAGTGTCCATGAACTGCACGATAAAGGAAGCAGATTGGCCTATTAAAACCGTCCTTATAGCTAAAACATCATCGGAGTAAGAATCAACGAAGTCGAACTGAATCGTTCCGCTCCTCAGAACAAAATGCCTCCAGGTTCGCACGAGCTGACGTAACGAAGGGGTATATCCTAATAAAGCCACTGGCTTATCCTTCGACAGCTCAGCCAAAGTAATTCCAAGCCCTGGGAGTCCGCCGACTGTATTTATTGACACTTCACCGGCTATCGCAGCCACTCTAAGCGTGTCCTTGAAGCGAAATTTATGTTGTATCAAAGTCCGTTGAAGGCCTTCGCCAAAGTTGCCAATTACGTATCTGTTACGATTGCCAGTGAATAGAAGAATACAAGAAGACGTAAACTCAGCCGTTGACGGCGTTGCTAGCACATTCAATTGCGCCAGCATCCGCCTTAATGTATTTCTAGTCCTTACAACCGTGATTGAAGTAAGATCAAAAATCCTCGAACTACACTTTTAAGGTTTGCCCATATTCGAAACATATATTAAGCATAATACACAAACATACGAGTTCTACTAGGTTTCTGAAACAAAAAAATCCCCGAAATTTATATTGCAATACAATATTGAGTAGCATTAGTCATCAGATGAGAAGCAGAAGCTAATGGCGGAGAAGCTTAACTCCAAGACGGTTGTAAATTTCCTCGGCAGCTTTCAAGGCTTCGTCCCATACACCTTCAGAATCTTTGCACTTAGGTCGGCTTTCTGATTCTTCAGGCTTTGGATCGACCCTGACTTCAATAACAATTGTCGACTCATCCCGTTGAGCTTTATCATCGAGGCCTAAAGGCAGGTCATTCGACACCAATGTCTCGTATACGTCTGCCTCAGCCAGGGGCCAGTTTCCGAAGGATGCTTGGCCAAAGTCGTCTCTAGGTTGTCCTACAGCACAGTCTGTGAACTCTGACTCTCTTTGCTGCTGATATACTCCGGCTGAGTAAGGAGGAGCATATGCTCTCGCGAGAACAACAGGGGTTAGCCTGCTTGGAACCAAGTTCTCAATTCTGAAATCCATGTTGGCTGAGGACGAGTGTTCAGAAGCTGGCGAGCTCAGGTCAGATGACGTAGGGTCTAACTCAGGCACTAACAGCTCAGGGCTGAAATCATATAGAGCATCATCGGCGCCATCGTAGAGCGGGTCGGAGTTAGCGGAGGTTTGTGCCAAAGGCTCGGCGATCGCCGAGTCCATGAACCCCGACAACTCGTCAGTATTTTCTTGATAAGAGGACGAGGAAAAGGAGCTCAAAGAATGAGTAATAGAAGGAGCTATAAAATCAAAATAGTCATCGCTATTTACAGCTGCTGGAGCGGCTGCTACATCGGGCTGTTGCTGTGTTTGGTGTGTGGACGAAAGAGCAGCATATGAAGCATCTGAAGAACTGTATGATCCGCGAAGTTCATCATTCTCTTTCCGTAGGTTGGATACTTCCCGCTTCAGTCTGGAGATCTCATTGTCACGCATAGCCAGTTTCTCTTCAAGTTCTTGAGTGTAGACCTTGCGTCGCATTCTGAAGTGCCTAGCGGAGACTTTGTTGCGAAGACGGCGTCTCTCAGAAGGGGTCAGGCGCTTGCCAGCATCTGAGGCCAAGAGTTTCTCGTCTTCATCGAGTTCGTCCCCAAACGGAACAAATGCTTGATTCAGTGGTGAATGTGTATTTGGACTCATGCTTTTCAGATATTGCGAGCAGGATGCTGGGCTGCTGGGAAGTAGCAGGAACTTATACTCTTGGGTCAACGGCCCAGCTGACCGGAATTATTGAATTAGAGTTTGATTTCCTGTTCTCTGATTGGTTGGGACGCGTGTACAATCACTTTGGCCAGGAATAGCTCTATAAGCTCACGCCCACTCTGGTTCTACTGCCTTGTGTGCAAATTAAGGTTTAACCGGACCGAACTCTAACCAGTAGGATAGATAGTCCTGTTGTTTCAGATCGGCAGATTAATGGAGACCTCAGGAATGCTGTGGTGCAAAGGATATGCGTTTCAGCACCTACCTCATGGCAATTGAGTATGATCTAGGTTAATAAGGTGGACTACATATAGTCGGGTTTGGGTGCGAATAATCGAAATAAGTAGAGTCATTGAGCGACTAGCGCTGAATTCCAGCTAGAAATATGAGGCTTAGAGTGCGATCTGGAGGTACAAACCTTAAGGGTTGAGATCGCAAGCCGCACAACTTGGAGCTGTAAAGAAGTGCCTGGGACGATAAGATAAGCCAATACGACAATTGAGTTCTCTAAACGCCCAATGATTGTCGCGCTTTACGTTTGGCTATATAGAGCTTTTCCAGGCCATCGGCGACCAGATCGGTGTTGTATTCCACCAGAGCCAGCTTCTGAGCACTTTCCCTCCGCATGAGATATACTAGGGCTAGTCCGCGGATCATTTGGCGTAGATAGAGAACTATTCCATTGTTTAGTTTCGAAGTGCACAGTAAAGGTCGTCCAGCCTCGGACCCCGTAGAGTCATAGAGATTATCTAGGTCGACAGCAACGTCTATGAAGTCCGAGCACACCTCGTAAGTCTGTATGTCCACCGGACTCGTGTCGGTAGCTATGTAGATTTTAGATTTAACATCGAATAGAAACGCCTTGTCGATTCCAGAATGTTGGCATAGTAGGTTCAGCATATTTTCCAGTTGGGGCAGCTCAGGAGTGAGTTTCTGTATCACCAAGCTCAAGGCTTCGTAGATTGAATGGTCGAATATGCTCGTTAGGTGGAAAGACAGAGCTACAGCGTCCTCAATGTCGGCATCGATGAGCTCGTCATTCACTCTCTGTTCAATATCTCGCCGCGTGTCCAACCGGAAATCGTCTGACAGTCCATCGACCTTATGGATAAACACCTCGACCTGTAAGCCTGGTCTGCGGTCTGCTACATACTCGAGAATGCCTTGTAGGTTGGCTAGCGCATGCAGATACTCATCCTGTGCGTCGATCACATAAATCAAAGCATCCACTTCTTCAAAAAGCTTGTCTGTCTCTGGCGTGGGTTCAAACATATTTAGCTGGCCTGGCAATTCCTGAAATGTGATATCGGTGAACGACTCCAGCTGTACTGAGGTGGTTGTGGAGGTCGACTCAATGTACAACGTATCCAGCGGTTGCATGTCATAAAATACAACCTTCCTAATGGAGGATTTGCCTGATCGGCGGAGCCCCATGATGAACACTGTAGGCTTGGCCGGCGTCATGGTGCTGTTTGTTTGTGTCTTGCCCGGAGGGGTTTTATGCTTGGCAGGCCCTGTTCCCGGAGTGAGCTCCAGTGGGGTTACAACACTGATTACATAAGCTTTCCAATATATTACCTAATCTTTCAAGCACTGTTAATCTGCTCCAATGTCGCTTCAAGCCCCAGTTTAGCAAATTCAACCATATTGTGGCGCCTATCGCTGCTGCCGGTATGCTTTACCAGAGCCACTTCACATTTCGGTCCTACGATGCCCAGGAATACTGTTCCAGGCTCTACATCCGAGTACTGATCCTTCGTCGGCCCCGCAGCGCCGATTTCGGCTATTACCCATGCTGAGCCCAGTTCAATCTGCAGATTTCTAGCCAATCTAAGTATTACTTCTTCCGACGGTCCATTGTAGCTCCTTATGTCTTTTTCCGACCAGCCAGACAGCTTTAATCGGCTTTCTAATGAGTACACTAGCGTTCCACCGCTGTAGTACTCAGATGCCCCGGGAACCGATAACAGTGCGGCCGAAATTAACCCCCCACAGGCTCCTTCACAAGCTGCTATTGTCTCCTTTCTCTCCCTAAGCGATTTCGCGATTGTCTCCGCAATTATGTACAAGTCTTCGGGTGGGAAGTCCATGGCGACCAATATGTCTCTTTCTAACTTTGTAAAGTCGATCGACCATTCATCGATCCCAATTCTCGAGTTCATTCACCGCACCGCACTCCTCCATTCATGTCTCCGCCTTCCAACAAATACAAGGTCGTCAAGAAACTTGGAGAGGGCACGTATGCCGTTGTATATAAAGCTACAGATCCCGACGGTAGAACCGTAGCTGTCAAACGTATCAAATTAGGTGAGTTCAAGGATGGTATCGACATTTCGGCCATTAGGGAACTGAAATTCCTCCAAGAAATCCACCACAGAAACGTCATAGCTCTTTACGATGTCTACTCAGAGCAGGAAACACTCAACCTTGTCTTAGAATTCCTCATGTCCGATATGGAGCACCTTATACGAGACAAATCTCTGATATTCCAGACTGCAGATATCAAATCATGGATGCTTATGAGCTTGCGGGGCCTCCACCATTGTCATAGAGCGTACATTCTGCATAGAGACCTTAAGCCCAGCAATCTGCTCATTGCATTGGATGGTAATATCAAGATCGCTGACTTCGGTTTGGCCAGATCTTTCGCCTACCCTCAGGAATACCTTACTCCTACGGT
Organism: Tortispora agaves; assembly: GCA_030462865.1. Classification (NCBI taxonomy): domain Eukaryota; kingdom Fungi; phylum Ascomycota; class Trigonopsidomycetes; order Trigonopsidales; family Trigonopsidaceae; genus Tortispora; species Tortispora agaves. The sequence goes on from JAKVQP010000013.1 coordinate 117,639, forward strand.
TGTCACTAGATGGTACCGAGCTCCAGAACTCCTCCTCGGTTCCCGTCATTACACTGGGGCTGTGGATATTTGGGCTATGGGTGCTATCTTTGCTGAGCTCATGCTGAGGACACCATATATTCCGGGTTCTTCTGATTTCGATCAAGTAGAGCTTACATTCAGAGTTCTCGGTACTCCTACTGAAGAGATCTGGCCAGGCGTCTCTTCTTTACCTTTATATGACGAACTCATGACGAAAATTACTCAGAGACATCCTGTGCCCCCTCAAAGTGAGATCTCTTTGCGGTTTATGGCCGCTTCTAGCGCTGCTTTAGACCTCCTCAACGGAATGCTCCATCTAGATCCTTCAAAGCGTCCTACTACAGAAGAAGCTATTTCTTCTTCTTATTTCACTACAGAAATGCCCAGACCAACTAAGCCAGAACATCTTCCAAAGCCGCCTTCCTTCTCGTCGTGATATTAGTAAAGTATAATCAGTAGGTGTTGTTAGAACACTTCGCTGTCATCATAGTCCACTTCCCTGATCGCAATAGGCTCTTCATTCATCTCATTCTCTCCTATCTCATTCAATGTCCTATCTGCTTTTTGTTCAGTCTCTGTCGTTTTGAGAACACTCATGGACATATACTTTCTCAGCTTCTGTTTCGCTCCTAATGGACTCTGAATATCAACTGGTCTCTTCACAGCTGCATTTGGTGATATTAATCCCTCTAAAATTGTCTCGCGCCTTCTTCCAGCCTGTTTAAGTGCAGCAAGCATAACGTCTTTGTCGCTTATAGTACGCTTTAATTTGTCTATCTCCTCTTTCTGAAGTCTGATGATTTCTAGCAAGTCTTCTCTTTCATCCACTGTTCCAATAAATGCACCTCCCTGGTTAGCTTTTTCCAGTTTCTTTCTGAGATTCACTATAATCTGGTTTTGATTCTGTACAAGTTCTTCCAATTCTTTATTCGGTTCAGCCTTGACTTCCTGAGATTGTTGCATATGTTCAATTTGCTGCCTCTGCTTTTGTACCTCCGTAGTTAAAGCTTCAATGATTTTTTCTGCCGCTGGGCTTATTTCATCTGCTTCTCGGCCGTGCTTAATGGCATTTATTCTCAATTTTTTGGCTCTGGATGCAAACCTCAACGTATTGACGGTCTCGGCATAAAATGTATCCCCGAACGCGACAGTACACAGTATAGCAACTTTCGAATTTCCCGATAGCGCTGGCTGAAGGAGTCTTGTTAGCTTGGAATCTCTGTACGGAATATGCACTGGCGAACCTCCTACTATAGTGGAAGCATTGGCTAACTTGGACACAACTGTACCAAGAGCCAAAAGGGATCTGTTGATATATGCACCTTCCTTCCGCCGTTCTGCTGATGAAGTTGCTCGCTCACTGCCTGCTAGATCACAGAGGTTTAACGTGGCTGTTGTAGTGATCGATTCTACGGTTAGTTGCAATACTGCATGTGATCTGGATGAATGCGTGTTGAAATCTGTGCCTTCAGTCTTGCGAGACGTGTTTCCCTTAGCTATTATAGCATGCATTTGCTCTTCGGTCTCCACTGTTATTTCCTCGATATTTGTTAGCTTTATATTACCTCCAATATCTTGTATCTTGATGTCTTCTGGAGGGGTGTTGGAGTTAAGCAAATCACGAAACATTTCATTATATATCTCAACATATGATGCCTTAATCGCCAATAATTTCTCTGGAAATTCATATTTTTGCTTGAAGAGATTTTTGACAGTTTGAGGAATGATTCCTGGTTCCTTGTCGTCTCCTTGTATAGAGTACGTCTTCCCCGACCCTGTCATTCCGTAAGCAAGCACTGCACCGTTATAGCCTTCTACTGCAGAGCCAACAATGTCATGGACTATTGATTCGTATATTTGTTTAGTTGAAGCGGCTCCATCAAATACATAGTCGAATGCTACTGGGCCAAATTCCCTTCCTCTTATACTATTACCAGTAATTTCCCAAGTTGGTGATTCAGAAGCATATGAGCTTACTGAAACACAGGATGCACGAGAACTGGCTCTACTATGTGACGAGGCACTTCCTGAATAAATTGTTTTGGTATTGGTACAGCCCAAGCCTGGACGAGCTCGGATAGCTACAGTAATTGTTGTTTGCGTATCTGTAGCTCTTCGAACCTGATTGTTGAGAAAAGAAGGCCTCAATGTAACGTCAGAATCTATGGTATGTGGCCGTCTAAAAAGAGGCATTGACGGAGGTCTTTTTAATGTTCGCCTCAGGGGGGAAGTATTTCTATCCATGAGAAGAAAGCTATGTTACAGTGAGGTAATGAAGATGGAGATGTATAGTTCGAAGTGTGTGTTGATGTTTATCCCAATTAGGTAAACTATCATAGCAACCGTAGTTGCGAATAACTGAACCACATGTATTTATTAGATAAGAGAGTCGAGAGACAAATCGAAGGCATGTGCTTAGTTTATAAGACATGATTCATTTCTGTTTATTATCTTGTTTCTGTTACGTTCCTCTGAGCACTGCTAGATTGTGCGGCAGTTGGGCTCGTTGATAAAGTTAATCTGACAGCTAGCCTAGCTGCGATGCCATGTGCGCGAACTGCTTTGATACTGTACATGGTCTATCGACGGGCGTTTCTTATCTGGACCATTGATATACAGTTGACTTATTAGGCACGTAAGGCCAGCATTTGTAATATCTAGTTAGATCAGTTTGCTATTTTATGCTATCTGGTAAGGTTTTATCTAAGCACAGCATGAATTCGGCCACGCTGACTTATCACGCAGCCACAGATAGCTAGGATATCTGTTTTTTAGTATCAGACTAATTAAGATCGTGATAAGCAGGTCTACACTTTTTTAAGGCTAACTAATGGCTGCACGGTGACATCATAGACTGCATTGAAGTGGCTGAACGTTAGGGTAAACGAAAACCTTAATATGACGCGCGATCTCCTTTTAAGGGGTCCTAGATTCATGGCTCTCGCCGGTTATTCTTATAAACATCAAACTACTGGAATAATTGCGTAGCTATATAATATAGACTATATGGAAAAGATATTAATATTAGACCCCTGATTGAAAGAGTTGCTGTGTTAAATTCTTGTTTATGCGCGACCCACTGAAGATCAGAGATAGGTTTAGCCGCTCTCCTACTCGAGACGCTAGTATGGTATAACTTGGCTTCAAAGTGTTGAAGCTGATATATGCAATACGCACTGAATAAATTAAACACTATGATTGGCTCTCTGGCTCCACTATTGGCTCTAGCCGTTTCTAAAGGTGAAACTCGCGCATCCCTAGTAAATGAGTGTACGCGAAAAGACGAGCTTATTTCCTATTTAACCCCAAACAGGTAATTCTGGCAACCTTAACTCATCCCTTTACACCTGCGATAATCTTAATATTTCCTAATTCGTACTATGTTAAAAGTTCATTAGGTTATTATAGTTCGTTGCAGCACGTCTACACTGTATTGTCCAGGGGTTGCTGACCCTAGCTGTTCAGCTTTTTTTCTGCAAGGCTTCTAACTATCTCTCTTCACTCAACCTCTCTTGTTCTCATATACCATCACTCTCTTGTTTTATCCCTTCTAAAACCCTCTAATACCGTTCGTTAGATCACCATTAATTCACTACCAATCTGTTATTGTACAATTCCCCCTTGACTATAGTTGGACGCCAGCCATATTGATATATACAAATCCTTGAATCATGCAATCTCCCTGGTCATTGGCTCGAACCTGGATGGTTCTCGCTCTAGCATCAGGCGCTGCAGCTACTGTCTCTTTATCGTATGCTTTCAACTCTCAACTGCCCATGGTGGCTCGTCCTGGTGTACCTTACGAATTCACCATTGCTGGCTCAACGTACACCACAGATGCAGATAATTTAGTGTATAACATATCTGGACAGCCCGACTGGCTCCAGTTCAACTCCAACACCTTGACTCTTTCAGGGACTCCTCCGTCTCCAAATGGCCAGAACGAAACTATCATATTTGGTCTTACAGGTGCTGATTCTGCGGGCGGCTTCCTCAATTCTACTTGCTATATAATACTCTCTGTCAGGACAGCACCGGGAGTTAGAGATAGTATCTCAAACCAGCTGCATACCTTCGGCAATACCGATGGTGCCAACGGCCTGGTATACAGCCCTGGCGAGAAGTTTGATATTGATTTCTCACAGAACACATTCGGTCAACCAACTGATTTATCTGACTCATCTGGGGATCAGAGCTCTTTACCGATCGTTGACTATTACGGAATATCTGCTGATAACACTCCGCTTCCCCCTTGGATCCGATTCGACTCCACCAACATGTCGTTCTCTGGTACTGCTCCCTATATTAATTCAGATATAGCACCGGCTGAGCGTTATGGCTTCAAGCTCATAGCTACTGATATACGTGGATTCAGCGCGGTATATCAGACGTTCTATTTGGCTGTAGGCGCCCATAGTCTCTATGTTAACAGCTCAGATGCTCAAATCACTGTCAATGCTACGGCCAAAGAGTACTTTTCATACCAAATACCTCTGTCATCATTTGTTTTAGATGGAAATATAATCCAAAATTCAAACATCTCAAAGATCACCTGCAATTCCACGGGTTGGCTTTCATTCGATGAGTCGAATTATACTCTATCAGGTACTCCTGAAACTTCAGGTGACTCACAGTTAAACATTCTGGTGACTTTATATGACTCTTTCGGAGACACAGCATCTCTCAGTCTGAATGTACCAGTAATTGGCAGCATATTCCTTGCTCCTATCCCGACTTGGAATGTCACATCTAATAGCGCTGTCAACTATACTGTGCCGACTAATATACTAGCAGAATCGGCCTCCAATGTCCAGGTATCGGCGTCATATAATCCCGAGTCCATTGGAGATTGGCTTAGTTTTGATTCGAAGGATCTTACCTTCTCAGGCAAAGTTCCAAGTGACTTTACTAGCGGAATTATCACGCTAACAGCTACGGATGGTGGCGAATCTGACAGCACTGACTTTGTGATTCAAACTGCTACAACGTTCGTCACTCCCACTTCTTCGTCAGTAAGTTCCTCTCCGACTGCCACATCAACTTCATCTAGCGCAAAGCCATCAAAGTCGTCTGAAAGTGGATCTTCAAATTCTAACACAGCCGCTATTGCTTGTGGTGTAACCATTCCCTTGGTAGCTATCATTTCTGCTGTACTGTTATTTTTCTTCTGTTGCAGGAAAAGACGCAGTCAAAGTGATGACGAAAAAGGGGACGCTGATTATGACTTCAATGGTTCGGTAGTAAACGGACCACCTACATTCCCTGATCCGAATGACGATCTTGATTATGAAAAGAAGATGCCTGATGATAATAATCGATTTTCAGCAGTCAATATGTTCCAGGTAGGTGATGATGGTAAAGTATACTCGATGATGGATACAAACATTCCTAGTCATCGCTTATCGATGAACGGCCTGGTGAATTCTGATTCGACGAACGGGATTTCACAAGCGGCATTGTACGGTGGAGTGACGGCAGCTACAGGTGCCGGAGCTGTAAATTCTGGTCTACGGGATATTGACCCACATGGGCCTCCCGGGCACAGTCAACCACGCAGATCATGGCGCGATACTACCACATCGAGCAATTACGATGGCAACAATAGAGATAGTATGAATTCTCTAGCCACTGTGGCGACAAGCGAGCTTTTCTCAGTGCGATTAGTGAATGATGAAGACGATGGCACAGAGTCTAGAAGAGGCTCTGGGAACTTTGGAGGACCAGCTGGTCCCATTCGCTCGCGCAGTTCAATTATGAGGCTAAATAAGCCGTTCGCAGGAATAGCTGAAGAAGATGAAGAACAAGACATAACTTTCGGCAGCAGCTCGTACGGTGGTCCATCAGAATCTGTCACAAGTAGCCAGGCCTGTACCGCTCAAACAGATTTCAGGTCAGTCTCTTCCTCAGATAGCCAGCAAGATGAAGAATGGGGAACGGAAACGGGTTCGGCCTTCGATGATTACCAAAGCATAGGAACCTACACTACATCAACGTCAGACGAAGGTGCTAGGAATAATCAGGCCATCCCGACCTTTGATACAGTTTCAGAATCATTACATCATTCTGCCTCACGGGGTACTAATAGCACCGCCCACACGTCAGGAGTTTTTGAAGTGATGACAGATGAACACGGCGAAGCTGTGTGGAGACGAAGGCAATCAGAATTCGAAACACCTAGAGCTCCTAATGCCGATTGGGTCGGTGATACTCCTCAGGGCAGGAATCTGGCAAGCCCAGGAGCCTCCACTCTAGTTGGGGTCGGATCTGAGGTTTCTCCTTTGCCAAGGAGTATAAACTCGTTCACCAGAAGAACAAGCGAGACTGCTGATGGACGCAGTGAGGATGTCAGTGTAGATAGAGCACAGTTGGTTGATCCCGAGAACAGAGGAAGACCATCTCATGACAGTCCAAGACCAGATCACTTCAGGAGATCAGTGTCAGCAGAAATGGCCTTTATCTGATGAAAACAGCACAATTATCTGCCATGATGACTAATTTAGCTTAAATAGTTTAATTCTAAGCGTTACCAAAGAATGGGGTAAGCTTGTCGTAACACAGCGCCATTTAATGTAAGAGCTCCAGTTATAAACTTCGGCGACACAGAAGAAACCTTACTCAGGTGAGTATCAGGCCTGAGACCGATCTTTTCACAACGCTGAGTAGGACCCATGATGGTGCATTTCCAGCATATTCTACTCATTGCACTATTTTATATAAGTATTGGTATAGCTGATTCGGGTGCAGATCGGTTTCTGGTCCATGATTTACCGGGCATTAGTGGGGATGATGCAGTCCCTTTGATGCACGCTGGATTGGTAGAAATATCTGAAGAGGGCGATGCTCATCTATTTTTCTGGCGAGTTCAAAGCAAGAACCCTGCTAATAGAACAGTCATTTGGCTCAATGGCGGACCTGGTTGCTCCTCAATGGATGGTATGCTCATGGAAATAGGACCTTTCCGCGCTGTAGACGAAGGCAGCCCTCACCTGGTGCCAAATGAAGGGTCATGGAATGACTTCGCTAATATTCTATTCATTGACAGTCCTGTAGGTACTGGTTTTTCCTATGCTGATCGAGACCGCTATGATAATGAGATAAACGAAGTGGCGCAGGATATTGTCACCTTCCTGGATAAGTACTTCGCCCTGTTTCCCGATGATTTAGAAGACGATCTATATGTTGCGGGAGAATCATTTGCCGGCACATATATCCCCTACGTTGCTCGAGCTATACTTGATGACGGAGGCTTTAATCTCAAAGGATTGTTAATGGGAAATCCTTATATAGATCCTCCTCGACATTTCTTTGCCTATGCTCAAATGGCCTTTGAGAGCGGTCTCATTGAGTACGATTCCCACGACGCGACAATTGTCAATAATGCTATCACTGCTTGCGCTGATGAACTGCAGAAATATGGTACTCATATAAATGTTCCGGTGTGTGAGAAAATCTTGGATACCGTTCTCGCTCTATCTAAACCAGCTAAAGACAGATGTGTGAACATGTACGACATTCGCTTGCAAGATTCATTCCCCTCTTGCGGAATGAACTGGCCCCCCACCATACTAGCTACACAAAATTACCTTCGTCTACCTGCAGTAGTCAAAGCAATTAATTTGCCGAGTGAGAAGCAGTTCGTTTGGAAAGAATGTGCTGGAGCCGTGTCCCGCTCTTTAAAAGCGTATAATTCTACTCCTGCCATTGACCTCTTGCCAGATCTGTTAGATGAGGTCCCCGTTTTGTTTTTCAATGGAGATAAGGACTTAATTTGCAACTATATCGGAAATGAAAAACTTATCGCTAATCTGCAATGGAAAGGCAATGTCGGGTTTAGAGATAACACCAAAAAGCAAATATGGAGTTTCAACGGCCGCGACGTTGGAGAATACACTAGCGACAGAGGCCTGACTTATTTGAGAGTTTTCAATGCATCGCATATGGTTCCTATTGACCATCCCGAACCAATGAAATATATGCTAGCTGATTTCATGAAAGTGGACCACGATTATTCTGGTTACCCAAGCATCTTTAAAGAATATATCCAAGAGCATCCCCATCATGATCCTAAAGTTTCCTCTTCTTCTCAGGAAACTGAAGATTACAAAAGATCCCCAGTATTAGCCGCAGCTGTGCTCGGTGCGGTCATCTTATCTCTAGTCGCAGCCACATATTATATTGTCGTGAAACTGCTTAAATACGAAGGATGCACTGCGTTATTCAATCGCACAAGGAGAGGATTCCGTGCGATTGATGAAGAATCTGGACAGCCGCTTGCCCCCGATGGTAGAGGAAAGCTAAACAGCGTAGAACTGGAAAATTTTCATTCTACAACTACTGACGATGAATCCTACTTCGCTATAGAGGACGAAGAAGGGCACAGTGATGACGGTATAAACTAGGCAATGGTTACATAGATAAATCACTCGAATACTAGCTCATGTGGTGTATCTTCATCCCCTAGAGTGGATGGGTGCTCCATTCGCGTAGCCAAAGCCCTTCGTCGACCTTGAAGGTATCTAAGAGCTTCCTGGTATGTTTCAGGTACGATATCCAGGTGTGTATGAACGAAAAACGAGTAGATAAACTGTCCAGTAGGCGTTGTTGTACCGTGAAGAATATCTCTAACCACAGTGTCAACCACTATCTGCACAATTGTACTACCTTCATCTTGAGGTTCGCTATAACAAGCAGTAGCAGTCATGTAAAGGACTGAGCCTACTGGGACAGGAGCACGAAACGACGTAGTATCCATAGAATAAAATCGAGGCGTATGGTGCGACAGTGCTGCGACACAGCAGTAAGCCAATTCAAACGTCTGACGTAAGAGATAACCACCGAAAATCATATATGAATGGAGGTTTCGATACTGTGGCTGCATAATCATGGTAGACTTCATAGTCGTGTCATCTACCCTAAGACAATCGGGAGGGGGGTGCTGAATCAAATTGTAAACTAGAAGGCTTTCTTCTGTCGAAGGTGGAGCAATATCCAGGTTTAGATCTCTGTCCCGCTTCTTGTTTTTGTTGTGTCTTTCACCTTGCTTGAATAGACGCAGTTCGTTCTCCGTTTTGGGTTCGATATGGTTCACCGGGTATGCTTTGTTTGTAGCGGGATTGCGTGCTACAAATGTAAAATTGGCTACAAGATAGCGATTCTGCGATTTGAAATCGGCCAATCGCTCAGGTCCTGAAACCGTGTCAGAGTCAGATGGGCTTTTTGCGTCAACACAGATAGTAATCTCCACACTAGATCTTCCAGTCCAAGTCACTGAACCTGCAAGTATAAGGTCCTGGACAGTCTCCATTCGCTTGAGCATATAAACGCGATCTACTGATGCAGTAACTAAGAAAGGTTCGTAGGGCAGGCAGTGTTTATGGGCAATTACGCCAGCCAAAGCATCCAAATCCTGGAATATCTGGCCAATTCTGAGACGACCAGCTGCATTGCAGTAGACGTCCATAAGCCATTTGTCGGATTTCAAGTTGAGTCTGACTTCTGTGTAGGAGTCAGTCATAGTTTTATTAGTTAACTCAGGAGTATCAGGTAACTTCGGTTCTAAAGAAGCTCCTGTGAAATCCCCGCGTCGTTTCGCTGCTCGTAATTTCGAGAGAGCTTCTATCCAGGTGTATTTTCGCCTCATAGGTGATTTTCCAGTGGCAGCAGCAGGCTCGAACATCTGAGGTACATGGTCACTGCTGGAAGTACCAGAATATCTAACCCATTGAGCTCCCACACTCCTGATGGGTTTTAAAGACCGGGCCAACTGAAAATATGTCCTTGTTCGGATCCCCATCATATATACTTTAGATGAAACTGTTTTGATGCAGCTGCGAATCCAGCCTTTAAGCACTAATCAGCGCCTTGTCCAAACAACAACTAGGGGAGTCTATGTTGGCCTCGTCCACATACGGTAACTCCCAAAGGAATGTGCCCATGTAGTCCGGCTGGCGCACATCATACCCGCTTAAGCGGAACACGTAGCTTACTAAGGCAATCACAACCCTATAGGGAATAGGGTTCCTCTTCCGAACGGTAGTCACTGCCGCAGCTCGGGTTTCTCCTCTTTTATTACTCATACACCTCACCTGTAACATTCGTTGCTGCAGCTAAACAATGTTCGGTCGTCCCTCCAAAGTGTCGCAGTATATCGCCACGCTTAACTCTTTAGATCCGGTGGATCAGGTGAAGCCAGAGGATGAAGACCTTAGTGCGTTCACCAATACCGAATTCTTCGACTTTGATCTCGGTAAATCCCTTGATATCGGTTCTTCAGGTAAGTAGTTTATCCTCTATTCATTAGAGCGATTTTTGTAGATAATCTGGTTCTTTCTTCTCGACGTAGACGTGTTTTGTCATTCTTTTTTTCCCCCCCCGCGATTATATAGCATTATATCATCAACGGCCTCTCTCCTCAACGCCTCGGAGAATTTGACGCGGAGATAGCCGAAGAAATGTTGAAAAGACTGCCTTTTATCCCTTCCCATGTTTATGTTTAGCCTGGTTCTTGGTCTGATTTATATTAGGTATATACCCTGTTTTTTCCTGTTTTACTTGTGACCCTCTTACTACCCCTCCTTTCATCAGCCAACTCCTCGTAATCCTTTGCTTCCCTTGCTCTTTTGTGCACTGCTCACGGGGTGGGAAATTAATCAATACAAAGCCTTCCAGTTATTCGATCAATTGCTTTTCAGTTTCCTTTCTTTTTATTATGTTCATGAACTAACATTCGCTAGCTCAACACCCGGCTATCTCTGAAATGCTTTCTGATGCATCCCATGAGAATCTTTTCCCCATTCTGGAACCCTCTGGACTAGGATCACCTTCTCAGGATAATAGTCCTAATTCAGTATCCCTAGATAGCTTGACAGGATTCTCTGCAAGAGGTCTCTCTAAAGACACATCATTAGCCCCAAGCTTAGACCTTCATTCTTCTTCTCCCGGCGGCGCTGCAAACAACCGCAAGCGGAAGTATCTAACTCCTGAAGAGTATGCAAAACTCTCTCCCGAGGAGGCTGCTCGCATAGCTGCCGAAGAAGATAAGCGTCGACGTAACACGGCCGCCTCGGCACGCTTCCGTGTGAAAAAGAAAATCCGAGAGCAGGCTCTTGAACGTACTGCACGCGAGCTACGTAATAAAGTTGAAGAACTTGAGACTAGAGTTCTTCAACTGCAGATGGAAAATAAATGGCTGAAAAACCTCATAGTCGAGAAAACTGAAGCTCGTGAGTCGCACGATCTTTCCGAATTGAAGACTAGTATTCTTGGACCTGACTCTAATGAAGACGCTGAATCCTCCACAATTAAAACTCAAGAATCCGGGTAGTGTGAAAGATTCTATTCTGTGTCTACTGGACGGGTACGGAAGCTACTGTCTTTAATGCAGTATGTACCTTGTGTTATTAGCTTGTTTAAAGCAAAAGAAAGAGCTATATATCAGTGATTCGTAAATGTAGTTATGGACTTATGCTCCTAGCCTATACAGACCTTGTTCATATTACATCGAGAGTTTATTTAATTGATACTTTAATGCGCTAATGTTGTCTTTGCTGTGATTGTTCATTAATGACTATTTTCACTGCATGAAAATAAGGAACAATACTTATCTCCGAATATTAGCCAATGTGAATCTAAGAATCGTCTTGTGGTCTTATATAGACTCTCAAATAAGCTCTTAGTGTACTTGAAGCCATTTGATTCAAGCGTCTTGTTCGAAAGTGTTTGCTTTTGGAATGCAATTGACAAACGGCGACTTAAGATTTGAACAACGGGATCCTTCCCATGCCAAATGCGCTCAAAAACTTTGAGAGCGACCTCATTATTTGTGTAAGAATGAAGAAAATCCATCGCTTCTGCTTCTGTCATAGCCATTAACTCGTTCACGAAATTGCTCCATTCCGTATCTGTCCACGACCTCACTCCAGGATCCACCGAATTTAGAGTCAAACACACCCCCGATACTTGAACCAGAGTTCGACATTTACTTCTGAGATCTGCAATTCTTTCGTGGTCCAAAACTAGACAGGGTAGATACTGCATGCTTGTGAATATGCTCTGAACTATGTAATTGCAGAACTTCTTCTCAAAAAGTGCCCTAATATTGCTCCGAGATGCCTCATCGTAACCTAACTCAGTTTCAACTGCACCATCTAGTATCCAGTCCTTGACACCATTCATTTCTAACTTATCCACCTCTTTCCGCTCATATGTTATCAGGTCCTCTCTCGAAAAAGTTGATAAAGCTTGTGTGATATAGTAATGGGCAGCATCAATCTTCATCAATTCGAAAGTAAAAAGTATCTGTTTGACCGCAGATACACCAGTCTTTGCTGATCCATCTATTTGATCTATTAGAGAATTGCAGCGCTGTACCTCCGCATCTCGGGCGGGAGCGCATAACTCACCCATATACTTAACAACAAAGCTACACAATTCCCAAAAGTTGTAGAGTCCTAGGTTGCATTGCCGTTCAATGTGCTGAATATCCAAAGCTTCCTCAATTTGTGCGCGTCTTTGGTCTTTTTCAGACGTGACTTTTTCGAAATATTCCTTGAAGATTCGGACTAGAAGAATGACCCATTCCTTAGATTCAACCTGCTTTGGGTCTACAAAATGAAAAGAATATGCATCCAAGAAACTATCTGGGGAGCTCGGATATTCTATGTGAAAACCAGGCTCCATTATTAGTTCATGGAGCAGTTTCAAGTTGGAATTTAACTTCATTTTCTCATCCAGTTTCGTTTCAGTTGAAAGGGCAGCAGCAGAATTGTTTCTCTCCTTATCTGCTCCTGACACTTCAAGACTCACATTCTCTTCTTCAGTCATTATATATAAGTCATTCTCTTTCAACTTTTGCAAAGCTCTTTCCTTAGACTTTAAGATATGAGCCAGTTTTCGTTCTAACATTACTTGGCTGTTTTTAGCTTCAGCGTGCATCTCTCTTGATTTTTCATCTTTTCCATCTTTTGTGATAGCCAAAACCTCGTTTAATTTCCGGTAATTTGACATAATGAACGATACAATGCTCTCCTCATCTTTATGCTTCCATAAATCAAAGGATTGGCGGTAAATACGCCATCGGGCGAGAAAATGGATAGTGGTTGCGAGAGTGATTCGATTCTCGGCATCTGTAAATGCTTCAAATAACAATCTAGCATGCTCTTTTATATTTGTTCCATAATCCTGTGTTTCTTTATTTAGCATGCAGAACAACGCAAGAAAGTTTCTAGAGCATCCGCGTAAACCGAAAGTTCGCAACGCTCGTTCGCATAATGCCATAACCGACTTATGACTAATAAGTCTCATCACATGCTGCATAGGTATATCCCATTTTGCCTTCAGCAATTTCAGAGTACGCTGTCTAGTCATTCTAGCATAGTTCATCCAAATAGCTTTGTAGATCAACATCGCGGCGTTCGATCTCGGAACTCTACCATGCAAGTGCGATTCTCTTCTGATCTCTGCTCTCTTCAGCTTCATATTGAGCTTTCGAATCATGGACGCTTTTCTTTGGAGCTCTCTCTTTTTTTTCTCTAGCGCCACCAATTTTGCATGTCGCACGATCGAAGCACATTGTTCCGAATAATCCTGTAATCTAGCTATTCGTCGTTTGGTTGCTTCCTCGATATTGCTGCGACGTGCATATGCCTTGATAGATTCTAATCGAACCTTCAGTCTTTCAGGCAATTGCTTCTTTGCTGGGGTCTCAAGAATGGATAAAAGCATGAAGATATCTGGGTATTAACAGATAATGCTATCATTAGTTAACTTCATGCAGTGTATTATCTTATGAGGCTGGACGTTGAAGCTTAATGTCACAAACAGGCCAATGTATAACAAGTAATCTTAATTAAACTTCTGACGTAAGGTTCTCCCATTATATATGAGTGTCATCTTATTGCTGAGAAGCTTGTTCTGGAGAACCGACAGCCCGGTGCTATTAGCAGGCTTGTCTAGAATATATTCTACCCGGTTTAATGAAATACTCCTGTGGCGGCGGCTGTCTTCGGCTTTCCCACATCGCTCAACACCTCTGTTAATGCCGAATTAGACTAAACCTTAAAGGCACTCCTTCCTTAATGCCTAGCACAGGAATCTCTTTGATGAGCCTCAGTGGCTATACTAATTAAGCTGTTATCTAGCTGTATACCTTCAATTCCGCAAACATAAGTGGCATGCGGTGGTCCATTATTGGTACTAAGGAACTTGTCGTTTGCAACCCATGTTGATTTCAACTTGTACAAACTTGTTCAGTTAAAATAGTGATGAGTTTAGAGACATACAATAGTCCGAACCTACATGCTCACGTCAGTTCATCTCGCATTATATAAGATCATACATCTATAAAGTAACAGTTCATAACAATCATTTCAAATATGGCATGGTTTTCACTAAAAAGAGCATCATAACAAATGCAAAAATAAAAACTCTTCTTTAGATCAAGACTAACCAGAAGCCATCAATTATCTTCCTTAACACGTCTTAATTTCTTGCTCATCTTCTGCCATTTAGACTGAAAGCGACGTGAAAGCTCTGAAGAAGAGGTGGTGGGAGACATAGATTGGCCTTCACAACGGCAACCACCGCTATTCGTTATTTCAGAGTCAGGTATACCAGACCAAGGGCAAGACCATCCCGAAGAAGCGTCTCCAGGGTTATGCTCGAATGGTAATTTAATCGTTAAGGATTCACCATGGTGTTGGTAACTTCCATCCTTCCCAAAAGCTGGTTGCGGCTGAAAATGAATTCGAGAATCAGAATTCTGGCGAATCGAAATCGGCGAGGTCGCAGCCACCGGAGAAGTGCAAGATGTATTAGGCTCGCTGGAAGTCCTGCCAGCAGATCCACACTCACTTCTAACATTCTTGTCGCCGAATGACATTCCATCATGTGTAAAATAAGCTGGCGCTGACTGCTGTTGAGGTATAGCACCCGGATGATTACAACCATAACCTTCATCATCACTGAATGCAGCTCTTGACTCTGTGGTATCTGAATCTATGTCGGTGAAATCAGAGTAAGGAGAGTCAGGTAAAGGAAAAGGGAGATTGGACGAAGTAAGATCAGCAGTTTCTTTCTCCGGTAATATGATGCTTCCTGTAGAATCAGCATTTGACAGAGATCGGTGAATAAAGGGTAAAAACACGCTATCTCGCATAAGGTCTTGAATAATAGAAGCAGCAAGATCTAGATGATGCGGTTCAGGTGCCTCCGTTTCAGGTGCCTGCTCTGATTCTTTGCGAAACTGATCATCTGCAGAAAGTAGCTGAGTTCGAACATACCAAGGCAAATTAATTTCACGCAAGGAGTTGGGTCGAATATAATGATCTATAATACGAGACCATAGTAGAGACCTTCTATTGCGGCCTTCTGGGCCTGAGCGGTTTATGCTAGCATCGATAGGTTGCTTGCAAGCCCAAGGGGCATCAGGCTTATTCGAAACAGTTCCAAACGCCTGGTAATATCTAGCTACATCCATAGTAAACTCCAGAGTCTCTAGGCAATTATTCTGAGCAAGATAGGCCATAAAGGCGGTGAGAGAGTAAGGGGGAGGGGCTTGCCCTGAAAGAACACACTCCAAAGAAGGTGGACCTAATACGAAGGTTTGATAGCTCATACTGCGGGACTGCCACTATAATATTATAAAGAAAAAGATCCTCTTATATGTAGCCACCTATTCGGTCCGGTGGGTATAACTGAGTAGCTGAAGATAGATAATGTGAAATTCAGTGATTATGCAAAAGATAAGGAAATGTACGTTCCACAAATGAAGACTAATATGTCTATCTACGTCACAAAACTAAGTAACCGCTAGTCGACGCACGTCTGAATTTGTGGTGGCGAGGAGCAAACAAAAAGATGCTTGCCTTTATAAAAGATCGAGCAAGTGTAACGTGAAGAAGGGGCGGAATATCTTCTTTATGATACATAAAACTCAGAGTTTCTCTAAAGCTTATTTCCTAGTTTCATCCAATCCAATACACCAAGGACTTTGAGATTAGGGTTACTCCTGCACCTACCTCTATTGGCTTATTCTATACTCAAGTAAGTTTTTGACCAATAAGAGCTATATGTCTGAAACATACAGTTTTAAAATAAGCAGGTCTAACCTTCTTGTGTAACTCAAATTCGCCGTCGAGTCAGTTGACTGGCTGAACCTAGGTTGATATCCCGCCATGTCGAAGCTTCTCTCCTCCTGTCCGTTATCAAAGGCATGCGGGAGGCAATCATCCGAGACAAGTCACTTTCCAGAAATTGTCGAATGGACTTCTAAGTAAATCTCAGGCTCTTAAGCTGACATTATTCCAGGAATACAGTCTATGCTATAATTTGGACGTAACCTGGTCACGCTGGTCTGATAAATGTAAGTTATTATGAGCTGAACGATGTCGATCATTTAAGCTCGATAGACTTTCCGTGATGTAAACTGCTCGGTTGGCTCAACGAATATGGTAATGTCTCTGCCGCCTTGTTCATGCGAATCATGTAGGACTAGTAAGTTCCATTTCAAACAAGGTTTGGCCTACTGGTGAATGGTTAGCAGTGATAAATGTTGTGGTAGATGCTGGTCAGCCTGGTGATACCACAGGTTCGTAACACAGTGTAGGATCGAGTATAAAGTGTAGCTCAGGAAGTCAAGCGACTCCGTGTCTAAAGGCGGTGTACAATAGCTTAGAGCTGTACTAAGGTGGTTTTCGCATGGTTACAACCTACTAATGAAGTAGCAGCAGTGAGTTGCCAGTTAATCCTGAGTACTGCCGTCCGGCAGTCAGATGTTATGCAAATTTGAATATCGCTGCCGGACTGGCTTGTCCAAACCTTGGCAGCAAGGTACTTAGCACACCAAATAATCAATGTGGTATCATGTGGTATCTAATTATTCGAACCCTGAAGTCTCGATTCGAGGAGCACTGTATGCATCTAAGAATGTTCTGTCTATATCCCATCCTTTTGAAGTCAGGGTCTCTCTCAGACGATCTCCGAGCTGCCATACAAAATCACCTGAAACGGTGACTATTCCTGGCTGTGCCGTGTGTGCTAGCCGAGCCAACAAGCATGCATGGGTCCAAGCTCTAAAATCCCTCAACTCATCGCCTATTTGTGTGTCAGGGGTCGCAAAGAGCACTATTCTGATATCTAGGTTCCTGTCGAAAGAGCACCACAGCAGGTAACCCCAATGTTTTTGTTGACGCATAATGTCCTGTAGGGACAGTTCGGGCGGTAGTATCTCCATAAAATGCTTTATGGAGGTAAAGCAGGCTCTAGCAATTGTTCTGCCTCCTCGGGAAATATTTTTACCATTTCCTAGGACTATTTCTTTGCTCGAGACGTAGGTGGGAGTCGGAATCAATGAGTCTATAGAATTTGAAACATGTCTGACAGCATCAATTACGGCTGGCTTATCTGGAGGAAATTCTAGGAGGTATTCGGCGCTTTTATCTGCGAGTCGTTCAACCGTCAATGTGGTCCTTTGACGATTGAAAGTGGTCATAACCACGCAGCGAACGGCACAATAATTAGTATAGAGATGAAATATCAGTAATATTATCATGGTCACCCAAGTAGCTGTTTCAGATTGTATAGCAGAAACTACCAAAGAGCCAGCGAACATTCCGAGTAGTGTAATGACCGTTTCTTGACTCGAATCTTTCGCGTTGACATCAGCGATAGATCCTTTGGAAGAATCTGTGAAGTGAAGAGTAAGAGCAGCACGAGAACTTACTCCCATGACACCACATACTGAGCGAAAAAGTCCCGAACAGCACAAAATCCATACTCTTACTGATTGTGGAAACCAAGGGGATGCAGTATCAAAAAGGATGGCAGTATCATTAGCCAAGTCTGCAGCAAACCGATATAATTTGCACTCCGGTTCTAGGGCTGCACCAAATTTCCACGCAAATATGATAGTCGCAAATCGCCCTACAGCATCCTGGATTATCTTCATGAACAAGGCTGACGTTGAGGTCGCATCAGCGTCTCCCACCCCTACAGCCGAGAGGACGGCTCTGTTAGCTAACAAGTTGGCAATGGTGCTTGAAAACGCTTGAAACGAGTCGTATATTTGATAGTTTGTGTAGTCTGTGGATACAGAGTGCGGGTACCCTGTTGGCAAGAAGATATCAATAGCCGTGCTTAAGGCGCGTTGAGAGAAGGTGGTATTGGGCTCCTCGGTCTTACTTCTTGAACTTCCTGTAGGATCATTCGTGTAGGAGCCTATTAGCACACCATTTGTGTCATACTCCAAAATGGTCCCCCCGTCCTTTTCGGAAGGCCTCATCTTTGCCGCAGTAGTGAAGTCACAAGACGGGCGACTTCTAGCTAAGGTGTGCTAAGAGATTGGCGCTGCGGGGATAGCAATTAAGCTTTTCCCTCGATGAAACTTAAGAGTAAACTCCTCGAGGCTAGAATAGTAGCGATATGGTGCAGATAATCAGTTTGCAGGGGTCTATCACTTCGGCTAAGGCCCCTGTGGTATTCCAGGCATTTGGTAGCTTAACAGGTGACATATGCCCACGTACAGAACTATTACATCGGGTTGTACATTCGCCAACCCCAGCCAAATCGCAGCGCTCAGCGCCTCTGTTTAAATTAGTCGCTGAGGCTCAGATATTTTCTAAAGACCCCTGGAGTTTTAAGTCGGCGGACTGTAAACTGATTAGGACGCTTGACTGGACTATAATAGCGAGAGATGTTCCGGAAACAACCACCTCAAAACAAGCTCCAACAGTAGTTTCGTATGCAGAACAGATATGCAAGCTCGGATGGCGCAGCGATGTCAGGCAAGCACTCCAGTTGATTGGCTACAGCCCAAGTCTGGAGTATCGAGTGGAGCGCGTCACTTTTGTATATAAATCAGCCCCTCCTGACCTGGTGCCTATCGTCATACGGTTATATAGGTTGCTGGCTCCCAGGGATATGCACAATCCGGAAGGAGAATGGCAACTGCTCGACCCGAGTGGGACCTGGGTCATTGACGCTTCTATAACTGTTGAAAATGTTACTGATCGTCAGGCTGTGAGTTTGGCTACTACTGCTCTTCGACGCCTAGCTGCAGAAATAAAGCCTGTCGTTGAGTTGTCTGTCACCGACAGAACAGCCTTTGATATGAGAGTACGATGATGTCTTTACTGTGACTACATAAATGCTAAGCCCAAAAAAACAGTCACAACGTAAAGTTGATAAACATTTTGATTCTTACCATAACCTAATAACGGAAGGCTAGACCAGTAGCCTTCTTATGTGTCGTTATATTGTCCTTTTTTGCAAGAGCACTTATGCCCGCTTCCCAAACCTCTTTTGATGCACTCCTCTGTATGCGCAGTCTTTCGATATCTGAAGAATCAATCCAGTCAGACTTCCGAAGCAGTTTCTCCGTAGCGTTGAAGGCTTCTTCCTGAAGCTTCATCTTTTCAGTCATGCACGACGCAAGAAACTCTACGTCAGTCAGGTTATCAGTGTTGTATTCCTGGTATGTGTTGACGTTCGCGATACCTGCTGGCAATGTAGTCAGAATGGTAAATGAGGTTTCACGTCCTTCAGTAAGAGGTATAGATTCAAGTTTCCCGTTGCAGGCGTCGTCAATCTGTTCATCCCGTACGATTGCTGCCGACCAGGCTGAAATCGGCATCGCTGCCGCAACTGCAGATTCTGACCCTTCCGGTACTATGACGTTACACTTTGAAACCGGCTTTGAGTTGGATCCTACAACTCCGACAGATTTAGGAGTAGATCCGGCAGCTACCGCTGCGGCTACTGCTTGCACTGCCACTTGAGATACTACCTTGTCCACCATCGACCAAGTCTCAGTGGTAGAAGCAGTACCAAACGACGTGCAAGAGGAGTGTGATCCGTGTTGGGGGTGAAAATTTCGCGATTCGGATGCAAAATAAGAAGATGATCGCTGAATGATTGGAGGTGAGGCGAGGGGGCTATGCAAATCAGAGACAAACGCCACAGAAGATCTCGAGCCAGCAAAATCTGAGTCGCATTGATCAGTAAGGTTTGGACTTAATGGAAGAGTTTCTTCAACATAGTGCTTGGAGCTGCCAAGGTTTGAGAATCCTCTGATAGAGGCAGTGTATTTATTATCATTTCGCTCACTACCTTCATTACTCACAGCTGAAGTTAATACTCCAGAAGCTGATGCATCAGATACTGCAGTGAGGAACTCAGCGGGAGATGAAACCATAAGCTCAATACTATCATGTGCCTTATGTGTTGGTGTTGCAGTAGTAATTGCTTGCACAGCCGCATGTGCCTTTGCGCTAGCAGATGTGAGTGACATTGTTGACAATGACATCCTAGAAGAAGACAAGGTGCTGTCCTCTGACGTTAATGTGCGACTAGACCGGCTAGTACCACTTTTTCTGAGAGAAAATGAGCTTTTCAGCGACCTGATGTCTAAAGATTTTCTGATGGAGTTTGTGCGTGAGACCGATCCAGACCTAGGAACAGAAGGTTCCATCAACGACGGACTATATGTTTTTCTATTGGAAGGCTTAAAAGCATCTTGCTGATAATGCGATCTCGCAGTCTGGTCAGAGGGTTGGTCGTTGAAGTCTACTTCTTCTATCATGTAGTCTCGGTACTCTTGTTCTTCGTCTTCTTGTCTCAAATTAGAGTCTTGTTGATCCATTGTTGGAGATAGAGGCGGGGATGGACAGTCGTAGTCGTTTATGATCAGACGGAAAAACTGTCGATTGATTGACCGGCCAGAAATGGATTCAGGTGATTTCTTGCGAGGTCTCATGTTTTTCACTTGGCTTTTTTAAGGCCTACGGCAGATACTTGCAATTGTCTCAAGAATATCCTCAAGAATATCCTCAAGAATATCTGCACGATATTATCCAAGTGTATATAACTGTCTATTTTGAGCGCAGAATTGTTCCAGCGGGCTGCTGTTATGGAAGGAAGCGTCTGAAAGCTGAAAAGCGAACGAATTGCTGAGATACTAAGTATGGAATCGTGGGGTAATTGGAGGTAAATGTAAGATACACAAGCAAAGAATGTGACGCGGACAAATTTCAGGGCTAAAAGTGGCTGCACTCTGTCTTAGGTATCTAAAGATAGCAATCGCAATATGAAAAGAGTGCTGTAGTTGTTTGGCGATTGGTGTCGACAAAGAAGGTCAGCCAAGTCAGTTTTACTCAATCTCAAATAGAGCCTCGGAATACATCGAAGCTTTTGCCCTAACCCCGTATATTTGAGTGCTTCTGGACCGGTTTAAAGAGGCATAAAGTTTCAAAAGCGTATTCAGGGTTTTCCTTTTAGACTCGCCTGCCTGTGCACATTAATTAGAGTTCTTCATGTTGGCACCCTGTGGTTTTGCTGCCTTATCACTAATGTCATCTTCGTATCATGTTATCTATTAAAAGAGACAGCTATTTCCAGCTCCTATGAATGAACAGTTTAAGAAGACATTATGTCAAGCAGCTGATTGAGCCTCAATCACTACAGGTGCCCTTTGAGCATAACATCGAGGGAATTCTACGGGTAAACTCATAAACCAACCGGCAGAACTTATACAGCTACCCAAAAACCGCCATTAAAGTTAACATCTACTCCCAGCAAAGTGATTAAGTTCACGAACGTTAATACTGCTCTTTCGCAACCCCGGAGAACTGAATTCGGGGTTAGCGATTAGAGTTCCAATTTTCTCTTGCTCGATGCATCTAAAGTTATGACCGCTATTTCCTGCCGGTCTATATACTAGTGACATGCCCTTGGACGCACTAAAATTAAACCTTTCCAGAATAAAAGTTTCGGTGCTAACGGGCAGTGATTCCCACAAATTGAATTCAACTAAGTCGTATGCCGGCTGCCCGAACTTTCAAACACCTCGTTTGACCACGGGCATTGCCCTATTATGAGCAATATAAGGTTTACAAAGGACCTGCACTTAAAAAGCCTCAGGAGGATTTGGATAGGTCGAGGCTTCACTAGCTGGACACCTAAACGACAGTATTACACTGCCTTCTTCGCCTGCCCTGTCTTTCTGATTTTAAACCCCTCGCTAACTCCATATTAGATGCAACAGACAACTGTCTGTACGGTAGGCAGATGCTGAATATCACTATCAGTTGCCCTACAATTTGTCGAGGCTTAGATAAGAGCCAAGAACTTCAGGCCAGCAGCTGAGTTTTCTGTTTGACGCTGATTCTCCTTTACTTAAGCAAAATCACCGAATCAGTTAACGGAACGGTGCAGACTTCTTTCCTCTTTTAGTCGAGATTAACGTTAATTGTTCATAAGCTTTTCTTATTTAAAGCGGATTCCATTTACTTAATTTTCTTCTTGCCTATAAACGGTAAGCGTTATGGATCGCATAATACTGACTGATTTTAATCAAGTGTTATTTTATTGTAAAATAGTTTATACAAGAATATCTCCAAGTATCGTAGCAATAGGCGTCGCGCAATTCTTCAAGGCAGCAATCCGCTTTAGCTTTTTGTGGATGGCAATTTAGAGTTAAAGCAGGCTCAGATAAAGGTGACAGGCTCGAAGTGTCTCGGCGCAGTGAAGTCAAGTTAGGGAGGGGATGCGAAAAAAAGATTTGGTCCGCACGCTTGTTTGACCGAAACGCTTCGAAACAAGCTAAACGTGAAAGTCATCGCTTGTCACTCCTTTTCAAAGTTTAGCCAAGGCTTGGACTCAACCGACTTAAGGCACCAGTTGCTAAGCATACGTGTTTCCCACGAAAAAATAATATTATCGTAGAACTGCTGAATTATTATATTTCTCTACCAGTAAGTGAGGTTACGCTGACTCTACCGGACCGAATTGACATTCTGCAAGTGGCTTTCGAAAACTCTATAGATAAAGTCAATCAGAAAGTATACTAGCCATTCAACTTTCTTGAGTGGAAGACATATATTTTTTTTAGTAAGTCCAGAACTGATAACTCAGTTCTACAGACAGTCACAGTATTGCTATCTTATTCAACTCAATGTCTTAGCTTCTAGAGTTGGTCGATTTCTTAAGAAAACCTGTTCCCGACTCTCTATCCTACACATATTTCGTTAACCAGTTCCCCCTCCAGGTTCACTCACAGTTCGTTACGCAACATTAAAAGAAGCGTCTAAGTTAGGATCAAACGTGACCTTAGAATTATGGCAATTCATCTTTCTCTCTATCTTTCGATGTTAATATTCTGAGCAAAGAACGTTAACCCACTCACTGCATGCTACATGGCAGTATCCTAGGAAAACAGCACTAAAAATGGTTGCTAGAGAAGAATAAGTGTTAAGATAAACCCGTTGGACTCAGTGTAAAGGCTCTCGGCAGTATATTGCGGGCGAGAGTCTGCTAGTTAAATTAGCCAGTTAAAGCAGATGTGACTTAACACTCAATTGAAGAGGTACCTGTGAAAGGCTTGTCACTCAATTCAGCGCTCGTGTAGCCGACCTCTTTGGGTTGAATCATATGCCTAATGTCGCTAGAGCCTTTGCAATAGTTCAAAACTTACGCTGATGGGAAGGAGTACTCTCTAAAGTGCAGTTGTATGACGGTCGCCTTTCATTTTCTTAACGTGCCAGTTTCTTCATCATCATGTACTCAGCCTGTAATGTAGCGTGCACTACCTCATTCACAGTCAAACTCTAAACAAGAATTTGAGTTTAGCTTGTGTCGAACCTCCACCCCGGTTACTCTTAGCAGCGGAACAAATTTGCCTGGCTCTCTTTAGCCAATTTGCCGAACTGTAGATTATGCAGCTTAGCTGGGCACAGAACCTACAGATAGCCTTCACCAGACATGCATTCGGTCTACGCCTCTCTGACTGCAAGCGAATTTACACATTGTAGGTATCTAGGCGCTGAACTAGTAGTGCCAGCCAATCAATACTCCATATACTTTGCCCTAACCCTGATTGCGTGCTGCCTCTGATTGGTCTTCCTAAGGAAGTAGAGAGCGAAACGGAGGTGGCTCTTTCGCTTTGTCACACCTGTAAAACACTCGAAGGCACCTGTTCTGGGAAAGTGTCTGTGGAATAACGCACCAGAGAGCAAGTTACTTAGCCAGGAAAATATCTGCTGTGTATAGTTTGTTTTTCTTCGTGTGTGGCGAGAATTATGTCCGATACTAATAAGAAACTGTCTGATCAGGACGAAGAGGCGCTGAAGAGATATGGAAAGCTTCCGTCTAGATCAGCGTTCTTAACCCACAAACTGAAAGATCGCAAATATTTTGACTCTGGTGATTATGCTCTGTCCAAAGCAGGCAAGTCTGCAGACGTAGACGTCACTCTAGGCTCTGAACACCCACATCCTGAAGACATTCCGCACTCTCATGTCTCCACCCAACAACCAGGCTCCCAGGCTGTTTCATCGGCGGTCCCTATCTCAAGATCTAGTTCTATTTCTGGACCATAATGACCAATGCTTTGGTATTGGATTGGCTGGGGTTCATTTGCTGCAAAGTACTGACTTATATCATACTTTTGAGGGTCTGCACTTAATATCTTATGTCTGTTCTGGAATATCTAATGAATAATGGATGGTTGCAGCTACATTGTAGTCTTAAGTTATAAGCAGTATTTTTTTCCTCTGTAGTTCATAGCTTGGATTCAGGGGATTGTTTGAACTTTTTGCTGGTGGCATCCAAGTTCATTGAGACTCGGTTCGTAGTTTCGGTATTGCCAAAGAACACCACAGTCACCGTTAAATCGTCTCTGTAACTTCTTGAAAGTGGGGATGGTATTGACAGCAGCATAGATACATGCTCTACATCATTTCCCCCTAGAGCATTCCTAACTAGGTGTGTAGCTGCATTATCATCTTCAAAAACAAACTTACTCCCTGAGGGCTTCCCTTCCTTTCTTATTGGAGGTTTGCCTGGGTTGTTCTGAACAACTTGAACGTCTCCAGGTGATGGTGGCTTTGTATCCTCAGGCGTAGATACTTTATTCCAAATTCGGGAAAACATTGAGCCACCGCTAGTCTTAAGATTGGGCTGGATAGAGGTATTGATCTTAGCAGAGTTCTGTGCGATCCATTGAGCTACTAAGCTAACAACCTCTTCATTACTAAGCAATTCAAATAAGCCATCCGATCCCATCACTAAAAATTCTTGGTTTTCCGGCTTAATATGATAAGAAGATATCACAGGTTTGGCAGTGACGTAAGGAGGGCTCTTAAGTGCAGGGGGTGGCCTTCTTCCAAAGAAAGCTTGTGCGATTTGTTGTTGGACATCGTACGTCCATTTATATCTGGCATCACCAAATGCTCTGGTTGGCTCGAGAGATCCAAGAACCCGGCCATTTCTTATAACAGTTTGTTCTTCTCCTGGGTGCTCAGTCTGCATCCTTCTTACTTCTGACGGGTTGGAGCCAGTTTGATCCTCGGACAGAACTATAGCTCTCCATTTTCCGCTAGAAGGATCGCGCGACCCTAGGACGGCGCGCGAATCACCAGTGACAGCAACTTTTAAAACAGAGGAGTTGGTGTCATAGTAGGCTAAAAGTCCGCAGGACCCGGAAAGTGCTGGAGCTAAGTAACGGGCAGCTTCCTTTTTATCGGCGAGGCTCAAAAATTTCGAAATTGAATTGTATACTAGCTCTTTGTCCAGGTTGACAAAGCCCTTTTCAATGGCCTTGTCTATGGTTTCCGCAGAAGGAATAGCCCGTACATTAGTTTCTGACGTGTAAGCGAGATCAAGTTCATGGACAACGTAATCGATCAGTAAGTCTCTTAATTTGGCAGAAGTTGTCCAGCCTCCGTGGCCGTCATAAATGCCCCAGAACATCCAATCAGTGGATATAGATTTCGATCCTTCCTTTCCTAAATCCACATGTACTATTCTTTCTGAGTGGTCGTCTTCGATAGGTGAATTTGACGGCAATTGCACAATATCGTACCTGGCTACACCATTGCCTAGAGACACAAAGTACGACTGTTGAAGCTCAGTCAACTTTTGATTTGCAGCATCTGCGCTCATTGTAGAGAGAGAGGCCTTATTTTGGACGAAGGAGAGCTGGTCTAATCGAATTGGTGAGTTGAATTGGGTCCATGCAAACGCCGAGCAGCCAACTACTACTGCCAGTGAGCCTATTTTCCAAGTCCGGCTAAGTCGACTCCTGGGCAAATAGCTCGACTTGCTATAAAATAAACGCTTGGTAGTTGTTTGAGATCTCAAACCTCTCCAGGACTTCATTTCCCAGTTGTCTACAAACAGCTCCGCTTTGTGGGAGACGAGGGTTGGAGGAGGCCGAGTGCACTCTGGCCTGCCTTTAAAGTAGAAACACTAATTCTGTTGGGACTTTATGTTTCCAAGCCGAAGGAAGGAACAGTAAGCTTAGAAAGAAATTCTTCGGAAATCAGAAGTACAGCACAGGATAGTTATGAAGGTGTATATTGAGGTCGGTGGGGGCCTGGAAATGATTTTTGGGGGAAAGAGAAGTCAATCGGTGGAATTTCCCGGGCGGAATATGCAAGAACTAATAAACTTCTTGGCAAGTGAAATTGTGGAAGATAAAGCTAAGCTAGACGTGTTCGTTCTAGACGAAAATGTGAGGCCAGGGATTCTAGTACTCATCAACGATGCAGACTGGGAACTCGAAGGAGAGCTGGAGTATGTATTGCGGGAAGGGGACCATGTCCTGTTCACTTCAACTCTCCATGGAGGGTAGTATGAGATATTATGGCCCGTTATTTCAGTAGAGTTGGGGGAAGATAGCTAGAATCAGAATATCTGATCATCAGGGTCCAAAGATACGACTCAAATACTTGTTGATTCATAGTCCGGGATCCTGTACTGTTCTGAGAGAATGCCATATTCCATTCTGAATTAGAAAGCAGCTGTGATATAGTTTCAAGATACAAAGCTTTGTTCATGAAACTGTTCCTGTATCCAGGAATGAATATCATTGGCAGATATTGTGCGAATTTGTCCTGAACCAGAGATCTCATTGCTACATCTGCAAGAGCGATCATGGACGAGTCCAGGTCGTTGTCCGCTTTACAAAAATAAGCGAACTTGACACTGATCGTGTCTAGTTCCGCTATATTCTGGGTAGTAAGGCAAGTTGTGCGCGAATTTGTATAGCACATTAAATCCAGGCTCGTTCCATACGGCTTATTCTCTTCAGTGATCACATTATATGAAAGATCAAGAAGAGACCAGAGTTGTGAAGACTTCAGGGAGTTGATCAAGTTGCTACAGGCATTCCGAAACATTGCCTTCCCGTCTCCGTTAAGAATATCTTCGGGTATTGGTTCGATGATATCACATCCCTTGCGTTGAGACCTAAGACTTCTGGTAGTGCTATGTTCGGTGTTGATCAGAACGCATGGGCTCCAAGTAACTGTAAAGCTCATACGAAACGCTGATTGTGCCAGCACTATATACTCGGACCAATCGTGTCTTCTGAGCAATTTATTACCCGGGTATTCGGCTGTCCATCTGTAAGACGTATTGAGTAGTACGACATTGTTGAGGTCCTCGAGCGCAAAAGGCGACCCATCAAATGCAACTTTAACCATTATGTCCCAGCAATATGGCGATCTAAGCAAAACGGCCGAGACTCCCTATCCGGCTTGGCTATTCAGTGGTATGGGTAGGTATCAGATATTATAATGGAGTCTACTAGCGTTTTTGCAACGCTGATGGGCTTGTCTTGTACAGCAGTAGTCTCTGTGTGGGAAGTATGGGCTAAATTAGGATCTTCGGGCGTATGTATCTACACACAAAAAGGCATTGATCTGTCAACGCACATGCTACATTTTGTATTGGGCGCTTTTCCGTGCGCTGCAAATAATTATATAGAGGGTTTTCCCCGGTTTGCTATGGCTTATAGTGATCTATACTAACTCTTCAAGTGTTCAGTACCGCCTTGCGGCGATCTCACGGATATATTCCAAAGCCCTGGCAGTGTGGAATCTTTGGTGCAACCTCTGCACTCGGAGGTACGTACAACTAGCTGTTCCAAGAGACTTCAATCTCCATACTGACAACTAGGTTATATAATATACGACGGGGATCTGCAGGATGGTGCTGGGTTTACGTCTGCTTGGAACCTGCTGTATATAATCGTTACAGGGCGACAGAGTATTAAGCAGCTAAAGCCTTGGCCAATTGCCCTTCTTGGCTTTTCTGCATTCGATTCATACATATATGGATCCAAGTTCATTTTCGGCTAGACTTGTGCCCAGCTGGTACCTGCAGTTAGGATCTAGCCGGGTATGTGTGTTTCAATATCAACTCTTGTAACTCTCAGTCGAGTCAGGTTACCCGTCCTCCAGCTCATTGTCCTCATCTCTTAGTGTTTTACTTGTTTTTTTCGTAGTTGTCCAACTGATTGGTATCCAGTTCATATCCTGTGAGTATTCCTTAATGTCTCGCTCATCGTACATTTCGATCAGTTGCTGATCCATTGGTCGGGATTTAGGATGCGAAAACCTCCTGTACTCATCAAATATCATAGTAAGAGACCAGCCCTGTAGTTTCCTTATACATCCGACCACACATCCGGTCCTGTGTTTCCCTCTATTACAATGTATTAACAAAGGCTGATTCTCCGGTTTGATGGCCACAGCCAATGCTGTTGTTATCGTCTCATCGGTCACATTAACGAATGGTTCTTTGTTACCGGACATTCCCACCTGGAAAAACTGGATTCCATTCTGTTCGAAGAAATCTAGGTTCTCTTGTGGATACGGTTCGGGTACAAGAGTGAGCACGCTTTTGAGATGTAACCGCGTCAGGAACTCAAAGTGTTCAGGCCGTGGAAACGATGATCGGTATATTTGGCCAACAATCAAGCTAAAATTTTCAGGTACAATCTGTGTGGCAGCAGACTGAAACAACTCCTCGCTTAAAGGGGACGTTAGAAATGTTTTCGATACCTCTTCGGTCTGTGCATTCTTCTTAGATCCAACTTGTGCCATTGTCGCACGATGCTGAGCAGAGAAAGGCTACAAATCTCCCTCAGGATTTACGTCCCTGTAAAAATCACGGTTCGTTGATCCTCACTTCCAAGAAAGATAGCGTCCGGTTTATAAGGGAGAGGGACGCTAGATGCCCGGATTGGCAGTTTTTGTTTCTTCTCCCGCACTCACTTCCCAACTGGGAATTTAACTCCACCAACCATGCCAGCCAGGGTCGGTCGCTTACTGAAAGAAAAGATCATCTAATAATTCTACAAAGCTGCTCAGCGCCGTTATTATAAGTCCGTGCGCAATTATTTATTTGCACATTGTTGGTATATTTAAAGAGCAGGATGCGACATAGGCCTAGACAAATGAGCCTCCGCCGTATCTCTTTCTCCACTCTTCGATTTTAGCTTCGTCTATTCGAGAAAAAAGGTACTTGGCTTTCCCAATGTGATGTCCGGGCTTGATGCTAAATTCAAATGAGTCGGGAATTGTTCGCAATGGGGCGTTTAGCTGATCTACCATCAATTGCGCCGTCTCAGGCATATAAGGGTACACAACCGCAGACAACAAATAAAGCAGATTTAGTGCAAAACCAACAACTGCATCGGCCTTTGGTTTCTTATCTGCAAATAATGAGTTGTCCAGTTTGTTCTCTTGCAGAAACTGGTTTCCTCGAGCGGACAAATGCATCATAATTTCCAACCCTTGCTTAATCTTGCAATTATCTAAATGCTCGTTATAAGAAGCAAGTAACACATTCACGTCCTTCAAGACTATATCATATCCTTCAAGGTTTGTCATATCGTAATCTGGAACGACATTTTTGTACTTCGAGTTCACAAATTTGATCACACGGTTGACCAAATTTCCCAAATTAGCCAAAAGCTCGGAGTTATTGCGTGTAACAAATTCCTTCCAAGAAAAGATGGTGTCGGCAGATTCTGGGCGAGATGCTAGCAAGTAATATCTCCAGACTGACGGAGGGATTCTAGTATCCTGCGCGTTGTTACCAAAAACTCCAATATTCCTGGACTTTGAAAATTTGCCGCCTTCATAATTTAAATATTCAGTTGTATCAATATGGTGGAGCATAGTCCATTTCTGTCTCGTTCCAAGTTGTGAGGCAGGGAAAACAACAGTATGGAACGGTACATTATCTTTACCCATAAACTGGTATAGCTGGACCTGCTCTGGATTTCTCCACCAATCTTGCCACTTATCGGTGTAATTGGCAGTAATAGAAACATATCCTATACATGCGTCAAACCAAACATATAGCACCTTGTTTTCATAGCCAGGTAGAGGAACAGGAGTGCCCCACTTCAGGTCACGGGTAATTCCTCTCGGCTTGAGACCTTCTTTTAGCCATGATTCGGTGATGATTCGGCCATTTCGGGACCAGTGGCCCTTCGCGTTCGACTTTACACCCCATGCCTCAACTTCAGGTTGCAGTTTATCCAAATGGAGGAAGACGTGTCGAGATTTACGAGGAACAGGCGTAGTGTTATCAAGCTTACAGCGAGGGTTCACTAACTCCAATGGATCTAACAGAGTTCCACAGCTGTCGCACTGGTCACCTCTGGCATCTTCGTACTTACATTTCGGGCATGTGCCTTCGACAAATCTATCAGCAAGGAATCCTTGGTGTTTCTCGCAGAAAAGTTGAACAATTGGTTTTTCTTCCAAAAATCCATTATCATTCAAAGCTAAGAAAATCTCCTGAGCAATTTCAGTTTGCTTCTGGGTAGTCGTTCTGCCAAAATAATCGAAGTCGACCTGGAACCAATCATAAACCTGTTTATGTATGGCATTAAACTTGTCGCAGAGTTCTCTAGGGGTAATTCCTTCTTCGAGAGCCTTGGTTTCTGTCGCAGTACCATACTCATCGGTGCCGCAAACAAATAGAGTGTTCACTTTGCGAGCTTTGCAGTATCTGGCGTAGACGTCAGCAGAGAGAACTGATCCGATAATATTTCCAAGGTGGGGGACGTTATTCACATAGGGTAAGGCAGAAGTGATGAGTACATTTCGCTCTCCCTTCTTTGGAAGAATCTCCTTGGGATTAGGAGGAAGTACGCATGAATCATCTAAGCGAACCTGAGGAGGTGTGGGCACGGATACATTGGCTGCTAGCGTAGCGATGGCGAATTTGACGGCTTCGACACTGGAGAGCTTATCAATCCAGGTCTTGATATTTGTATACTTGTCGGTGTCGTTCACTTGAGTCAGCAGAGCGTAAGTAGAGCCAAATATAACGACTTGCGATAAATCTAACGGATGATCCAGAACTCCGGGAGAATTGGCCAGTACCTTTTCAACGAATTCGAGTCCCGGATCAGAGTTTCCAGTCAGAAGCAATGGATACAGAATATCTTCTTCAGCTTCGATCAGTGCCTCGCTAGAAATGTCGATGTCGGCACCGATAAGATACTTGCATATTGCATTACCAGTAATTAGCTTGCAAGAGCCTTCTGTGTAGGAAAGACCAGGCGCCTCCTCAAAGGCCACTTTGGCGTTCGTTTTTTTTAGGTTGATAGCCACCAATGCTTTCAAAGAATTGGCATATTCAGCTAGGGTTGAGGGAGCCTTCGGTAATAACAGTACTGCAGACATATTGAATGTATAACTGGCTGCGAAAGAAGAGAAAAGAGAGGTTAGGCTAAAGCAATTATCAAAGCCGGGTAAGTCACTGGGAGTGTAACAACAGAGTGCGAGTAGCTGTTACTGTCTGATAATTGAAGCAGAGTTTCCCGAGATCTATCAGATGAGCAGAAGATAAGCTCGGGAATTGTAATGGAGGAAGCATTAAATGTCGAGGAGGAATATTTTAGCGAAGGGTACAAAGATGGCTTAGAAAAGGGCCTGGTAGAAGGATATCAGGAGGGTAGACAACTTGGAATCGATACAGGGTACCGGAGATACTTTGACATAGGTGTGATACATGGTCGTAATACAGTCTGGAAAACTGGTGAAGTAGCTTCAGAGAGGACACGAAAGAATATTAAAAACGTGAGCTCTTTGATAAAAGGACTCCCGCGTACAAACAACCCTGAGGATGTGGAGGAGTTCCTACGAAGATCTAAGCTTATTAAGGCCAAGAGTCAGAAACTGCAGCTTGATATCGGCGGATCTGATCTGGTGTTCGAGTATTTGCCGCCAGTGGAATTCATCGAAGATGCTGATGGATTGGACAGCCTATGAACTCTTGGCCCATACAGTTCGCTCAGCCTGTTTGGGACTTCCCAATATACCTAAGTTTATAGCCATAGCGTTGTATTTTAGCTCTAGTTCGCCTGAGGCGATCATATAACAGACCATGAATTTGCTAGAGGTCCCGGTGCGAGTGACCGATAGCATCTCTTTTAATGAGCCTTTGAGAAAATACATATTAGAGACTAATAACAACCCTGCCTCATTTGCTGCTGATATCGCTGAGATTCAGTTAGCGCGAGATTCTATTTCCTCGCCCGGCGACATCCCATCACATAAGCAATACGCTAAGCTACTGGCTGGGTTGGCAAGAAAACTTCCTCCTGATATCGGAATTGAGTTTACGTGGTACTCTAGTATTGGGTACTCTCGTAGCCCTGTGAAATACAGCGATATTCAATTCGAATTGTGTAACGTCATGTGTAACCTCGCGGCTCTCCACACCTCTAGTTCTGCGGCTGTTGAGTCTCGGTCTGACCTTGAAGGACTGAAGTCCACGGCTCACTCGTTTCAACTGGCGTCTGGTCTATTTGAGTACGTAAAATCGCTTGTATCGTCACTGACTTTCCCTCCACCCCTGGAATTAGACACGTCCACACTCGACACTTTGGTATTTCTCTGCCGTGCTCAAGCTCAGGAATGCTTTTGGAGGCGTGCAGTCTTAGACAATATGAAAAACTCCAGCATATCGCGTTTAGCAAAGCAAGCCTCTGTCTATTATGCGGATACCCTCGTAGCTGCCTCAAAGTCTTGTGTGATACCGGCGGAATGGATACACCATTTTACTGTCAAGAAGTCTCACTTTGCTACAGCTGCTTTCTTTAGGCAAGCTCTTGTGTTTCTCGAAAAGTCTCAATACGGAGCCGAGGTTGCTTGCCTGAAGAAAGCTCTAGAAGCTTCGAAGGAAGGATCTCTGAGCGCTAAATACGCGCTGAAATCGGTCGCTGATGATTTCAACGGCCTGATGGCTAAAGTTCAGTCGGATCTTTCAATTGCAGAACGTGATAATGACATGATCTATCTTCAGCAAGTGCCGCTATCAGTTCCTGACATTGGCCCTGCTAATATGGCGTCTTCCCTTCTTCCAACCGATCTCTTTGACAATAATGGGCAAATATTATGCGATCCGATACTTCATTCTCTACTGCCATTTGCTGCCAGGCGTGCGATATCTTTATACAAAGAAAGAGCTGTAAATCTGGTTGAAACTCAAATAATATCTGCCTATACTAATCTCAAAGCTGATATAGTTGAGTTTCTCGGGAAATTGGACCTCCCGGGATCTTTAGAAGCTGTAGAAAGGCCACTTGGTGTTCCTCCTTCTATATTAAGTCATTCTAATGAGATCCGTGGATCTGGTGGTATTGCTGTTTTAAACATCACCCTCTCTGATGTCAATAAACAAGCTGAGCAGTGTAATGCTATTGCTCATGAATTGTTAGACCTCATTGATGAAAAGGCTGCTTCAGACCTCAATTTGAGTAAGCTATCATTGGCTGAGTTGGATAAATTAAATGAATCCAAAAGTAAGTTGAATGATTTACGGTCGGATGTGGTTCAATTCCAAGCAGCATTGACGACTGCTGCTCAGCAGGATGCAATTATTGAACGAAGGGTGGCAGATTATGGTCCCCTCATTGACATACTAAGTCAATCGGAAGAAGTCATTGCAAGCCAGATACCGAAAGCCCAAGTTGCTTTGCTAGACGGAGAACTACGAGATGCAGTATATTCGCTACGATCAGTGCTTTCCGAACTATCCGCCGTATCTTCGCAATGGGATCAGCGTATGCAGAACATAAGAGTTAAATTAGATGCTGATTCGGCATCTGTTGATATCAGAAATTCTTTAAGTAACTTTGAGCAACTCTATGGAGTTAGCACGTTGAGTACTGAGCAATTTGAGCCAACAATACAGGACCGACTTGTACGGCAGTATGACGAAGATCTTAACACGCTTGCTGAGTCCAGGAAACTGGTAGATGCGGTGTTAAAGAAGGTAGAAATGACAAATAGCCTGTTTCAGAGACTGCGTACTGGTGACCAATGGTCAAAAAGAAGGTCAGATATTATTCAGACTTTAAATGATGCTTATGCGGAGTATAACCACATTAGAGGTTTTTTGGAGCAAACAAGGAACTTCTACAACAGCGCCGTTGATAACGCTAATGCCCTTGCTAGACAAGTTAAAAAATTTGTGGCTGCTCTTACTGATGAAAGTGCCGAGATCCAGGAAATTAATAATAACGACATGAACGGAGATACTTCACCTATATTGGCTCCGCAGCCAAGATCGAGCCAGCCCCATGTATGGACACCTCATCAATCCCTACGTTTTCGTGAAACTGAATAATAACATAAGCATGGCGTTCATTACTTAATCGTATAATGTTACACTAGATGCTGGATCCTTCATGGGCGACAGGCGACAGTATGATGCTCCGAAAACATCTTGAAAATACTCTGAACTGTGGACACTGAAAACAACATGACACCAAAACCTACTCCTATATAGGCATGAATCTTTGCCTTCGCTGGTTTGGATGATAATTTTATGTAGCATAGTGGAGGTAATATGTAGGCTAAAGTAGACGCTGATGTTGCACCTATCAGCTCCAAAACGATGCCTAGATTACATGTTGTAAGAGCTACAGCAACTGCAGCTGTAACGAGAATTGCTGTGGCTATCACATGAAGCCTTTTTTCATACTGATAACCAGGATATATATAGTCGAGGAGCACTTCACGACAGACGAAAATTTCTAGAGGCATAGTAGTCAGCATGTTTAGACCAAAGCAAAACCTAGCAATATTTATTATAGTATTGTCCGCCGAAAAATTGTTCAAAATATTTCCCTGAGTTTTATTTCCAAAGGAAAGAAAGCCGGCTAGGGCAACCGAGATGCAGACAATCATAGAGATACCGGTACTCAGGTGAGTTACTGCAAAAAAACGATCAAGTGTTGGTTTTTTCAGGGATTCGTATATCAAAAGAGTATTATGATGACATACAAATGCGAAAGAAATTACACTTATGCCACCTGAGAAATGAGGACTGATTGTCCAAAGAGGTAGCGAGAATTCTCCCCTTTGCTCACGTGGTAGAGTGATTGATCCAACCACAATGCATGTCACTATCACAGTCATGAATATTAAAGCTATCATGCTCACCTGAGATAGCTTGGCGATATTCCTGTTCAGAGAAAGCGGAAGAGCTATTCCAAGGGAGAATATTAATATAATAGGTCGTCTATATGCAAGCAAACCTATAATTGGTATGGATGTAATGGTAGGGAAAATCGCTCTTATAACGTCAGTAATTGTGTCGCCCATAATTATAGCAAATGCTGCAGCACCTCCAAAAGCAAATACACACTGTGCTAAGGATATGGCTAGCCGACCCCATCTACCATAGCAATGCTCCACAGTAGCTTGATAAGTACTCGTGCCGCTCAACTTGGCATTCACTATCATCAGGCGAAGAGTCCAGTCTATTACAACCGTCAAAACTATCATGAGTATCAGCCCAGCAACAAGCCCGCATTCTCTCATAGCATATGGCTGCCCAATTACACCGGCTCCAATAATGCTGTTAGCCATGTTCATGAAAGCCATCTTAACAGTACTTTTGTCGGATACCAGCACGGAATCCGCTATCTCGTCTGAGATATCACTATAAGCAGGGGGTGGGGTATTGGTCCGAAACTGTAAGTCGTTTAAAGAGTGAATACTGCGGTTAGTTGAATTATCCTGAGACCTGGTTTCACGATTATAAGTCTCTGCTATATCAATAGAGTCCGAAGTATCACTCCAATTGTCAACATCAAATAATATTGAGTCATCAGTATTATCCGTAGATGATCTTTCCCCGAGGTCCCCGGGGCTGGAACTTGTCGAAGGGCTATCACGTCTCGCATTTTGTAGAGTTGAATAGTCTACCATTTGATCTAAGTTATTTTCGGTCAAAACAGTGATCTACTATTTCATGTAATGGTTCTGTTATATGTGTGTTTCCATTTACTTTCTCTTTGGATCCTAACTTCTGCAATAAATCCTTTATCGTTTTCTGGCGCTGAACTTTCCCCACCCTAATCGCTCACTCGATAACCTTCCCAAAGAGCGATTCCCATTCCCGACTAGCTGGGAGCCTGAGTATATACCCCCGGAGAAACTTGTATACGATTCCCAGGTATTTTGGTGCTCCTATATAGTTCCTAAGAATTCATGATATTGGTGACATATCAGTTAAGAATAGTCGATTTTCTATGATAGGAATAATAGTAGGCATCATAGACGTAGCAAGCTATATGCAATATCGGGATACGCATGTAGTAATCCTCATGATTCGGAAATAAGACTAACTGCATAAGAATATTTAAGGCACTTAGATCACTTGTCAGAATGGTTCTGGTTATTTAATGTTTTCCTTCCAAGTCTACATGACAGCTCATAATCATGAATACTATTAATCATCCTACTGCAAAAACCAATCCTCGAGACAGTCCAGTAATAATACCACTTCTTCTGCTATGATATTGCGCTAGAGTGTTATCTCCATCATTCCCTTCCCATTCCAACAATTTCCCTGCTAATCGGGTCTTTCCAGTTTTACATCCCGGGAGACGAAGGAGCTGATAACGATTTCCCAGAATCCATACCGGCTGCATTTGCTACTTCCTGAAATGCTCGACGAACAACCTGGCAAACGTCTACCCCGAAAAGATCCGTTATATGGTCATTATGATCAAAGTGATTCAGTATGCTAGCTTCTTGACCTTTTTTAAAGACTCTTTTTCCCGGGGATCCGAAGCAGACGCGTGTAATTGGGTCATCTGGCGGGTTT
Source organism: Tortispora agaves (assembly GCA_030462865.1). NCBI lineage: Eukaryota > Fungi > Ascomycota > Trigonopsidomycetes > Trigonopsidales > Trigonopsidaceae > Tortispora > Tortispora agaves. Next base: position 154,581 of record JAKVQP010000013.1, read on the forward strand.
TTCGAAGGGCTGTGATCTCTACAAGCAATAGTTTCAAGAACTTTTCTTTTGCTTGGAGAGATAATATCAAAATCATCACGATAAGGAGATGCAAACTGATTACGAGCCTGGCGTCTAAAAGCCGATGCTATTGACGATATATCCGACGGTGTCGGGACCGTTGTGTTTGTATCCGAACCATGTAACTTGTTGTCATGATTTGGGGTTAATGGTTGAAAAAGCAGAGGGCCTGTAGCTGACTTTCCAGGAGATATACAAAATGGCTTGAAAGAGCTAATAAAAGCTGTTCGCGAAGCGATTAAGTGATCTCCTGGCGGTGTTAATTGGGAATCCATTTCCGAATGATCTCGGCTTTCATAAAAAGAGTTCTCAAACAGTTCTTGTCGTGGTCTTTTCAGTGTCTTTCCTTCTGAGGAATTTATGTCATCGCAATTGCTTGATTCGTCTGAGTCATCAAGATCGTGATCCTTCTCGAATGACCTTGAATCGTTTAATGCTACAGATCGTGCCGCAAGAGGGGATTCAAGGTGATATGGCTTCGTTCTAGTCTTGCTAGCTTTACTTTCATTTGAAAGACGTGAAGATGATCGCCTAGTAGTACATTCAGTATGATACTGTCTTTTGCTGGATGCTGACGGGTGTGCTGGTGTTGGTAGAGAATACACTGAAGATGAGGAACTGTTCTTGGATGCAGTGTTAGCGCCCTTTTTATTATACAGTTCATTTGAATCAGCTGATTGGATGAATGCCGAACCTTTTCTCGAATTGATTGATTTCAGAAATTGGGATTCGAATCCTGGTTCTATTACCCAGTAGTTTCCTTTGCCTGGATCATTCTTCGGTCGCTCTTGTTTAACAAAGGCTTTGTTCAAGCTCAAATTATGCCTAATTGAGTTTTGCCATCCTGAATCACTTTTTCGATAATAGGCAAAAGACTCGTATATCCATTTGTATATTTGGGCCAGTGTAAGTCTCTTCTTCGGTGACTGCAGTATTGCCATTCCGATAAGAGTCGCGTATGAGTATGGCGGTTTCAACCCATCGTCGAAAATTTGCGGTATCTCAATTCCCTGAGTGCTGCTTGGTTCATCTTCTGCATTGGCAATTTCTTCCTCAGCAAGTTGATCTGGTGCATAAGAAATCTTTTTCTCCTTGGCAGGGCCTTTTGAGAAACTTGAAGGTCTGGCGTGCTTCGGGCTCCGCGAAGTAATCGCCAGTGGCCCGGTGGCAACCTGTGATTGGGGCGATCGTTTGAAGTCGGTGATATTGTATGTCTCGGATGGCGGAGGAAGGCGAATGGTATCTAGACGATTGAGAAGATCTCTTGACGAGATATCCTGTAACGTGTAAGTAGAATTCATAGAAGACTTTACAGGTGAGTGCGCTCTACTCTGGGAGTCCGTGATAAGATTTGGTGCTAAAGATCCAGCAAAAAGAGGGTCCGATTTAGGCGAAGGGAGTCCTTCTTCAGGGTAGTCAGCGTTAAACTCATTAAAAGATTCAGAGAGTATCTGATCACTGGAGTCCTCCTCTGGCAATAAATCGTCAGTCGTAGGAGAATCGGCTGATTTATTCAGGGTTTGAGGGGCCATTAATGACCCGGCATGAGCCTGACCGACGCGGCCGAAGAAACTAGACATAATTCTGAACCCGACTGTAGGAAAAAATGGCGGCAGGAAGTGAGGTTCTTATTGGTAGTTCTGCTATTACTCTTTGACGGATTGTTTCACGGTAGTGTTAAGTCAGTAAAGGAAGCAAGTATTGCGTCTTTTGTTATCAAAAATGAAGCAATGAGATTCTGATCTGTTGCAGTAGTCGGGTATTCGGAATCTGGATGTGAAAATTCGTCGAATAAATATCCCTTTGTAAAATTCATATAACGAGCCCAGGGCTCAGAAGAAACAATGACGTTGGACGAAGCTAGGGCGAACGGGAAGATTTTAGATCGCTGCCGGAAGTAAAAGTGGGCAATGATTGTCTGCTTACTGGACGCACCCAGAAGAGCGCGTAGAGGTCAAGCTATCGCGCTTGTCACGTGACTTTGGAATGAGGGCAGCTGAACGTGATTCTTCCCGACGACAACGTTTGCCGTTGCTAGAAGAAATGAGCTGGAGAGAAACTGGGATGTTCCGTTTCATTTAAGATTTGTACCTCACCTTCCACACAAGTAAAGGGTCCCTTTAGCTAATTCGACTTAAAATAGAAGATTCTCCTGAGAGGATAATTGTGGCTGGCCTATATTCGCGGAATCTTTCAGTTATTTTCTCTACTATACATGTGAGGATCAGACAAGAGGGAAACCAGAAAGATGAATTGGCCCTACTGGTAGGCGTGATTTGACCCACGCCTTGCTTATTAGTATGCTGCTCCTCTGTGAGTGTTGAGAGGACATATCAATCAACATATTTAATATAAGTATTCTTTTGTTGTACTCTTCTCTATAGGATTTCTCCGACAATAAGGCGCTCGACTCGTACAGGTTGTTGAGGCTACTGTTGTTGATTAAACTCACAGTTTAATCTTCTCGAGGCTTCATGTGCTCAGGACGCGAGCTCTTGGGAGGATAAATGACTACCGAGGCCCTTTCACTTATAACGGAAGCTTTACCCCACATTTCTTGCCAGGCGGATTTCAATTCTCTTGGGACCACTTCCGAACAAGAAATATCAGCTATATATAAGCTCTTGAGCTCGGGATTTTCTTGCAATTATCTTAATTCATCTCAGTATGTACACGGATCGAGATTACGTTTCATACGAACGGAACGGGCGCTACGGGATTATTCGAATCACGAAGCCCAAAATTTTAAATGCCTTAGACAAAGTAGGCTATCTGGACCTTAATGAGGCTATGAAGCATGCGGCAAGTGATCAAAGTACCACTGTGACTATTCTCACAGGTGAAGGCAAGTATTTTTCTGCCGGAGCTAACGTTGCATCTATCAGCGGACGAATCGAAACCGACGAAGTGCAAAAGCGCCAGAATATCAAGAATTTTGTATCCAACAATGTTGAAATTGCTCGAACCTTTTATACTCATCCAAAAGTTCTTGTTGCTGCCCTGAATGGCCCTGCTGTAGGACTTTCTGCTGGATTGTTGGCGCATTGCGACCTTTTATATGCGGTCCCTCACTGCTTTCTTCTCGTTCCATTTGCTAATCTCGGATTGGTAACAGAAGGTACTACGAGTGTAGCGCTGGCCCGTCGAGTTGGCCATAGTAAGGCTAATGAGATGCTATTGTTATCACGCCGCACTCCGGTGGAGGAATTGGAAGGGACACTGATAAATGAAATCTTTGACGTACCTAGTGGGGAGTTGCTAGCAAAAGTAATTGAGCACTTGGATGCTTACCAGTCCCACCTTGAGCCTTCCAGTTTGCTTCAAATTAAGCAGCTTCTTAACTCTCAAACTGTTCGTTCGAATGACGAAGCGACCCTGGTAGAGGCTATTGCTGGGTTAGACAGGTTTGAATCTGGCATAGCTGGTAAACGCTTTGGTTTACTGGCTGCAGGAAAGATTAAGCACAAACTTTAGCTTATGGTATTGTGTATACCAGACTCGCAGGAGCGTTAACTATGTTTATCATCTTGAAATTTGTATGTGTTCCTTAAAACTTTAATTATTACTACACTTGTAGAGAAAATAGACAATTTAGGCATTAATACTAGGATACATAGTGTACAGCAACAGCGCGAACTTCGTAATTGCTCCACTTTCTTACTTTCATTTCTCATTATCACGCATACTTGTCGAATCTGTACGCAAGTTGCGAGAGCCAAGCGTGTCAAATATTGGGTTTCTTGATCTTGTCGAATCATCAATATACGGCATCTCGATTTCTGAAGGAACATGGGTAGACTTAGCTCCGGTCTTTCCAGCTAACGCTCTGAAATCGAAGTGGTTTAGAGAGTCTGAGTTATTATCAGAATCTGTTTTTTCGACTTGTTGAGTCATTGGTTCTTCCTTCCTTTTGATATTGTCCCTCTTTGTCGAAAGAGAAAGCATTAGAAATGCCATAAACACAGCTCCGGCGATAGCAAATAGGCCTCTTCTTGTACTCTGCCACTTTAAAGACTCGATCTCTGATCTAATTTCAGATGTAATATGGGTAGTTATTCTGTTATTCAATTCCTGGATTTTCAATTCCACCACTCGGGCATCAGCTCGATTTGCATTCTTCTGGTCCTCCGTGTCCATGCGTACATTGCTTTTCATCAACTGTAGGCCTTCGTGCATATCTTGGCCCAAGTTTTCTAAATCCCGCCGAACGTGAGCCAGGGTAGAGCGAAATTCATTGAACTGACTAGTCCTTAGTGACGATATCTCGAGTCGAAGCTCTGATCTGGCAGCGTCGAATAGGTATGCTTCGTTTTCTAATTCATGTGTACTCAGTATATTATCGAACGTTTGCCGCAGCCTGTGATTAAGGCTATTTTCAATAGCCTTCACAATCGCCTCAGATTGACCCACATTAAATCCTGCCTGCCTGAGCCTCTCTCCGAGATGTAAGGAATCGAGCGTAAGAGGAGGAACGTAGGTTTCGAGATCAGTAATGCGAATCTGCCGCTGTGATGCATCATCGGTATCCCTCTTTCCTATTCTACTGAGATTACTTGCGGCCCATACCTCTGTATTTTCAGTTTTCCTATTCGTATCAGTCTTTAAAACGTCCTTGACCTCCTTATTCGTAGCTTTCGATGCAGCATCATCAACATTTTTCGGGCTTGCTACATTGTACATATCGTGAATGCGTGTGAGAGCCTTGCCTTTTTTAGGCTGTTCATCTATTGAGTTGTTAGAGCTTAGCTTTCTTATTCCAGTAAAAACGATATTAAGGTCTTTCAGACTATTAGTTTTTGCCGAATAGTAGAGTCTGGTTTGGTTGGCACAATGCCAGCAAATCGGGAGTCTAGTGGGCAATGCAACCACCATATGTACCCGTCCGTGATTTTGAGGTCTATGCAGTGAATAGAAGTACTTAAATAAAAAATTTCTTTAGCACTTTAATAGGTCCAATTAAGATACACTAGGTTTCGATATAGTTACAACTTGTATAGTAGTGGCAGATAGAAATGCGATGAACTGGGAGGAAGTGTTCTAATAGTTGAGATGGTCACAAAGCTCCATGCTCCATGTCGGTCTCTACCTCCAAGGAGAGCATTACGAGGCCTAACTTCCCTACATTTATAGCCATCATTTTCATTTGATCATATTACTGTCAGTATCAGGTCATAAAATATTTGTTGGAGCTTTCAGCTGTGTTAGGTGAATAAGAGTTGTAAGCTCTCTATTACGGCCTCCTCAGGTTGAGATAGTGGATCATCATCTTGTGGGCTTTGTCCAAGCAAAACCGCAACGAGCTTTAAATTCTTTTGCATTTCTCCCTCGAGCCCATCTCTTTTGACATTTTTAATTCTGTCATACATACAAAAGTTCAGTCGCATCTCTAATTTGTCGAACAACGGGATTCGACAAAGGTTGGATCTCTCTCGGCAAAAAGAGGTTAAAGCTTGTAATACTTGCGGAGATATATATTCTGGGTACTCTAAGCTCGTACCGACACAACCCTGTTTGTGTTCAGCTTGATTGTTAAATGCCGTGTCGATCTTCTTGAGAGATTCGGACGATTCTTCAAAGCATAAGCCCATTATTTCCTGTAGTTTATCGCTCACGTGTGATATATTCAGTTCGAGATCACTATCTGATACTATCTGCATGAGCCAGCCTAGTTCCATAGCTAATCCCATCTTTTTTACTGCGTCGCATTCATTCGTAGTGATCAGCATCAGAGCATTATCAAACTCCTTCTTGATTCTTTCAGACCCAATGGTCCTTTGAGAATCGAGTAAACGCAATAGTCGTCTGTGATCTTCTTCTATTTTTCCAACCTGCCCCTCAATCCACTGGATAGTCCCAGGATCTTCATCCCCTAGCATTGAGTTCTTGGTACTAACGGCAATAAGCTGAAGTTCTTGTACACTCTTAACATCAGAAGAAGAAGCTTCTCTCCATTCCTCGAATTGTCTGCTAAAGGTTAGCACACACAAAGAGTTCAATCCCCTTGAGAAGTTTCCACATTTCTGGAGAAGATTTAGTGCATCAGAAGGCTGCCTTATGACACTTACACTCGCTGTGTCAAGGATAGTCTGTGTAGGGTTAAAGTGCTCTTCTTCCACGCTAGTAGAGTTGGCAGCTCTCTCCATGGTGGCACATAACTGTTCTAACATATCCTTCCTTCGATCAATTAGCGACTCGGCGGCATTGTTCCAAATTTCCATCAAAAGGCTGGTGTATTCCCTTCTAATATTTTGGCTGCTGCGGAGAGAATCTATAATAACTTTGCGAAAGCTAATGAGTTCCTCGAAGTTCGAGATATGTTCAATAGTCTTTATCGCAGAACTCCTTATCGAGGCTTCTGCTCCTGTTATGAATTTCGACTGGAGACTTACAATTTGCTTCCTGTCTTCTTCAGTGATATTTATCCCCGCTGATTCTTTCTTCAGGTATTTGACTAAGGTAAATCCCCAAGAGCGCAGAATCTCATTCTCAGATGTTAGTATATTAACAGACGCCTCAATTTCATTTGAGTATTTGTCGTAGAACATTTCTTGAGAGATAGTACTGAGGCAATAATTGAAAGTTGACAATGCCCAATCGATAAATTCAGTAAGGTCCCCCAGCGGTAGAGAATGAGAATGATTCAATGAATTAAGACGTTCATCTATTAAAACTTCAAAAGATTCTGTTATTTTCCTGTCTGAAATTAATACAAGCCCTGTGATGAGCTGTGCATGTACTTCTTCGCTGAGTCGTAGAGTTTTATCTATTTCTCTGTGGAAGAGGCTTTTAACTATAATTGTAGCATAACCTCGTACCAGTTCATGCCTTTTCAACGCTAAACGTTCAATGGAATAGTTTTTGCTAGATAAGTAACTCTGGATAGCTCGAGATAGGCTGATTAGTCGCCCTATGTCGATCAGATAAGATGGCTGCCCTAGGTTAGCCTCTTTGCATTTACGCAAAGCAGAAGCTAAAGATATAAGTAGCACATTTCTACATATTTCTGGTAATGTCTCCTCTGTCATCTTTTCGTTGAAGGCGTTATACAGTGAAATGTAGGATTGAAGTCGTCCCTCTAGTATTTGAGAATTGGTCTGGTTCATGCATAGTTCAGACACCTCTCGTGCTTTCGAGACTTGTGCATCCGTTCTTTTCACTTCATCGGACATTCCAAGAAGATTATTATAACTTCCACCGGTAGTATGTTTAAGGTGTGTCCTTTTTTGTTCAAGGTCAGCAGTAAGTGTAGCTTGTAGGCTTCGCAGTTCACTCGCACTGTATTGCTCAAATAGTTGCAGCCATGATTGTGATTTGGATATTTCAATCCAATTACTAAAAGCTGACTTACTCATGTGGATTGTCGCTGGTAGAATTGAACGCTTTGTGGAATTCAAGATAATGACAGTGTGGTAGAGTAAGATTGTCAGAAGGGAGATAGTAGCAAAGCTTTAAAGCCTAACCTTGATGGCCGACTAGAGCTATTTGACGAGGATCTAATACTACATTGTCAATCTTTGTAAACCACTCTACCTCGACTAAATGGATTATGATATTGAGTTATCTGCTATGATGTAGCTATATTAGGTAGCAAGAATTTGCTGTTTTACTGCCTCCACTGCTTCTTGTAAAACGGTACCAGCCAATTCAAATTCCTTCTCAGTCAGAAATATCTGGGCAGATAAACGAGCCCACCACGTTCCAGCGTGAACAAATATGGTAATAAAGGTATTATACTTCTCCAGGCATATTTTCTCGAACAGGTTGCGAAATTCTAGTATTAATGTTGGATCCTCCTCTGAGTTCAGACCGTCTCCGATTGCAGGCACTTCCACGTTAACCATAGATGCTATTAGATCATTTGGAGCCGGTGTCCAAGTCCAGTTCCCAGAAATAGCATCTTCGTATGTTATATCAGGAGAAATTCTAATTCCTTCGTTCTGTAATATTCTTGAATTTAGCTTTCCTGCGACAATTTCTCCTCCTCTTTCAGCAAGTAAGCGGTTGTAGGACATGATTCTGTTCTCTCCGCCGCAGATGTTGAGCCTAAATTGAATAGCATCGTATGCTGCAGCCCTGCTGCTGTAGTCAATAGTTCCTGTGAAGTCAAATTCTTGAACAAAAGGGGTCTTTAGGTCCTTGCGTACCTGCTTGCCACTCTCGGTTTTTCTTAAAGGGGAGAGTCGCTTTGGCTGGCGAGACTTCGGATCTTTGGATTGGCCAAACACCTCCGCAGTAGACTTGTACTTGTATCCGTGAGATATTGATGTTGCATGAACAATATGTTGCAGTTCTTTTGTTACATAGAGAAACGCCACGGATCTTGGCGCATATAACCATTTATGAAGATTTGAGCACATGAAATCTGGCTTTGCCGATCTTATGGAAAGAGGGATCTGGCCAACAGCATGTGCTCCATCTATGAAGCTTAGAATACCAAAGGACTGACAGATTTCAGTAATTCTCTGCCAGGGAAATACAACACCTGGGACGGAAGAAATGGCGTCTAACAATGCCAATTTAACGTTGTCCAAAGAGCGGCATGCTTCGGTGAATTTACCACATATCTCATCATCGCTGAGAGGATATTCCAAGTGAATTGCTATAGGTCTCACCCCATAGGTGTCTGCTAGGTACAGTAACAGATTGTGGCAAGCGCCATAGGCAGTATCAAAAAAGAGAATTATATCATCTTTGTTCCAAACTAACGAGCGTAATACCGCATTTGTAGATTCGGTTGAGTTAGCAGTGAGCACTAAGTCCTCGACGTCACAGTCTACCAGTTTACTGACAGCATCTCGAGTATTGTTTTGGTATTCATTGTACGTGATACGCATAAATTTGTCCGCGTTTGACTCGCATTCTTTCTCGTATTGATGCTTGGCGTTACTCACAGGAGAGCATGCAGCTCCAAATGATCCAAAGTTGAGATTCGTATAAGATTCTGCGAAATTGAAATACTTCCGTGAACCAAAGGCACAGCGGTCCATGGTATTAATGAGGGCAGGTCAGTGATCAAAGTCGAATGAGCCTTCAATAAACTAAATAGACTTTATTGGCATAAAGGAAAACTTGATTGGGTTCAGCAATCGGTTAGTGACCTCGTCCCAACTATATGCTCGACACTTCATTTAGGTGCGCTTAGGGTTGCTATCAAACTGCTCATGTGAATGGAGTTTACTGATAACAAGCACAGGCGTTCGCTTTCTCATCCTTCTGGTAGGCAAAAACAACATGCGTCGTCAAAAGCGATTCTTTGACTTAGTCAATCTTAAAATTGTCATGAGTCATAAGGAACCTTATTGCGGGGTAGGTTGGCGGCACCCTTTTCCCGCAGCTCGCTGTTTCATTCGTTACAACCTCTGATAGGCTGAAACGAAATAAATCGGTTGGCTATGATAAGCTGACTACAAGTTTAGCAGGCGAATAAAAACATATCAAATTATCTCAAAACCTCAACACATACTGTGACATTTAAATTAAGGTCTCTAAGTTAACGGTAGCCTATTTTCTCAATTAGCAATCATCCACCGTCATTAGAAATGACCCGAGGTCACATCAGAGTTTGTGCCAGTGCTTAACACTTGTGTATAAGTATCTCCGTTATATCTGTCTTCTGCCATTCTAGTTGACATTGGTTGTGGCACCAGATAGCGTGCTCCATTGACTAACGAGACTATCAGACAACGAGGAGGAGAAGTCTGCGGAATCAGTCACGTCTGCCAGTCTAACTTGACCATTTGTCTGATCGAAGAACACTAGGTATGTTGACGCAGATGATACGGGTCTCTCAAACCAGTTAGCATTTCCAATGTCAGAGCTTCCACCTCGGTACTGCGAGATCATTCTGGTATCACCATTCTCAACACATTCAAAAACATCAAACTCACCACAAGAGGGCCAGCATGAGCAGGATCCGTATTGCTGGGTTCTTGGCACTTTGGCGTTCAGGAACCAGACTGCAGGCATGTTATTTCCGCTGGAATCGTTTGGCATTTCAAATTGCATTAAGAAAATCTTGTTTGAACCTGTGAATCCATGATAGGCTACAGTACCCGGTCTATAGTAACCACAATCGGTTCCACTAGCACCGCACTTCTGGTCAGTAAAGACACTGAACTCGTTTGAAGATGTGATAACAGTATCGGCCAAAACTTGCGGGCTACTGGCTGCTGATACACCATTGGACGCGGCATACGAAAGAGAAGAACCCCAGCAGGTATCAAATGTACCCGATAGAGCGGTGTTGCCGGCATTGTTCAAGAAAGTAAGACCTTGAAGAGTTCCAGTTGATGCATCGTAGTAACCACTCCGAGTCCAGGCTCCTCCGGTGGAACTCGAGGCTGTAGTAGATGAAGCTACTGGCGTACTCGCTACCGGTGTATTCGCTACTGGCTCAGATGATGAATCACCCCCTGCTTGCGGAGTAGTGGTACCCACGGGAGCATCGCCTTGAACGGTTTGGGTTACCACCACAGTTACAATTTCTGGGTCGCGCTTGTGTGCATGGTGTAAGTGACGCCTGATATTGGCAGTCTCATCGTTGCAGTAGGCGTCAGATGCGGCATCTCGTTTAGAAGGACTAGAGGATAGCTCGTAGACAGCGAGCTTCTGAAGATTGATGGGTCCTCGGAAATGAAGTGACAGCTCTTCGCTCAAGACTCCTAGAGAGCCAGAAAACTGAGATGTGCCGTCCTTCTGGCAAGTGCATGAGCTGGGATCCATGTAAGATACATCCTGGTAAGATCCGGATGCTCCGACATCTAAATATAATACCGAATCGGTGTTACCGGCAAAGGGGTAAGAAGCGAGTACCACGTTAGCCAGAGTGACAACGGTTAAAACACTAGACAGCATATTCACGAGATGTTCTGCTTAACTAAAGATTGATTGAGGTGTACTTATTTAGAAATCTTTCTCGGGTTCTAAGGATATTATCTGTTGCAACCAGCGCGGTTTGTATCAACAGATGCCTTTCTTGAATGAGATAGATGCTATAGACTTATAGGCTGCGAACTTAACACACAATTTAACTGTGAGTTAGAGCACAAGAGTCGAAGGAGTGGAAGTAGTTGGATATTGGATGACCCTTCGTTGTTAAAGGAGTCGGGGACTGGTAATGTTTACGATGGACTCAAGATTGGTAAATCGGATAAAGGAGTGAATAATAAGGCAACTTGCTTACTGTGCTTGTATATTTCAGTAATTGTGTTAACCTCTTTGGTGCCGATAGTCTTCGAGAGAAATTTGATGTAGAGAGGAAGAAGAAGTAAAAGGGGAGAATGCAATACGTGTTGAATGCAGTTAAATGTGTCAACTAGGGGGGGCAGGCAGGTTTTTAGGTTTGGCGACCTTTCCCGGGGTGGCAGGCTTAACCTTATTTATAGAATTCTCTGTCTTTTATTGGATGTAATTTCAAGTTAGGTTTTGCTCTTCTCCAAGAGCGATTTCTATTGGTGGGAATATACGTGAGCCCGCCTTGTTTGCGCGTTTTTTAGCTCACATTCCCCAACTTTAGCCATCTTTCTTAGCCGCTTTTAGCTCAATGCATTTTTTGAACAGAATAGGCAAGCACGTATATTCAAGGAATATACTCTGCGATTTCAGGCCTAGAGTTCTCCATTCTTTAATGCTTCGTTTCCCACTTTGGTGTCTGGTATGGGTATCCAATCCTTTATTGTTTGAAGGAAGAGAAAGCTATTGACTAATGCAACTCTTATCAATAAATAGACATTAAGGTTATGTCTGGTGTATATCAAAGACCGTCCATCCTATGTAACGTTGAGTTAGTTTGGTGGTGCTTGCTGTATTGGTTTATTAAGCCTCGATCTTAGTCAGGTGTTTCACGTTGATGTTGTAATTTAATTTGCCTGTACTGCTGTCGTTATAGCGCGCACGATTTATGGGCCCCGGCGCTGGAATGTTCATGTGCACTCGTTTAAACTCTAATAAGAGGTACAACTACAACCTTGTGCGGATATTAGATATTCTAGACGTTCCCCATCACCAAAATGGAGAAAGCGGTAACCTTGGCTCTAGGTATAGCTGATTCCTACACTATATGTCTGATCCTTCTGGTAGGCCACCAGCACATAAGTCAGTGCAAAGGTTAGTTTTATATGCTAAATACCATAAATATCGGAACGGGTTATTACTCGCTATGACCTCGTTGTTATCGATACTTTATACGCTATCTATATCGATTATGTCCCATAGAGCTTAAGTAAAAGGCATTCTTGTCCATCCTGGTTTGTTCAGACTTGACCTTTTATAGGAGACTGCAAATTCGCATCATTTTTCTGCAGCGGCTCTCGTATTATTCAGACTAGCATTTGATACGTCTAGGATAAGATTACGAAGCTGTAGAATATAGGTCCTGTGGAAGGACTACATGAACCTCAAACAGCTACCCCTGTCTATGTTGTCATGGTTGATACCTGGTTTTGCTCCTTTCCTGTTTAGCGTCTCCCGTTTATTTGAAGAATGATACATGATCGAGGGGGCTTTTACTCCGTAAGATCAGCTATTTTCCGCTGTATTGGATAATTTGTAGACTTTAATATCGAGAATGTGAGACTGTCGCGGTAGCGGCGTGATGTTGAACATTGAGATAGAACAGTGTGTATTTGCAATCAACAACAGATTCAGATGCGGTAAAGTTGATTTCTAAATCAAGAGCCGGACCTCGCAATATGTTGCGAATTTCTTACTCACGATACCTCAATTTACGCGCTTTTAGATCAAGATGTTGTTCGAAACGCTAGCCTTATTTGCAAACAAAAAAAATGGAACATGTCACTCAGCTCATTTGATTTAGTATTGCTGACGCTCTGTGTGATTTATGAACGGTTAGACTAGTATATTGTGTAATATGATTTTCACTGGTGATTCAATTTTATTTCTTTCGAACAGTTAGTTTCCTTTTTCCCAATTCCCAAATTAACTAATAGCAGTGAGTTACTACCATCCTAGATTGAGGAGGTTTGAATTACTAATACGTGTCAAGGTAAGTTAATTAGAAATGTACAAAAAAGGAATGGCACCATAAGACATCACACCTGCAATATAGAGAAAACCAAGCAAACCATTCAAAGAATGCAGAAACAAATATACATGATGACAAGAACTGATATTCGTGACATCGGGATAGGGTAGACCTGCCACCTGTAACTGTTCCCGTCAACCCTAGTTTCCACAACAAGAAGAAGGACTAAGACATATATATAGTCCATATATATACTCAAAATTATGCAATTACTTAGTTCATTGAGTCAGAGAAACATTCTAATTTATTACTACGTAGACAGTTAAGATATATAATTGATTTGATTCTGTGACATTGCCGACGCTTAATTGTAATGGCATAGCCGCGCTTCGCCCGCACTTATCAAGCTTTCTAGCCCTACTTAATGCGGACTCATCCACGCAGGAGGCCACGGTTGCCTAGGCAACCGATGTTTGTAGTTCCATGCTGTTCGATTCCACACGACCAGCGCCAACCTTAACAAAAATCTCGCATAGGACAACTGCGATTCGACGCCGTGGATATTATAGGCCTCAAAAGGATTTAGCTAGTCCAATAATTACAAACAGTACAGTATTTAACTGCTGCAAAGGCTCTTAGCAATAGTGGTAGCTCGGTAAGAATTATTCCATTTATCGCGCTACTGCTCTCACTCTGAGATACCACAAGGCCATAAAACTGGTAAAACACTGTGATTAGCAGTTACTGTAGTCATTTGTGCAAACTTGGAGATCTGACGTCTAACTAGCCCTGTCTTTAACTCTATACCAGGGCGAAAAAAGCTGATCTCTAATCGCCAATCAAATATGCCATCTCCAAGGATAGAAGGAGACAGAGCAAATGACTATAAGACCCAAGGTAATGAGTATTACAGAGTTGGACAGTATAACCTTGCTGCTTCGTTATATTCACAGGCTCTGGAGCTCGATCCTGAAAATGTAACCTTTCTGGGAAACCGATCAATGGCCTACCTCAATGATCAGCAGTATGATAAAGCACTGAAAGACGCAAGAAAGGCCTGCGCGATTGGCCCTGAATCGCAAAAGGCAGTTGTACGGCTAGCTAAAATACAGCTTCAAATGGGACTTGCCGAGGACGCCATCAACTCGCTATCCCGATCTGAACATTCAAATGAAGCTGCAGCCATATACTCAAATGCGCAGCAAATGCAGAGCTATATAAAACAGGCAGAAAACATGCTAGAATCTGGTTCGCCAGGCTTAGCAACCCACTATATAGAATCTGCTGAGAAGCTCCTGGGAAAGGCTGCTATACCTCCGAAGAGATGGACAGCGTTGAAGGGGCATTGCCTTTTGAACGACGGAAGAATAGAGGCTGCAGCAAATCTTGCTACATCATTTCTCCGAAGGGATTCAGCTGATCCAGATGCACTCACCTTACGTGGCCGAGTGTTGTACTTTCAAGGAGATACTTCCAGAGCCTTAGCTCACTTTGCGGAAGCACTAAAATTTGACCCCGATCATAAGCTCTCAAGGCAGCTAAACCGCACCGTGCGGGACATAGAGAAAAAGAAAAGCGAAGGCAACTCAAAGTTCAAAAGCGGCATGTGGCAGGATGCTCTAGACCTGTACACCGAGGCGTTAGATATTGACAAGACCAATGGCTTCATGAACTCAAGGCTGTACTCTAACCGTGCCACAGTATATTCGAAAATTGGGAACTACAAGGAGGCTGTTAATGATTGTGATTCTTCTATAAGCCTAGACCCCGAGTTCACCAAAGCCCGCAAGATCAGAGCGAGAGCCCTAGGTCGTCTAGAAAGATGGGAAGAGGCAGTTAAAGAGTTCAAAGAGTGCGTTGACAAAGACCCATCAGACAACGGTATTCGAGTTGAGCTAAATGAAGCCGAGATCGAATATAAGAAGTCGCTGAGAAAAGATTATTACAAGATCCTAGGAGTTGACAAAGATTGTTCTGATCAGGAATTAAAGAAAGCGTATAGAAAGCAGGCGCTAGTTCACCATCCTGACAAGAATCGTGACAACCCTTCTGCGCAGGATAAATTTAAAGATATCGGAGAAGCTTACGAAATTCTATCAGATCCTCAAAAAAGGCGCCTTTTCGATGCCGGAATCGATCCGAATGACCCTAACTCCGGTATGGGAGGTATGGGAGGCATGGGAGGCATGGGAGGCATGGGAGGCATGCACCCTGGCGGAGCGGAGATTGATCCTTCTGTACTCTTTCAAATGTTCGGAGGCATGGGAGCCATGGGCGGTGCTGGCGGCGGCATGGGTGGAAACCCATTCGGGTCATTTCATGGTCATCAGGGAGGCTATGGATCACAATATGGCGGTGGTGGGTTCTACCAGAGAGGATAAGGGAGGTCCGGAAATATACACTGTGACGAAGCAGTAATATTTGATGACTTCAGCTTTTGATAGCAATTATTAGCAATGCAACGGGGCCTATTAATAGGCCTAAAAATACAACGTTTAACTTTGTAAGTAAGAAGTTCCACGGTAAGCTAGTTAATTTCAACAGCAGGCTAGGAGAAATAGCACAAGAAGCTGCACAAGTGGGATGATGAATAAGGATAACTGTCGAATAGGTATTAAACGCAGCTACTATAGCTCAAGAGAATCATCAGTCACCAGAAGAACATCCCTTACATCCACAACGATTACACCCAACTAACTTTATTTTTTCAGGGGATTTGATTTTCTCCATATCAGATCTAGGTACCCGACATATACAAACATGTTTAGCAGAAGAGGGTTCAGGTTCTATGCAACGCAGACAGCATAGGTTCTCATAACCTTGCTTCTTCCATTTTGCTATCAACATGGCATCACCAATACGGTTCTTCAATAGCCACTCGTAAAGTTCTTTTGTGATAGCCTGTTCCTTATAGTATAGTTCGTATATATACCTAGATCTCTGATGCAGCAGCTGGAATGTTCTATATGTACTCTTCTCAGAAGGTATATTCTGCGCCTCCTTTAAGCGCCGAGAAAAAGAATCAAGTGTAGCCTTGATACTTTCGTACCCAACAGGAGGTCTACGTAGACGAGAACTCTGTATTTTTGGCATATATTCTGGGTGAAGTCATCCAGATCAGAAGTCCGAAACAGTACACGTCCAGAGATCAGGCTTGCTCTTGCAAGGTCGAGGAATCTTTACCGCGGGACGTATTCAAAATAAGCAATACTGTTAGAGCTAAAGCAACCTTACATACACTCAAACTTGAATAATATCACTGAAGGGAAATTGCCGGCAGTGATGGTATATTTGATAGTCGGCGAACTGACGAAAAAGTGGACTTCAAAAGAGTGACAGTCAAAGACCTTCCGGTAAGCTATAGTCAAAGGGCCCAGGGTTCAGACGTCCCAATTGCAGCCTTGTTGTTAGTGCGGATTGCTTAAGGCCACTTTAGCATCAATACTAATTCTGGGACTAGTGACCAAATTATCGCCACATTGAGCTGGTCATTCGCCACATTTGCCAAGTCAATCGCAGGGGACTCAAATCGAGCTATTTATGCGACAAAGCGCAGCAGCTATTGATGAGACCCAACTGCTACTTATTGGAAAGTTTCATTTCATATAACTGAACTAGTTTCCGAATACCAGATGCTTAAAGACTATGGATATACACGATTATGTCAAAAACTTCACGAGATTATTTAACCACATAGAGTAGCTAGGGTGTGTCATTTTTTCCAGGAGCTTGCTGCAAGCTGGTTATTATCCTATCTAACACAATCTAAACTAGTAATATATTACGACTTCGCATTTAGTCCATATACCACATTTTCATTCTGCTCTCAAGGATAGGGTTCGTTCAAATATATTATATATGGAAATATGATTTCGAGAACTCAGGAGTGCTTGTATTGTCAGTAATGACGAGAGATGATTGAAACTCATAATTCTGCTCTATATGGAGACCTTATACCAGTAACAAGCCACTAACAATTTATTAACCTCAAATAGCCTCTCAGACTAGGTTTTGAATGCAGTAGGCTTATTATATGTTCGTGTTGATGCTTGCCAATTGTAGAGTGAGCTTGAGTTAAATAAACAAAAAGCATTTTATAGGATAATGGGATATACGTCATTATGTGATAATGTATGCAGGAGTTAGATAGGGTATCAGCTATAGCTGAGCAACCTAGTATAGCTTTGGTTCTTTAGTAACAGACGGGTAAGAAGAATTCAGAGGATATTATACTGAGCAGAGATAGTATCTTTATTCTTGATAGAAGAAGCACTTACTATGCCATGAGACTTATCACGAAACACTGACGAGTACTGATCATTTTTGACGTTCCAACATAATAACAATACTGTAGACATGACCTCTAGCATTGTATCCTGGTACATTTAACTAGTGTTCATATGCTGAAGTTGAATGAAAGAATTCATATTATCTAGGCTTCGTTGTTCACTCTAGTTTTCCTTAGCTCAAGCTCTTGCTTGCCCTGGAATCTTCAGAGAAACGTATACAGTGTCTACTGTGAATTCGTTAAGCATAACAGCTGGCATATTCTTGCTTTTACAAGATCCATGAACAAGATGAGAAATACGTCACGTGTTACAAACAAGGCGGCTTTCCAATTAGTTCTCTAGAGAATTTTAAGTGATGAGCACGATGGAGGTTCTGAAAGCTTAGGTAGAGATCAACAGTGTTGATTGGCATGGCGATTACTGGCCTTAGCCATTACGACGAAATTGAGGGAAGCACCATCTACTATATGGAGAATACTGCAAATTTGTATAGTTGCTCTAAGCTCGTAGAGGAGGAGGGACATCATATTCTGTAACTATTATTAGCAGTTAGTAGTTGCGTATAGTTCAGTTACTTATGTAGACAAACAACCGGCTTGAAAGGTTGATAGAGCAGATAAGAGAATGAATGATTTTCTACGCGAAACTGAAAGTCAGAGTATTAAACCAGTTAATTACGGAGAATGCTTAAGCTAAAGAACTCATACATTCTCTGTTGAAGCGAAGAGTGTGAGAGTTATCAGAGCACGTAAAATTAAAAGGATTTCAGCCTGTATGACAGACCTTATGACATCCTATTAGAAGAGAGGCCAATGATACTGGTAATATGTGTTGACGCCCGAGAGGAGTGGTTAGAGAACGTCAAAGTAGAAATATGAACGCAAACGGAATACACTGTCATATCAGAGGGAAGAAGCCAGAGAATACTACGGAAGAAAACTCCTGGATGTGTAAGGGGTTCAAGAGAGTGTTTGACAGATAAAGTGGTTGTACGGACCCAGATCCTTGGATTTAGGGCCTGCCGTATATGATGGCAGCTTAAGTGTAAATGTGATAGCCTCGAGCCTTGGCGATAATTGCCAGACCAGAGAAACTTTATTAGAACTTGTTCCTCCAAAGTCGAATTTAATATAATATGGGGCTAATGAGTTTGGCAAAGGAATTTATCGCCCTCTTCAAGTTATTAGACAATCAGGTTGTAAAATGAGAAAATATTTGCTGGAAATACCCTGGATTTTTGAGAGCTTGTAATGTATAAAAATCTTTCTGGCTTTACGAACGTACTGCATTTTGGGAGAATGAAACTTTCTGAAGCATTATTCCAGGATAGATGGAAGCACATCACATCGGTTAAAGGGTTAGAGTTAGGGTTAAAAAGTTAAAAAGTAATGGTTGAACGTTTAAAGGTTGCCCTACTTGATCGCTGACCTACGTAGCACACTTCTCTTGGTAGTTAAGTTTTCTTTTATGGAGTAAACTGGCTGGGACGTTAGTAACTTTCAGCCCTAGATTGAGCTCTGTTCTTTTGGAATTGATTGTTGTAAACGAAGCTTTGAGGATGAAATATTAGGAAGATGGCTTAGTAGAACAATCGTATTAGGTGGATGTTGGTTTTCAGCTTATGTTTGCTTCAGTTGCATTTCCTGGGTTTAATCTGTACCCTATGCGACCATTCTTTTGTTAGTAAATGAATTTAATTATTTAGTCTTATATCATAAATAAACCTTGAGCAGGTTAGCGTTTATGAAACTAACTTTTATCGTATAAGGAGGAAGTCAAGCGATCCAATGATTATTTCTAGCGTTTGACATAACTGCGATTTTCTGTGACGCGTAGAATCTCTTGAAAAGCTTGGATTACATTCAAGTTTGAACGAAATAGAATGAAACGATAAGTAGACCGATGTGCTTTCTCATGCTATAGGTCTGTTGAAGGTAAATAGTTTTTGAGAGGTGAGCAGGTGAATTAGAAGGTTTCAATGAGTAGTATTGCCTTATAGGGTGTACAGGCAAACAAAATAAGCTTTTTTCTTTTAGATGTCTTTTATCTCAGATACTGTGATATTAATCTAGCTATCTGTTTCTAGTGCTAACTTTACTGGTCTATGATTTAAACGCGATGTTCTCTTTACGACAAGTATTTAAACATATGCGGAGGTAACTGTTGCATCTACCGTTTTATACTGCACAAGGACGTCCAATGTTATGCCTAGGTGATTTTTTGTATTATAAAGGTTCTTGATGCGCTGGATTCATGATGTGTAATCAGGCTCTTATTGTGATATGATAAAAAAAGTAGTAATTCTTTGTTGGTGTAATTTCACGAATGTGTCTCATTTTTAGCTTATCTGAAATAGTAACACGGAATGATATAACGAATTTTCAAGATCAAGAGAATATCGGCTACTTGTAGCTCGCAGAATGCTTTTTTTTCTACGATCGGTTAACTCACAGTTCAATTGATGCATTCCTGTTGTTCTGAGGTCTGGCTTCTCTATGGCAACATTGCCATATCGGCTGTGTGCTGGTGAAGGCTCTTCAAGGAAAGATAGACTAAGGGAGCTTTGTTTATATATTTCGGAACTGCAGTAAATTAGTTAATCATATTGTTTTTCACTGTCAAGGTTGCCTTAAGGTGTCTGTTTATGGGTGTATGACTTCATATTGTTTTTCTGAGTTCATCTTGTGAATGTTGAATGGCTATTAAATTAATGCGCTTGAGATTGACTAGGTGTTCGTTCATAGCTGGTATAAATCATTGATCTGACAAGGGGTTTTCTATCTTTCCAGATGACTTAACTTGCTTAAGACTTTTGAAGTACTTATATAAGTAGATATTTCTTGCACTTAGAGAGGTATTAAGTCAACCTCTATAATGCCAAAAAACTATACAGTACACCTGAGATCATTGGGCAGCTAATTGCCTCCAGTATAATTTTTGCAATCTAATAGTTTTCTACTAACACAGATAGGAGGTTAAGGTAATATATCTGTAAGTTAGATTTATCTAAGCTGAAACCATTTTGCGAAGTTAGAATCGGAGAAGCGGGTAGAATTTTTATTGAAGCTTCATAGTTGGGCTGAATAGCTTGTTGGCATTTCCGAAAAGGTTGCAGATCTAAGAACACTTTTCGGTGCTTACTTAATTAAGTTCTAGTTTGGTTGATTTTGATATTCCTTATTCTCATTAATTGTAACCACCAGATCATAAGAAGTATTCCTCTTGTAGTTCGTGGAGATCCATTCAAGCGCATCAAATAATTATTTTGTTCGCACTGCCGAAAAGTTAAGCCTTACTATTTGGTGCGTTTCATTTCAATAGTGTGAATAGACAAAACATGCACGATGATAGAATTATGGTGGCTTTACAAATCAACGCTGAAAGCCATCTCCATGATAAGTTTCTCCCTTCTGGGTAAATCTCAGGCGACAATTATTGCTTCAGAATTATGTACCACAGTTGCAGTCATAATTCGTGAAGCTAAAAAACCGGTTCTGCAAAGACTAGATAGATGTTCACTACCTTAAGTCTTTGAGACTTCAAAAATCTAATCCTCATTCATGCAGAGGTCTGTGGATTAGGAATGGTTTCATTATTTGAATGAAACTTGCTTCTATTGCGCATTTGCTAGTTTATTCCTGAGTGATAGAGGTGAGAGTTGGAGTTGGATAAAAAAAAGCACTGTGGGAATATTAGGATATTTGGCTATCGAGGAGGTACAAAAAGGACCACCTAAAAGCAGAAACCTTGACATGGTATGCCTTAAAAGTGGATGTCATACTGAGATAATGAAACGTAAAAGTATAAAGTTTGACAAAAGGTTTATCTATATCTTTGAGCGAAGTTCAATGCTACTGGCTGTTAAGTTAACCTTTTTTAGAGCTAAAGAACTGACCAATATCATCTCATTAGCCGTAGTAGGATTTTTGTGATAACTATTAGAGGAGACATTAAATGCATAATCAGAATGAAGCCAGTGCAGAGAAGGAAAGAATGTTTAGCAATATTATACTGATTTGGCCCTTAGATGGCCTGGTATTCATGAGAAATCCAGATGGTCATACTCAGTTTTTCGCTGCAATTCATACTTTCTTTGACTGCGGTTATGGTATAATATGTTAAACAGCGGGATACTAAACATAATGGCGGTCATAATTTTCTCTGCTTTGTTAATTAATAATAATCTATTATATTGTGCGACTTGATGAATTATGCCGCTATCGAAGTCAAATCTATGTTAGTATGCATGAAATCTTTACAATCGATATCCGTGATAGAAGATTTTAGTAGCGGCATCTCAGTTATGTCTAGAAAATGGTATGTGCTTTATTTTTCATGGTCATATTGCTGATTTATGTTTCTATTCTTTGTTTGCCTTGGTTGATGCTACCTACCTATCTAGTATGCTGGATTTCCAGAATTATATTCAATATATGCATGTCTGTTTTGTTACCTCTTCACCTTTCTGCTTAATTAGTCAGTTGTACCCTTTTCTTGTTTCAAGCTGCACTGTCTTATATCTAAATAACTCTAGTATACATCTTGTTCATCTAGCTCTCCTGTCTGTACTAACCCTACAGGTATATCTGATGTATAAAGTTGCATTGTTTAAAATGACCTCCCTTCCTAGCTTCAGTCTCTCTTTAGTGTACCTCTTTCTGCCTTAAAATGCTCCTGTTAGTGGTAAGGATCACATTACCTGGTAAGCTACAATCATTTATCCGTTTTCTATTAACAGCAGAAGGGGAATTAAATTTCTTACTACTTGATGGAAAAACTGACTTATCGATGTCACGCTAACCGACTCCAATAAAGAGGCGTATTTCTGTTTAACATATTTCTAGCTGGCACAAGTCGGTGTGTCTACTGCAGATGTACGGGGAGTCTCCATTTATTGACTGTTGTAGAGCACATTGGTTTTGTCAAGATAGGAGGGTACCTGGTCACTTTGTCGTGAGACCCCTTAGAGGAGTTTCTGGACAGCTACATTCCATCTAGTAGGTTTCCTGACTTAGCGACAAAAGCTAGGGTTCATTGATCTGCCAGTATGAATGTTGGCAGCATCGAATTGGGCCAACAACTCCATTTAAAGTAGTGACAAACATGAGGAAAGTTCCTTGCACATTAACCGGGAGACAAGGTGAGAGAGCCCGGATCAAGTCGTTTGTACGACCAACGAATTGAATGAGACTCTATACACAAATAGAGCAAAGGACAAAGCTTAATAATGATACTGGTATACAAAACGAACATGGCTGTGGATTAGTTTCTCACACAGGAGAAGCAAAGAATCAAAGATAAATTGAGTTAGTGCAATGCTGCCAGATTATTACGATCATTCTCTAAATAAACAGCTTGATGCGCGATGGGA
>JAKVQP010000014.1:0-177015 GCA_030462865.1 Tortispora agaves
CACGGGTCTGCTTTGAGCGGACTAGAAGATTGGACATTTGATGTAAAACTCCGCAAGGGAGCGTGGTACCCTATCCGCGTTGTTGTCACCGGCAAGTATGACTCTGTACCAACTTATCATCAATATAAAAGTTTCATTACTGTCACCTTTGACAAGGTCTTTCAGTTGCTAGACCCTTCTATTTGACGCTCGGCGCAACATTCGGCATCAAGATCAATGTGGAACACCTCTCATTACTTAGATGGGGAAAATAGAGTTTACTATAAATAATATAATACTCTTACTGGTAATCGCTTCACCAAGTTATGCCGTAAGTCCTAATTCTCTCTTGATATGTCTGCTATCTTCATATATCTCTTAGATCAATTCTAAAGCTCACACCGGCGAAACCTATGAAACATCGAAATACTAGATAAAAAACAGCTTATATACGAAATTCATGTTTATAGCGTACCGTATATTAGCCACCACATACGGGACTTTATTCCCTGCACCTCAACTATTTCTGTGGATGAGCTACTAAGCAGACCTATATCTGCAAAAAGCCTTCCTTCATGCTCATTGCATATATTACGCAAAAAAATTCAAACTACTCAGGACACGCCTGCAAACTATCTATTTCACGTCTTCAGTTATATGCTCAGACTACCGCATAATCCGATGAGCCTATCATCGCTCGATAATTAAGCTGTCTTACTACGCAAATATCTTACTCAGGGCTAAACTATATTAGAAATAGCGGCCGAGTATGAGTAGAGGCGAAATTCAAGCTGTATTGTCACACAGGTTTGTATGCGACAAAAAAATCCTGTGGTTGGTTCATTTTAATTTAGGTTTCACCAGTGCGACGTAACAATAGTTTCAAGCTAGTCTATAGGCTAGCTAGATAGCTAACTTTACGTCAGTATTCAACTTTTTCTTTTTAAACTTTCTATAGGTTGTTCCTGCCTGACTCAAAGATGTTTTAATGATCTTGAAACTTTTATAAAAGGTCTGGAAAAAAATGGGCTACTTCATTCTGAGCTTACAACAATGAGCTCAATAACTGTTACATATACTGCGTTGAATGAGTCGCTAATGCCAACATCGACTGGACTGTTTAGCTGGGGAAGTGGTAAGCAGACAGTGTACGATGAAGTACACAGCCTACAGGCATCAACCACTAATAGCTCGTACTGCTCCGACTGCACTCCGACGGTCATAACCCGTGTTGCAGAGCCGACCATGCTGTCTAATTTATCGACTGTCCCACAAGACGGAGCTTGTGTAGCAGAGCCTCCATACAGACTAGTAGGCGCATTTGCAGCGGCGTATGATCATTTTGAGGGCGAGTTTTCCCAAGAAAGTATTGCTCGAGGAAGGTACAGAGTAAACAGTGGGTCATTAATTCCGGTTTTATTCCCTAATGATTACTCGATGGAAGCCATCTTTCGCGGTTCGCCGGAGTCTGAGGATCAGTTAGTAGAACTGATGTTCTACGTGTCCCCATACGAGGAAGATATATCTAAACTGGCAGTATCATCAACTTCTAGTGCGCTTGAATCGGTAACAGAAATATCTGTATATATTGGCGAGCAGGCAATGAAATGCGAAGACTCGGGAGCTATAGGACACGGAGGATCATATTACCGCAGCCCCTCTTTGAGGGGACTTGAAGATTGGACCTTTGACGTGAAGCTCCGCAAGGGAGCGTGGTACCCTGTCCGCATTGTTGCCACCGGTAAACGTGACTACGCTGGGGATTATTATCAGCGTAAAGTTTCTGTTACTGCCGCCTTTGATAACCTCTTTGAGCTACGATACCCTTTCGCCTAACTGTTTGACGCTCAGTGCAACACTCAGCATCAAGATCAACGTTAGCCACCGCTCATTAAATAGATAGGCGAAAAGTAGGTCTCCACAAAGATGGTATAATGTTGTCACTGCTTATCGCATCACTAGGTTACGCATAGCCTAATTCAATTATCCTCTCACCTAGGCTGTTTTCTTTTCACATCCGCCTAAAAGTCTATGCTAAATCCCATACTCCAAGCGTATGAATTATCGAAGATATGAACGAAATCAATCATACCGCATACCAATCACTTATATAGCATCTCGAACTAGCCTCGTATCAAACCTTTCTGGATCTCTGTTCTCTGCACTGCACTAAACTACGTCACAGTCATACTATTAAGCAAACCTATATCGTTAAGCAAACTGATCTCAGACATTTATCGAGAGGATGTACAATTTACTCTCAAACAAATATGGACGACTATTAGATCAGAAGGAAAATTCTAAAAACCTCACTAGTTTGAGGCAAATGTTCTCACACTGTAATATATGTTGACCAGCCAATCGTTGAGTTAATTAAGCCTGTCTCTCTACACAGTTATCAACTTCGAGGCTAAATGCCAGAAAACTGCTATTAAGGATAAATCGACGCGATATTCTGGTTGTATTGTTACCTAGGCCTTGTACTCGACCCAAGACGCATGTGATTTCTTTATTTTTATTTAGGTTCAATAACACGACTTTACAGTAGTTTAATTAAGGATATAGGTTGCATTTCGGTTAATTAGGTTTACAATACTTTAATTTTCTTTTCTCATTTTCTGAACTCTTGTATTGGTGATTCCTATCTGACTCAAAGAAGGATAGCAAGCACTATCGAATTGCTTACGCGGCTGCTGGAGCGCTTGACAGCAATACAGCGGTGATGCAACATATACCGTTTGTACTATTAGCAGAGACGACAATTCTGATAAGTTCAGCTAAGCATCACATTGCCATGACCACCAGCATTACTCGTCGTGTTTGATAGGTAGGCCAAGCTTCGCACATTGGATGTACCAAGCTACATCAATATGACGCCCAATACTTCGCCGATTTACGTGCCTAGTTGCACATCTTCTAGTTTCTTGAAAGCAGCTTAGCTGGAAATACTAGATATGTTTCGTTCTAATTCTACGGCTCTGAGCTCATTGATTGACACATGCCGTGTGTTGAATGAGGCCCCAGTATTATACCACGATAGATACTCCTACCTGTGATAATAACCTCCTAACTCCGAGGAATAGGTGAAATACTCGTACTGAGCCTGCTTACATATCTGAAATTGGCCCGAGCTTGTAGACACTTCTCCATATAGAGAGTACCTGACGCAACTCCAGAACACTTCTGTATTCAGATCTGGGGTATCAATATCTATGCCAGAATACAACTATTATTCACCTTGTCTGAGCATGAACAAGAAACTTAAACCGACTCGCTCTTTGGACATAACTACAATTGCAACTATTCTATAGACTCGAAGATACCAAAAATAGAACATTTTAGATATGGATCAGGTAACAAAAAAAGAGACGTTTGAATTACATTAAAAGTACTTTAGCACTTTCACTGTTCCTCTTACACTTATCGCCTGCTACATTACCAGAGCGAAGCGGTTTCTATGGTTACTAGAATGCTGGCAGAGCATACGTGAGATGTTAATCTGCGCATCGCTGCAGAGGATGGTTATTGCGTTTGCAGACTCCGATAGTGATTCTTCTGCTGGAGAACTACCATTGAAGCGCAAATGCAATACTACTGACTTTCCGATTTCCGCGGATCATCTGCGAAACACTGCCCCGAGCCAACCAGGCCTACACGAACCTGAAACTCAATCAGTTATACCGTCCGAGGAGGACGGTGATGATAGGTTTATCTCCAGCGGATCAGAACTTCATGCCTCAGAAGTAGAAGATGTTTACCATAGTTTAAGCGAGGAGGACGACAGCCAAGCTGACGATGATGAACTTGCGATCAAAGCCACAACCACGAAAAAGATGAGACCGGAATGGACCACCTTTGAACATAACGGCATAATCTTCCCTCCTCCTTACGAACCATTACCCTCGAATGTAAAGTTTTACTATAATAGTATAGCATTAGACCTCTCATTAGAGGCCGAAGAAATCGCATGTCTTTTTGCAAAGGCATCCCATCTGGAACAAACTAAAGACCCTACATTTATAAGTAACTTCTTAACTGATTTCAGAGAAGCAGTGAGAAAATGCTGCGACGTCGAAATCACTGAAATGAATAACTGCGACTTCTCAGCCATCAGGAAATACCTGGACTTACGGAAAGAAGCAAGCAAAGAAATGAGTGCAGAAGAAAAAGAGAGAAAAGCTGAGGAAGTGAACGCTGAGTATGAGAAGTACGCCTACGTGTATATAGACGGCGAAAAAGAACCTCTTAATACATCAGTGAGAATCGAACAGCCAGGACTATATTTCGGCCGAGGCTCTCACCCAAGA
Source organism: Tortispora agaves (assembly GCA_030462865.1). Classification (NCBI taxonomy): domain Eukaryota; kingdom Fungi; phylum Ascomycota; class Trigonopsidomycetes; order Trigonopsidales; family Trigonopsidaceae; genus Tortispora; species Tortispora agaves. Next base: position 4,287 of record JAKVQP010000014.1, read on the forward strand.
TCGGGAAAAGTCAAGCGGCGGTTAGTACCCGAAGATTTCACCATAAACATTAGCAAAGGTGCTAAAATACCAGATCCACCTGCAGGCCATAAATGGGGAAGCATAGTGAGTTGTCAGGACGCTATTTGGATTGCCAGATATCTTGAACCGGTTTCTTCAAAAAATCGATATATCATGCCGGCCATGAGTTCTTCCGTGTCTGTTCTAAGTGAGCAGAACAAGTTTGAGACAGCCCGAGAACTGAAGGAAAAAATAGGCAGAGTCAGAAAATATTACTTGAGATGCATGAAAGCTGAAACAATGGCAAAAAGGGAGCTGGGAACTATGATATATCTTATCGATAAACTTGCTTTTCGAATCGGCAAAGAGAAAAGCGAAGACACTGCAGATACCGTAGGATGCAGCACGTTACGGTGTGAGCATCTCACTCTCAGAACACCTAATAGAGCAATTTTCGACTTTCTTGGGAAGGACTCAGTAAGGTACTATAATGAGGTTGAACTTGACCCACAAGCATTCATAAATCTGAAGATCTTCAAGCGCCCCCCCAAAAAAGCAGACGATCCGCTGTTTTCAGTATCAGCTCGATCTGTTTCTAATAGACTCAGCCAACTATTTCCTGGACTCTCAGCTAAAATATTACGCACATTTAACGCGTCCATGTTAATGCAAGACATGATTGAGGACATTCCTCTCAATCTTTCGCCCACAGAGAAAATCACCATGTTCAATGATGCAAACAGACAAATTGCGATCCTCTGCAATCACAAAAAGGATGTCGGAAAGTCAACAGACGACATATTGAATAGTATGCGCATGAATATGCTGGAGCAGAAGTGGCATCTGTGGCAACATGCCCAGCTTCTTTCAGCATATCCCATTGGCGAAAAATACAAACTGGAGAAACCACATATCTTTGAACGAGATCCAGAACTGACCGGAGATGTCATTGAACGGATACACGAAAGACTTTATGACAATAAAGTCCGCCGTATCCGACAGCGACTTTCACATACACAGTTCAAAGAGCAGGCAGCCAAAAGTGGCAAAGACTTTGATAAATTCAAGAATGATTATCTTAGTGAAAAGCTCGCTGCAGCTGAAGACTACAAAAAGGAGCTCGTGCTGAATCGAAATCGAGACTATGTCCCCGAAAAAAAAAGCGCCAAAGAGACTGTAAAAGGACTTATTTCAAAAACTGAGCAACTTGAGAAATCAATTACCCAACTTGAGAGAAGCATAAGCAGGCGGAATGAACAGTCTCAAGTGTCACTGGAAACGTCTAAGATAAATTACATAGACCCACGATTATCGGTGATGTTTTCGAAGAAACACGGTATACCAATCGAGAATATGCTGAGCAATACACTTCGAGACAAGTTCAGCTGGGCACTTGATTCCGTAGATGAGGACTGGAAATTCTGATGATGTGATACGCTTGGCTTACAGAATGACTCTGGCTGGCTCAAATGCCTCTATGCCGGACTAGCCTCAAAAAACGCCTCCAAAGGCGCTGTTGTTAAGTGTAGAATGGCATTTTCTGATTCATACTAGTCAGGTATGCACATACTTTAATCTGCCGCCTTCCGATAACCTGCTAATTAATCACAGCCTATCAACGCGATCGATTCAGACTTGTGAAAAGTGCGCATTTTAGTGTCATCTTCAACTTCTCGCGTTATCTCAAATATTTTGACATAAAAGCGTGTAGAACCTAGTTTACCACCGCCATCGTTGACTTCTTTCTTTCAATGCTATCTTTGAACCTCATCTCGAGCCGTTCTATGAGAAAGATGTGTGCTATATATATAGATGTTGCTAAGCTTTCTAACGCGAATCTTATTGCATGTCAAAGAATCTTAATCTTAAACTTAAGCGCAGTATGAGTCCAACAGTTTGCAACTAGCTAGTGCATTCTACATTTATTTTGCAGGACAACAATATATTGTAAGCAGATGTGCTTTAGCCATAAAATTTGTTCTGTATTCCCGTTTATTCATTTAGTTGATAATTATATTGTAGTAAACCGTGAGTAAGAATAACATCTTTCGAACAACCCGGGGTAGCTATTGCTCTAGTGTTGTAAGTAGGTAAACACAAATATCCTCGGCCGTGGTTATCTAACAGGCATTTAGCACAGTAAAAAATTCATTTATAAACTTCCTTGAACTGTTAGTATATTCTCTGCACTTAATTGTCAGTCATATATGACGATTTGGTCATACTCTCCCTACTCTTTGTCTGTGCTGCCTTATATACCTTAGCTAGTTACTCAATAGGGAGAGTGACACCTCCTGCAAGTATAAATGCCCAATAAAAGCGACGGTTCATAGTTTGATTATTTTTGACTACTTAGCAATATAATTGAATAATATAACACAACATGTACTATCACTTGCTCAATATAATAAACCTGTAGGCGTCAGATCAAGCACTCAGGTCAAGCCACCTCTTGATCGTATCAGTCGCAAATAGCTCGCAGATAAAAAGCAGTCAATTCTTTGGGCTTAACTTAAGACTCAGGCTGCCGTCATAATCTCCTTAAAACAGACAAGCATTAAGCAGAACATAGTCGATTCAGGCATACTTCTTATTAACCTTAGAACTTGGCTTTCAAGCACGTACCACTGATTTCAATTAGATAATGTCACATTTAAACTCTAATATATAATAAAAAACGCGTCAAAACTTGATTCCCAGTTCCATGAGTGTGAAACTCGGCAGTTGTCCTATGTTCGCTTATAAGTTTTAGCCAAACGCTGCAATGTCTTTTCCACATCCAAATATCAGACACTGTCTAAATGACCACGAGTAGAATACAGCCCATTAATATAAAGAGGATGAGGATGAGGATGAGGATGAGGATGAGGATGAGGATGAGGATGAGGATGAGGATGAGGATGAGGATGAGGATGAGGATGAGGATGAGGATGAGGATGAGGATGAGGATGAGGATGAGGATGAGGATGAGGATGAGGATGAGGATAACGAAGATGGATCTGTAGAAGAGGGTAACGAAGATGGATCTGTAGAAGAGGGTATATAAGAAGTCATAAATGACCTGGATAAAACCGAATTCATTAGTTCAGATGGAAACAAAGACAATCCAGGAGAAGTTCCAACAAGAGAAGAGTGTCTAGAAGAATTGAATATCGGTAAAGCATTTTCCGTGGCTTCAGTAGGAACTGAAGAAGAAGAAGAAGAAGAAGAAGAAGAAGAAGAAGAAGAGGAAGAGGAAGAAGAAGAACTAGGAACCGGTATAATATCATCAGAACCTTCGCACGTGACTGAATCATTAAAAGAAATTCTCATAAGACTAGTGGATGATCCAGACCAATTAGAAACCCCAACCAGACGAATAGGATGCCACCATACTGCATTAAGAGAGATAGGAGGGAACGGATACCAAGTATAGTAGTCAGTATTGCTGAAATCAGCCGACAGACTGCGTCCTTCAGAACCAATTTCGCTCATGTTAGTGCAATCTATCGCAATATCTCCAATGAATAGATATGCTGCCGAGTTGTATATTGGAACAAAAGACTCAAGGAATATCTCAGATATACTAAAGTCTGAAGCCCCAGATACATAGAACATTAGCTCAACAATCAGATATGAGTTCAAGTTTGGGTCAATACTGACTTCAACTGAATTCGAATTCACAGTAGTCGGAGCATTAGATCTCTGAAGATCCCTGTACAAACCATTTGATATATCACTACCACTCCAGGTGCCTGAATAAAACGTATATTGTGCGCCATATGCCATAGCCGAAGTATAGTCAGGGTTATACTTGCATGTCGGCTCGGGAGTGTGAGTAGAAGCTGATATCAGAGTCAAATCAGAAGCCAAGATTGATATCGATTTTGAAGAGGAAAGGAGTGGTGCGGGTGAATAAGATATGGAAGTCGAAGACGGAAATGACGAAGAGGATGACGGTAAATATATCGAAGAAGAAGAAGAAGAAAAAGAAGAGGAGGAGGAGGAGGAGGAGGAGGAGGAGGAGGATGGCGACGATGACGAAAGGTGAGTAAATGAAGGACGAGGAGATGAAGAAAGGTAAGACGCAGAAGGGTAAGTTGAAGAAAGGAAAGACGAAGAAGGATAAGGTGAAGAATAAGGAGAGGATGAAATACTTGGAATAGGATCTATATCATCCGATCCCTGAAACTCAACATCCTCCGTAAATACAATTTGCACAGATAAGTACGAATTCCATCTTCCTGCCACTACTAACCGAACAGGGTACCACACATCAGCCTCCAGAGTCACATTACTAGCAAAAAATCCAGTACCATAGGAAAATGAGTACATTTCGCTATATCCTCCTGTTCCAATTTCGGTCATGTTGCTGCATTCCAATCCACCTTCCCCTATATACAAGTAAGCCTGCGCTGTACCACTCAGCATAAAAATTTCTATGTTGGATATGCCATAAGTATCCGTTCCTTTCACATAAAAGAGCATTTCAGCTACAGCATTTCCAGAATAAGAGTTGTTTTGCATTTGAGCATAAACTGGGCCAACATTCTGAGAAAGCTCCGTTCGGCTTAAAGTCCGGTATTCTCCGTCCATAATGGCATTATCAGTCAAGTTCATTTTATCGTCATTATCGTACACAGCTGCGAATATCGCATGACTTGGATATGGGGGCTGACCAGAGCAAGCCATACTCGGTAAAAAGGACGAAGAAATAGAGGGAAACGACAAAGAAGAAGTAGAGGAAGAAGAAGAGGAAGAGGAAGAGGGAGAAGAGGAAGAAGGAGAAGGTAAAGAGGGAGAAGGTGAAGACAAAGAGGGAGAAGAGGGAGAGGAAGAGGAAGAAGAAGAGGGAGAAGGTGAAGGTGAAGAGGAAGAAGAGGAAGAAGAGGGAGAAGGTGAAGGTGAAGGTGAAGAGGGAGAAGAGGGAGAAGGTGAAGGTGAAGAGGAAGAAGAGGGAGAAGGTAAAGAGGGAGAAGGTGAAGACAAAGAAGGAGAAGAGGGAGAGAGAGAGGAAGAAGGTGAAGAAAAAGAGGGAGAAGGAGAAGAGGGAGAAGGTGAAGACAAAGAGGGAGAAGAGGGAGAAGGTGAAGAGGAAGAGGAAGAAGAAAAAGAAGAAGAAGAAGAAGAAGAAAAAGAAGAAAAAGAAGAAGAAGAGCTTGTTACTTCGCTGCTTGGGATGCTTTCAGTTTTAGCGGAAGAAGAAGACGGTGTGTAGGGCTGAGGAGAATGAGACAAGGTGGGGAATAGAGTAGACGCGGTTAGAACTGACGCTGAAGAGACTTTAGGAACAGGATTTATATTATCAGACCCCCTAAACTCCACCCTGCTTTTAAATACAATCTCAGCGGATAAGTATGAATTCCATGTTCCTGTCACAACAAACCGAACTGGGTACCACAAATCAGCTTCCAGGGCCACATTACTACCAAAAAATCCAGTACCCCAAGAAAAGGGATATATTTCACTATATCCACCTGTTCCAATCTTGGTCATGTTGCGGCATTCCACTCCACCTTCCCCAATATATAAGTAAGCCTTGGCCATACCAACCAGCGAAAATATCTGTATATTGTCTATACCATAATCCGTCGTTCCTCTTATATAACAAAGCATTTCAGCTACAGCGTTTCCGGCGTAAACTATATTTTCCATTCGAGCATAATCTGCCCCAACAATCTGGGAGAGCTTTTTCCGGCTTAAAGTCCGATACTCTCCATTCATAATAGCATCATCAGTAAAGTTCAGATTTTCACTATTCGGATATACAGCTGCAAATATTGTATGCACTGGGTGTGGGGGCTGGTGAGAGCATGCCATACCAGAGGGAAAAGACGATGAAGCGGTTCCAGATTTGGAAATGGAGGAAGAAAAAGACGATGATAAAAATGCTGGAGTATTCTCGCTTTCACTAGAAGAGGGCTGCAATAATGAATTGTAAGAGCTATGGAGATTTGACTCACTTGATCGCATATTTGGAGCAACATTTCCACTCCAGATTGAGCTAGTTTCCGGAGCGCTGGACGTTAAGATAGATTGCATAGAGAAATCGCCCAGGCTAGTACTCGCGGCTGAAGTAGTTTCCACAGATAGCGCTATTGGCGCCACGAACGCGCTTTTACTTGAGATAGATCCAGTATCGTAAGACGGTAAGGAAGGAAGAGTATCGACAACCTTAGTCACTATCACCGGTATTTCCATAGACCTACCTATTTGTACCTCCACAGAGATACTAACCTGTTCGTAGTATCCCCATATGTATGTCTGTTCAGCACTCACTATAGGTGGTTGCTTTACATATGTCACCACAGTTGCTGTACACTCGTCACAGTACCACCCATTGACCATTTGAAGATGCCCGTTGCAGTTTTGATCATAAACAGTTCGTACCCCGGTTCCACTAGAGAATACGCGTCCGAGTACTGTCTCCGTGGCGACAGGTGGTTCGCATAGCACAGTAATCGTCTCAGTCAGGATATCCATAACGAAAATACAAAGATGAATGCGGCAATAGCTCTTCCCGTGGTCGCGCCATATTTAAGTCCCGAATCGTTGTTAGTTCTACTAACATACTGAGTGATTTTTTGACAAGTGAAAGCGAGTAATTAAACCATATTTGCAACACTGCTCAACTAACCTGCGACATTTCAAATGACGCAGAAGATTCTCTGAATTAGCTTGCCGCTGGTTTTCGACATTTCAAGCATTCCAGTGGTCATGCCTTCTGGTTTCCTAGTCTTCTGATTCATAGTAGGCGTGCTTGGCTGCAGGCAATGCAACAGACTAGGAAAAACAAAAATCGTTTAATGAAATTTTAATTAAAAAAATTGCTGTCTTTTTTAATTTCGGCCCATCATTATCTATAAGTGCGGATCGTATCCGGCATATTTTACAACTTAGAAGGTTAAATTATAGCTGTCAAGAGATTGTGACGAGATCAATTAAAACTACCTCCGTTTAAGGTTTAGTCGCGGTGCCAGAATTGTAACGCTCTGCTTGGCAAGCGTCGTAACGACGCTAAGAGCACGTGCAGTTAAGCTAAACTTTAGTTGCGAAATTCTTTATGAATGCATTTTCTCACTCATAGTACCAGTCTCGATCGACTCTTTGAGTCTGGACCTTTATTTAACGGGTAGTTTTGGGCCAGTTTAGGACGTGCTCTATCACTGTTACATTTTGGTTTAATTCCTGACTTAATGCTGCTATCCCCAGATATCCAATGCTCAAGACTTCAGTATGCGCCGTGAACGGTTCAACGAATATCACCATTTGTCGAGTTTATAGCATAGTATGTTCCAGTGCATACCGCTGGACATTACTGTGTGCTGTGGCTAGATACTGCATTTAGTACACAATATCCATTAATTCTGCCTTTTTAACTTTTTGAGTCACTTAATGAGATATGTTAGCAATAACTAGAATAGTTAGGTCTAAGCGCACAGCCTTTTATCACTGTTATACCCATTCAAATACCTCATACCTTTCTCTTAGGCATTGCACCCTTAAAGTTTCGAAGCAGCTCTGAATTGCCTATTGATTGTGGCACTGACTGTAGTCATTTCTTGTGATAGCTGCAGATCGCTTGGGTGTAGTTGAAGAGACATAGTACTGACATAGCCAACCTTTGAAACATTCTTCCACCTCTCGACATAGCCCTCATTTGGGAACTGTACTGTAACTGTGATGCAGCTTCATGATTCCGGTCATTTGTAACAGGAAGTCTCTTCTACAGCGCAGAGCTACGGTTGATTCTGAATAGCTAGGCGACTCTTATTTATCATACTAACAAATAACTTACCCCACACAGAAGCTCCACTTCCAACAGTAATATCATGTCCAAATCCTACACATCTTCTGCCTAAGGCTAGGCATACTTCGTACAGGAATACTCTAATATCACAAGTTCATTATTCTTGTTGCTGATAAATAGACTCCCGGTTGTAACTGTCACGCGAAATGGAATGAAATGTGCCTCTGCAGCTAATGGGTCAGAGTTTACTGCCTTGTTTAGCAAGACCAAGACCATACACAATATCGTCTTTTCTTTCTCGAACAATTCGCCTCAGTATTTTGCCCGAAGGAGATTTCGGTATTTTATCGAGGACCACCACGCCTCCCCAAAGACGCTTATATCGAGCAACACGCGGGTTAACCCACTCGACAATCTTTTCAGGGGTTTTAGCAGTTACGCTGTTTTCTTTGAACACTACGTACGCCCTCGGATACTCGGTGGCCTCTTGTTCATCGTAAACGCCAATGACTGCTACATCGGCAATTTCAGGGTGAGTTAGTAGTAGTGCTTCTAACTCCGCAGGAGCTACTTGAAAGCCCTTTGACTTTATCAATTCTTTGGCCCTGTCGACGATAAAGAAATACCCCTCCTCATCAATTATACCAACATCCCCAGTCCGAAACCAGCCGCCTCTCATAAAAGTTTCTCTGGTGGCTTTTGGATTTCGGTAGTACCCAGAGAAGATATTAGGTCCTCTAAAACAAATCTCTCCACGATTCTGTGGCCCCCGAGGGATGTCGTCCCCATTCTCGTCCACGAGGCGCGCTTCGACATGAGGAAGCAGTTTGCCGGCTGTACCACATTTCGAACATGGGCGAGTTCTCTTTGAAATAACAGCTCCAGGTGATGTCTCGGTGAGTCCATATGCTTGAACTATTTTCAGCCCCGGCAACAGGCTCTCTACCTCATTTACTAAACTAGCGGATAACGGTGCAGCCCCGCACAGTATTGTCGTAGCATGAGATGTTAACTCCTTTTTGTACTTTCTGATAAGAGGACTTTTCGCCATTAACACAAGCATTGGGGGCACTGTCAAGAGCTTTGTGGATTTGTATTTCACCAGCAGTTCTATGTATCTTTCGAAGTTGAACGAAGGCATGTTAACTACTGTGCAGTTGAGCCAAGGAGCAGAAACAGCAAAAATGCTGAGCCCGTATATATGAAATTGTGGAAGGCTTGCAACGTAAACCTGATCGAAAGTACCACCAGGGTCACCTGCAGCCATCTGCTGGGCATTCACAGTGAGATTATAATGAGTGAGCATGACAGCTTTAAATCGACCAGTGGTTCCTGAAGAGAAGCACAATAGTGCTGGCTCTGATGTGTATTTCGTCTCAGGAAATTCTCTTGGGAGTATCTCAGGCCCGGGTTGTTGGACCTTCTCGATTAAAATATTGATATCTATTAGTGTTGCTGGTGATCCATCAACGAATAAGCGATCTGTCTCTTCGTCATCCTGGACGGGTAGATTCACAGCCTTTTTAATCGTGTCCAAGGCCGCTGGGGTTGCGAATACTACTTTCATGCCAGCGGTGATCATAGCGTGACGGACTTCAACTGGAACATACGCACTGGACATTGGGCTATATACTGCACCAATAGACAATGCACCGAGGACTAAGGCAGGAAACAGGGCTTGATTATATGTCATAAAACCGACAACATCTCCCTCACGTACATTATACGTGGATTCTAGCTCATAAGCAACGCGGGCTGTTATCCTTCTCAAATCCGCGAGAGTGTAAGATCTATGAGCGTCCGGGTCTATGACGAGAGTGTTACCAGGCTGAGCTCGACTTTTGTACAGTACGAAACTGGCCAGATTCTGGGCACCAGCCAATTCTGTAGTAACCTCAGAAGTATAAATGATCTCTGGCATGGAGGAAGGAATGAATGCCGAGAAGTGCTAAGCCTGTTTTATATAATACATACATACCACCTACCCCGCAAAATTAAACTTTCCTTTGATGACCGAATGTGGAGAAGCACAATCATAGATATGCACTGATCCTGCTTTGCCATATCAAAGCGACATGGAAAGGATCTCATTCAATTGTTCAAAAATAAACATTCTCAGCTAGCGAGAAAAAGATCCAGAAGTAATTATGCCGACTGAAATCAGGCAAGGGTATGTCTTCGTTATGTCCCAATCCAATCGGCAGATGATCAGCCGGCCACACTCGGCTTACTGTTACAGCAGTGTGACCCGAACTATGCCTAATAAACTTAAGGTGCTCTATAACCTTTTTTGATCGTTCTTATAGGAAAATAAGAACTACCCAATGCCTCGGCGGAAACAAGACACTACTGGGAGTTATACTCGTTAGATATCCCACAGTTTGGTCCTACAGAAGGTATAAGTGTTAGTAGCTATGGTATTAGACACAGATGTACGGTCACGAGTTAGAATATAAGTGCTAAAGTTTGCTTTTACTCTTCTGCTTTCTTGTAAGTCCTAGGCCATGGACTCTGTAACCAGCGATCTTTCGGAGCTCACGACGTAAGATCTTCCCCGAAGCTGACTTAGGAATCTGATCCAAAACAACTACACCGCCCCACAAACGCTTATAAACAGCAACCTTCTCATTCACCCATTCAACGACACTTCCTGGGTCATTCTCTACTACAGATCCTGGGCGCACAGTGATAAAAGCCCTAGGATACTCTGTGGCAGCCTCCTCATCATAAACTCCAACCACAGCAGAGTCGGAAATGTCTTTATGCGTGAGTAATAAAGCTTCCAACTCAGCAGGAGCCACTTGGAATCCTTTGGACTTGATAAGCTCTTTCGCTCTATCAACAATGTAGAAATAGCCTTCGTTGTCAACCGTAGCTATGTCCCCTGTTTTGAACCAACCACCAGGAGCAAAAGCATCGTTAGTGGCCTTATCATTGCGATAATACCCTTTGAATATGCTTGGGCCTCGCAGATAAAGTTCACCACGAGAATCGGGGCTTCGAGGTACGTCTTTTCCGTCTTCGTCTACTATTCTGGCCTCAATATTGGGGACCAACCTTCCAGCGGAGCCGAATTTTGCAAAAGGTCTGGATGGCAGAGACTGCATAGCCGTTGGCGATGTTTCGGTAAGCCCATAACCTTGGGTAACTATCACACCTGGTAGCAGAGTTTCGATTGCATGAACCAAGCTGGCAGAAAGAGGAGCAGCTCCGGAATTGAGCTGATTCAAAGTTGACGTCAGCTCTTTCCTATACTTCACTGTTAATGGACTCTTGGCCATAGTGACAAGCATTGGAGGCACTACCAGTAATTTTGTAACTTTATGCTCGATCACGAGTGCAATCATCCTAGCAAAATCAAAACTTCGCATATTAACCACCTTAGTTCCTTGAAATGGGGACAAAATTCCTAGAAGAGTTAGCCCGTACAAATGAAATTGGGGGAGATTACATATATAGGTCTGTCCAGCAAAATATTTGGGATCTGTGTAGGCGATCTGATAGATGTTTGTTGCAATATTGTGCTGAGTAAGTATGACAGCTTTAAATTTCCCAGTAGTTCCGGAAGAATAACACAAGAAGGCCGGTTCTTGTTTATACTTGGATTCAATGAATTCTATGGGCTGGATGCGGGGGCCATCATTGCAAGCTGTTGCTAGGAATCTTCCTAGATCGATAATAGTAGCAGAAGTTCCATCGATAAGCAGTCTCTCGGTCTCTTCGTCTTCCTGTGGCGGCAGACGCACAGCTTGTTGTGCGGTCTGAAAAAGTTCAGGTAAAGTGAGAACTATTTTCATTCCTGACACAATCATAGCGTGTCTTACTTCGGAAGGCACGTATGCGAACGAAACTGGGCTTATTACTGCACCAATTGACATGGCGCCCAGGATGAGTGCAGTAAATAATGACTGGTTGTACGTATATATACCGACAACATCTCCATTACCTATTTTATAGGTATTTCTAAGCTCATAAGCTACTCTGCCAGTGATACACTTAATATCCGCTAGCGTATAGCTTTTACCTGCATCGGGATCGACGAAGAGAATGTCTGAAGGCTGTGCAAGGCTGTCATCAAGTACTAAGCTGGCCAGATTCTTCACTGGAGGTAGTGGAGCAGTAAAATCGGCAGTATAGATAATCTCGCCCATATTTGTTGAGCGCAGATGTAAGAAGCGAAAGAGGATCTCTGAGCAATGTACCTTTACATAACCTCCGTTTAAGCTTTGCTTCCCCACATTTATTAAGTTTTCGGATCGGCGTCGATGCTAAATGGTGCCGAGTCGTCTTTATACGGGAGAGACGAAATGCACCGAGATCTATAAAAATAAATGAGGAGCCAAGTGTCAGTTAGGCAAGCAACTCGATTAGCTCTGGTAATTACGCAAACCTGTTACTAATGGAGGTCGCGAGGACAGGCTCGGAAGCTAGCTCACATGAAAACGATCCACGTAGAAAGAGAACATGGCCAAATCTCTATGTGAATAGTCCATAATAGTTAGAGCAGGCTCGGGACTGTTACCGGGCTAATCGAACATAATTGGTGGAGTGGTCTTTTCGGCCTTTAGGGGAGCAAGCCCAGATAGTTGCTGAACCCGGCCAGCAGGGATATAAGAGCAGGAGCTAAAAAGGCGCTCACCGAACAGTCTCTGTCTGGTTCCGTAAAAGACAGCATAGCCAAGGGTTTGCTCAAATGAGCGAAGTTGCACAGTCGATAAAGGGTGAAAACGGCCTGGTGATCCTGATAGGAATAATTACCATTTATGGCAATAAGGTTTACGGGATGATTTCATCTAGCAAGATCAAACACAGGCTGACAACCGATTATGATTCGACTTGCAGCACGATTATGGTAGTACTCTAGCTGGTCTACGATCATCGAAAATGGCCATTTTCAATTGCAAATATTTCCTTTTGGGGCTCGACATCCCGGTAGGTCCACGCCCTGTTCCTGTACTCCGGCAAAAGCTCTAGAACGTACACCTATTTAATGGAGAGCTCAGCTACACAGTTAAAGTTCTCGCTCGCGAATCTGCGAGTCAAACTGCCGTACACCGGGGCCCTCGGCGTTCGTTCATAATTGAAGCTCAGAGAAGAAACGCAGCAATAAGGTTTTATGTACAAACTTAATTTGTCCCGGGTTGCCTATTTAGTAAAAACATCCGTCGACAGAAAGCCCATTGCTGTGGCTAATAGTGAGTTTTGTCGGCTTTTGCATTGGATAAAACGCCTCCTGATTGACATATAAATACCATGCGCCATTTTCAGATGACCTCCTGCTAGTAGTCGTGTTTTGAGAGATAGGAATGAAGTTCGCTACTGCAATCGCTGCCTTCTCAGGCTTAATGAATCAGCTAGCTGAGGCTAGCCCGTCGTTTATGGATGCTCTGGTAGAAGAGGCTAAGAATGCACTTCCAGAGCGATTTGCCAACCAGGAACAAGAAATTGTAAGTCCCTGGAGGCTCCCTGGAGATGGAGGAACGCAGGCTGACTCGGTGTTCTCTGGAATAGCTACATTTGGCAGACTGCCTTACAAGCAGTGTTTTGATGCCGACGCCGAAAGCACTTACGATATCGCTTTTGTTGGTGCACCGTTCGACACAGGCACTTCTTATCGTCCTGGAGCTCGTTTTGGACCTTCTGGAATCCGCCAGGGCTCTCGACGACTGAATCTCTACGGAGGATACAACGTCCCCTTGGATGTAAATGTGTTCAACTCTTGGGCTAAAGTTGTGGACTGTGGTGACATTCCCGTTACTTCCTATGATAACACGTTTGCCATTCATCAGATCGAGAATGGTCACAAGGAATTGCTTCATCGTAAGCCTACTCACCTTACTGACAAGAAGGGCTTGTCTAAGTCTGGAAACGTCCTTCCTCGCATCATCACTCTTGGTGGTGATCATACCATCACGCTTCCACTCTTGAGATCAATCAACTCGGCATATGGCCCCATCTCGGTCATACACTTTGATTCACATCTCGATACCTGGAAGCCTAAGGTATTTGGTGGAGACAAGTCTGCTACTGCCTCAATCAACCATGGAACCTACTTCTACCATGCCGCACAAGAAGGCCTGCTCGCTAATGACACCAATATTCACGCTGGTATTCGTACCACGCTCTCTGGAATGTCTGACTATGAGAACGACGGATACTGCGGATTTGAGATCGTTGAAGCTCGTGAAATCGACAAGATCGGTACTAGCGGTATTATCAAGAAAATTCACGATAGGGTTGGAAAGAATCCTGTCTATCTTTCTTTGGATATTGATGTCCTTGACCCCGCTTTTGCTCCTGCTACTGGAACACCTGAAACTGGTGGCTGGACTACTCGAGAGTTAAGAGAAATCCTTCGTGGCTTAGAGGGATTGAAAATCGTTGGTGCTGATATTGTCGAGGTGGCACCTGCGTATGATACTAATGCTGAGCAGACTGCTTTAGCGGCTGCAGATGCGCTTTTTGAGATCATGGGTATTATGGTGAAAAACCCCGTGACTGCTGAGGATGTCGATTATCGTACTATTGAGTAAGTAATTACTACGGGATCTGAACAATTTAATAGAGACAATGAATCATTTGCCTACCTGTACGAAGATTAATTTGCCGTTAGCAGTACATCCCCAATAAATAACCTCTGTATTTCTATCCTTTTACGCATTTCTAACAATTCACGCATTACATTGAAAAAGATCAATCATATGCGGCTAAGGGCCTTCTCCACTTGCAGAGCCCAGTCTGTTCTGTAGACAATAAACCATTCCATGAAGCCTACCACAAAAAGAGCAAGACATTGGCCAAACCACAATCCAACAAGACCCCATCCATGGAATGCAAGATATATACCTAAGGGCAACGCGAATATGTAGTATGCAACTATGTTAACCAGTGCACCGACATGCTGTAGTCCCATTCCTCGAAGAGCACCTCCACAAGAGCCATTCAAGCCGTCAGCTATCTGAAAGAGGGCAACATAAGGCATAATTTCCGACACCAACTCGACTGTCTCTTTATCGTCTGTGAACATATAGCCAAACACGTCACGAGAAGCGAGCAATATGATCATTACCAGGACGCCGAAGAAGAGACTGACAAAGGCACCAGTATGAGCAGAAAGGCATGCACCTCGAGCAGAGCTGGCACCTAATTCATTACCTACTCGAGCGGAAGTAGCAACTCCTATTCCAAAAGGAATGGTGTTCATGATTTGATCACTTGTCATTATGACACTCTGGGCAGCGAGGGGTATAGTACCTAATCTGCCCGCAGCCAAAGCCACAATTTCGAAAGCCCACCATTCTGTTCCGACATGGAATATGCCCATTATAGCAAGACGGACGAAGCCAGATAGTCCCTGGAAAGCCTTTCTGGAGAAGCCACCCCAACACTGTCTACCGCCTATAAAGCGAATATACAGTACCATGAAGGCTACACAAAGCCAATAGGATATTCCTGTAGCCAGAGGGGCACCTAACAGACCCATTCCCCACACATGCACAGTTAAGTAATTGAGGAAGCCATTGATCACCGTAGTGATGCAGAGCACAAAAGATCCAGCAGTCATAATTCCCTGAGCTTGCAAGTACTTCTTCAGACTCTCGAAATATATATAACCAAGCCCTCCAGGAATAAGGACCCGTAAGAACCTGGCGGTATCCGCAGCTAGATCAACGTGCTGTCCGAGCAGTAATAAAACCGGTTCAGCATACCACCACAATAGAGATACTGGGACGTAGATCGCCGACAGTACTACTATCCCGCGCTGGAGAATTACGCCCAGCTCGGTAGGGTCTGAGCTTCCGGTGTAAGAAACACTGGCTAGAGTGTCTATAGCGGTGGTTCCGCCGAGACCGAGGAGCCAGGCAGAAGCCATGGCAAACATGTAACTGAAGCTGGCTACTGCCAATTCATGCGGGCCAAGGCGTCCGACTACGAGTACTGAAACGGTCTGGAGCGAGTTCTGGAGGCAGTACGCAGCAATCACAGGAATAGAGGACTTGAGGAGATACAGCACCTCACGTACGATCTTCGGATGCACAGGGAATTTAGACTGCGCGTACTCACCATCGCCCTCGTCCAGTAGTCTTGTAGTTTCAGTAGGCATTGAAAGAAGCCAAGCGAGCGGTAGATCCGGGCGTGTCAACTATATATTCGTCCTGCTTACGGACGCATTATGAGAGACATGTTATCATTATCACGTATTATCTATCGCTCGAGGCCGAATTAAGCTTTCCAAATACACTACGTGCAGCCGGTAATTTTTCCCAACTGGGAAAGCCGACTATCTTGATAACGATAAAGCCAGATCCTGGACAGATCCGGCACGCGGCGTAACCTTAACGCTCTAGTAGCAAGAGGGCATTGGTACGCACCGGAATACTTTTGTCTAAATCCTTTGTGCAGCAGCTCGGTGCGGCCGCAGGCTGGGCCGGTTCGGTAGCCGGAGCGTGATGTTGTCATGGCAACCACAATCAGCCAGGTAGGGCAGGATTTATCCTAGGGCTGTCGTGACTGCGACTCCCAACGCAGCGTACAACTCCATACACCCAAGGCCCAATTCACTCACTTCTTCGTCAAAATGCCTAGTGCTCCACGAAACTACTCAAAGACCTACTCGGTCCCTAAGCGTCCATACGACGCAGCTCGCTTGGACGCGGAGCTCAAACTTGTAGGAGAATACGGCCTCCGCAACAAGCGCGAGCTCTACCGCATCGGACTACAGCTCTCCAAAATTCGTCGTGCTGCCCGTGACCTCTTGACTCGAGATGAAAAAGATGAGAAACGTTTATTTGAAGGTAATGCTCTTATTCGCCGCCTTGTTCGTGTCGGTGTTCTCAGCGAAGACCGCATGAAGCTCGATTACGTACTGGCTTTGCGCATCGAAGATTTCTTAGAGCGACGTCTCCAGACCCAAGTGTTCAAGCTCGGCCTTGCCAAGTCGATCCACCATGCACGTGTCCTGATCCGCCAGCGCCATATCCGTGTCGGTAAGCAGATCGTCAATGTTCCCTCGTTCATGGTCCGCCTTGATTCCCAAAAGCACATTGACTTCGCCCTTACCTCTCCGTTCGGCGGTGGACGTCCTGGCCGTGTGAAACGCCGCAAGAATGCTGCCGCGGCAGGCGGTGCTGCTGATGAGGGTGAAGAGGAGGAAGAAGAGTAGATGCTTCCTCAACACTAGGACATATCTATGTTCTGATGGACATGATGATCTATATCAATGTTATTACTATTTACTCGTAGCCTTTGTAGGCACGCTACCAGCGCATTAGACCGCACTCATCCGTACTTTTCTGTGACATACTTCGTCGTGCCGTTTTCTTCCTTGTGGCGGTGCTTTTCTTCCTTGTGACGGCGCGATTCTGCCGTGGGAGTTGTTTCGAATGAGATCTCGGGCGGCCTGGCTTTCCAGGCAAACTGCCGCTGCTTTGTTGCACTTGCTACATCACCCACATTTTCGAAACCATCATCCACTTCCTCCGCAACGTCTTCTTTCAGGATCCTGCTCTTCGGGTCGTAGTCCCCTGACTTGTCCTTTCGAAGATAACCCGCGATGTCGTGCCGCTCCCTCAGCGTCTTCGCAAAGGTACCTTCCTTCAGCTCATTGGGCTCGACCGCACGCCTCTCGCCGGCCTTATATGTCTCCACCACCTTCTTGTACTCCGACGAGTCGTAGTCGTTCCACCGATCCCGCTTGGCATCGTAACTCTCGACGGCCGTTCGAATCTCCTCGTTTCTCGCAAATCTCTTACTGTACTTCGCACTGACCTTCCTCGGCCTCTCCAAGCAATCCTTCGCTTTGTGATTAGTGGCCCCGCAATTCTCACACGCGCCTTTCTTGAATTTCTTGGGGGCATCTTCCACAAGCCGGCGCTTCGCTGTCGTCCCGATGTCTGTTTTCTCGGCGGCCACCTCGCCCCGTTCTTCGGATCCAACATACCACGGAACCTTAGCAACGAAACTAGGAACGTTCGGCCGGCTCGGATCAACCTCTGCCTTCCGGCGCCCGTATTCCTCGGGCATGGCGCAGTGGTGTCGAGAGCCAGCTTTGTGATTCGGTGCGGCTGTAAACCTAACCCCACAAACGCTCTCATGTACGGTCGGCCTTATGGCGCAACGGCCGCCCTCGGCAAAATTGCCTATTTAGCTGCCAGCTCCAGCGGTCTGCCCATTGTGCAGGATCGGGCGCGCGGCGCTGCCTAGGCGGCACTCGGGTTAGGGCAACCACAGCCCGTGGGCTGTATCACATTGTCGCAGTATTCCTGTTACGGAGGACCGACCGGTCTTACTACCTATTAGGAAGCTCAGAGCGGTTGGTGCAGCCTAATGTGGTAGTACTGGCGAATCGCGAGGCTGGTCTGCGCCCCACAGACCGCCGAGGTGCACTAGAGTTACTCGAAGCAGGGCCCAGATGATCTGCGACGGGCCAACCCACTCCAAGAATGGATTATGGCCCGTACTGCGCAAAGTCTTGGAGCCGGTGCTGACCTGCAGGCGACAACTGATGATCTTTTCTTGCCGTAAGCCGTATGCAGCTCTACACGAAATGGGAAGCTCTCCCCGTCGCTAGAATATATAAAGAACATAAATGGAGGAAATACACGCTAGAAATGAGAGGACTTTGTACGGGATATACCTGGATCTCCGTGGCTCTGTTGACGGCGTGCGATGCAGCCGCAATGTCCCCGTCCGTAGACACGGTGCCCTCACTTGTCGCACCGGGGCTGCTCCCTACGCTGGATCCTCAGGTGCCTGCGGCGGATTCGCGCAAGTGTAAGTACGAGCTCTTCGAGGACCTGAATGCCGTAGCGGAAAACAGCAAAAATGTCGGATATGAACTCTCTCCGGCGGAGAACTATACCCTGCAGCTGATCTACCAATACGTGTACTCGGGCCATCTGCGTCTTTTCGACGTGCCTGTCTTCATTGGGTCCTGCTCAAAACCCCCGCCTGGCCTGTTCGCTCGAGACGAGGATCTGCTCAAACTCAATGAAAAGGTAAACGAGGCAGGTGAGACCACATGGACTTTTCGCACAGATAAGGGTCATGGCTATGCCGAGAGTACTGTGGTGGCACCAGAAAGCGTCGTCGAAAAAGCAAAGGAGCTGATAGAAGCAATACTCGAAGGCGTGGTGTGCGACATGCACGGGAACTTCTTCGAGTACTCGTACTGCACGCCACCGCACGATAAGTGCTGCTAGAAGCGAATAGTGATAATTCTAGAGAAGCGTAGAGCACGGGCGAACGTAGAAGGTTGCTATCGCACAGCAGCACCATCTGACTCATTGCCATCATCACATATCGAACATCTGCACTTGAAAAACCAACGGCGCCTCAGGTGTTCTATGCGCTCTGCTCGGTCTTCTGGGAGCTGATGCGAGCCATAGGAAATGAAGAGCTCAGACCCGGCTGGTATGTCGCAGACTGCTATCACACTAAGCTCAGACCCTAGAAACGATTTGGCACAGTTCGGAGCACACGAATGGTTGAAAAAAGATGCTTCGGGATATATAGCAGATCCTAGACATTCGCTATCGGGATACAAAGGCTGCTCCCAGATACCGAAAGCATTTACAGCTTCGACGCCGAAATAGAAACACACCCGATCTTTAGTGACGCATTGATCAAACCCGGGAATATGTCGCAAGACTCGAACCAAGATCTGGAAAGCGCCTTGGTATGTCTGCAAAACATCGGGGATCTCCTGTACGACTTCGAGCAGCGAGCTCTGCAGGAGCGACATGGTATGCATCTGGGATATATCCAGCGAAGCTTGTGCCAAGTCCTTACAAAGCGCCGAGGTGACGAAAATGGCCATGTTCAGAGCGGTTTCTTCCATAGCGATATTCGGAGCCGTGTCGGCATCTATCGCATCCCACAGATCCAGGTGGGCCCGGACCCCCGGGACGCTCCGAGCAGTGTTGTAGTAAGCAGTCACAGCCTGGACAGCCTTGCTGAAATGCTGACGGCTATCGTGATACATAGACCATGCATCGGAACAACCGACGGAGCAGAACCTCATTCCAGCGATAGGGCCTCGCATGGGCATCTTTCTGTTCGACGTCCATTTGTAGCAAAACCCGCAGGTTTCGTTTCGAAAGACACGGAAGATCACATAGGCGTAGGGGACTGTTTCGAAATGCACAAGAGTGCCTTTTGGAATGGATTCCGTAGCAAACACCCCGCGGCCGCCCGTTTGGCTCTGCCTGACTTCACAGAGCCTCATCGATACGCGGTGAAGTAGAAGATGGGATTGGAAGATATGGTGCCACCTGGACCCTTGACCATAAACTCAGGCACCTTGATTAAATGCGGTCAACGTGTGAATAGAGCGATCAATTCCAGCGCTGGTAGATGCGAGCGCAAAGGCAGAGAGCTGGCCATGCAGTTTCCGTATTCGGCAAGACCGTTCGGACCTGAACTTTAACTAAAGCTCCAGGCAGTTTGCAGCCTTTAGGGCTCGATTTTCCGAAGCTCAGCGCTAAATATACAAATCCAGTTGTTCCACAGCGCAGCCAGCACAATTTACGGTACGCAGAGGCCCCGGAGAGATAATGCTGGAAAGGGAAGTGTCGGACGGAGGAAGGGCCAATGGAGTCGGCGTGATTCAAAGTAGTACGCCAGGGTTTGGGTACGACACATGTGAACCGTCCTCAGGTGCTCACCTGCGCTCTCTGCTGGCTGCAAGAGGCAGTACGCTAGCAGATATATCCGTTCAAAAACTGTGCCAGTCGGGGCTGAGCTGCTGCTACAGAGAGCGACCCGGAAGGCCTGTCTGGACCGCCCTGATCTGCTCGATAAATAAGGTTTGACACTTAGTATTCGACCACACGTCCCCCTTAAGAGCCAACCCGCTACGAGGTTTGCTTGCATAGGTACATTGGCAACGGCTAGGCAGCGTGCTGGTGCTCTTGATAATCCCGACTGAAGGTTAAAAATACAGCTGTGGGCTAATTAATTGTTCGCTTGAGGAAAGACGATAACCACTCGTTCTATGAAGCTAGGTAGCCAGGCCTTCATTTTGCTGGTTTCCAGCTTCTGCATACATGCCGAGAACATCGGCATTGACCGGGCGCCGGCAGCGGTTCACGACGTGGAGGACAGCCTGAGCACAACTGCACCGTTTCCCTTGGACGACGAGTCGGTTCCGGGCCGCAAAACTGGCGATGGCTTGTGGAAGGACAAGGTGCCAGACTCTCACGGCGCCGAACTGGACGAAATACTGAATAACGGCAAGAAAGAGGGACTGAGGAATGCTGCCGCTATTAAGGAGGAGTCCAAAACGAACAAAAAGCTCGAGAACGACATCAAAAAGATGGAGAAGGACAAGGACAAGGACGACAACGCCAAACTGAGCGACGATGCCCTTCCGCCTACCGCAAGGACGAAAGCTTCCGACGACAGGAAGCCAAAACAGAAACAGAAAGCGAAGCCGGATTCTTTCAAGCCTATCCTTGGCCTGGAGATTTCAGACTCCGCAACTGCGTTCATCATGTCGTGTGCCATGATAATCACCTCCGAGATCGGCGACAAGACCTTCCTAGTGGCTGCTTTGATGGCTATGAGGTATCCGCGGTCGACCGTCTTTGCTGGCGCAATAAGCGCCCTAGTCGTCATGACTGTGCTCTCCGCCGTCGTGGGACTAAGCGTGCCCACCATTCTCTCCCGAAGATACACGCTGCTCGCCGCTGCCGTTCTCTTTGCCGTGTTTGGGTTGAAAATGGTGATCGAAGGCCTTAAGATGAAGTCTAGCGAAGGAGTGGAGGAAGAGCTGCATGAAGTCGAAAGTGAATTGGAAACCCTCGAGCATGAGGCTGTGCAGGAGGCCGCTGAAGAAGGACGTCTCCACTCCAGGGACCCCGCCACTGTTTCCCGCACTACAGACTCTCCTCCAGCCATGAACCCTGTAGACATCTCTCATCGGCGTCGCCGCTCCTCTCTGGCCTCATCGTCCAACCCCACTGTCCGGAGAGGCATCGAAGGTTTCAGAAATCTCGCATATCTAGTGTTCAGCCCAGCATGGGTTCAGACTTTTGTTATGACTTTTCTGGCTGAGTGGGGTGACAGATCGCAGATTGCTACTATTGCCATGGCTGCCGGCCAGGATTTCTCCCTAGTTATATATGGTGGCATATTGGGCCATACGCTCTGTACCTCGCTCGCTGTAATTGGGGGCAAGCTGCTAGCATCTCAGATTTCTCTCAGAACCGTCACTCTTGGAGGAGGAATTACATTTATAATATTTTCGGTCATTTATTTCAAGGATTTTTACTATTTCGAGAGCAGCTAAAATAGAAAATATCTGTTCACAGGCCTCTGCTCACACTATCACGCCTTTAGCCGAGATACCACTCGTTGCAATTTGCTTTATAGAATCCAAAGCCAAAATAGCGCCCCAGGAAGTGCGCTCGTCAAGCTGCTTAAGCTGATTTCGAATAGGCAATAATAGGAGCGCTGCGGCCACTTCCGATGCAATCGGCGATTTTAATTTTTTTACCACTGTTGAAATCTGTACTAACTCTTTTTCATGATCGACAATAAACCCTGTAATTTCTATAGACAGACTTTTAAACCGATGCCCATGCGTGTAGAGCTGCGACAGGAATTGGATATCGTACAGGCACTGGATTGCATTGCAAACATCCGAATACGATTCAACGTCATAGCTGAGACTATTTAAGATACGCGAGAGTTCTCGAACTGTGAGGGCAAAGGAAGGATACTTCATCTTCGATGCCCGAATTATCTGCCACTGGATTTCGGGAAACGAAATCGTGTAAATCGAGGGAGTGTGCGCCTTTTCACTTAGCAAGAGCTCAACAGCCAGATTGTCCAAACACGGAACATCTTCGCATCTGCTCACAATGCCTCGGACTAGTCGAAGTGATAGCGCTAGTATTCGTGTATCTGTTGAGGAACTGAGCATATTTCTGACCAGGTTGCTGAATAGGGATCTGTACTTATCTAGCCTCAATAGGTCCTCGACTAAGGCAGCATCACAGAGATCTAAGGTGACCAGACCAGATTCTATGGTCGCAAGCAGTATGCCAATATCTGGGCCATTGTGAGTACTGCTGCACCTGAGGAGCAGCTCCGTAGTGACTGTGATGGCTTTTACGATGTCTGCGGAACCACACACGCTCACGTGATGTAGGCCTAGGAGCAAAGACAGAGCTTGGTGAGCAACTGACTCGCTTACCGATCGAACTTGCCACTCGATGTGCCTATGATCTTTCAGGTAGGTAGTGAGCTTGGCCACTGCGTCGGGAGAGAGGTTGCCAGTCTTCACGAGGCAGATCAGATCGCTGAGTTGCTCGAGGGTGCGGTGCCTGAAGGTATAGGTCATATATTTCTGAATAAACCTGTCGATAAGGCCTGTAAGCGGCGCAAACTCATCTGTATTGTGCTTTACTGCGTTTATGCAAGCTCTTCGATAGATTCGGAACTGCCTAGGGCTAGATAGCGCGAGAACAACCAAGCGCTCTACAAGCCTGAATTTCAGCTGGAAGAGCGAACTCAGTAAAGGAGCTACCATGGCATAAGTCAGCACACTGACGCAGTGCTCCGAACGGTCTAGATCATTGTGAAGGGCATCGCAGAGCCGAGCGTTCGCATCTCGGTTGTGTGTCAGAGACCACTCTTTGAAGAACGCTGGGAGGTCAAAACCGGTGCGCTTGCAGGAATTAACGCAGTCAGCCAGTGGTTTGATATTGTCTTGATGCGGATCTGCAATGTAGTCGTCAACAGCAGCAATGAATGCGACATATCGATCTCTCGACGTCATATCGCAAGGCTGTAAACAACAAACCCAATTGGGAAAGTCCCACATCGCCAAGGCGCTACGTAACGTCTTTTATACGGTCATAAGTCATTCGCCAGTCTCCTCCGAATCTGATTCAGCGAGGCTGGTGCCTTTAAAAAAGAGGCCTAGGGCAGTAGGAACTAAGGTGAGAAGCGCACAGACCATATAGATCAACATGACGCTGCGGTAGGCCTGATTTACGCCGTCGCGAATTGAGCCGGTGGTGGACGCTGCGTACTGAATATCGCTATAGATTTTGCGAAGTACTGCGACGTCAGTGTCTGGCAGGTACAAGACCAGGTGCTTCCAGAGCTGCTGCGACCACAGCGCACCAGATAGTGCAGAACCAACTGCCTGGCCGATGGCAAACGTAGTCAGAAACAGGGCGGTAACAGTCGAGACGTGCTCCTTCCGCGAATTAGCCTGCATTCCTATGAGAACCGTCACATTCAGAGCACCAATGGCACATCCAACCAAAGATACACCTCCTACCATGTAGTAGACGGTTGTGGAGTGTAAGGTTCCCATAAGCATCACAAGAGTTCCTAATAATGCTAGAGGTATGCACAGCAAGATGAAAGGTTTGAATTTGCCAAAGGACTGGATGCCAAACGAGACAGCGACGCCGGAGATCGTAGAGAAGAGCGAAAACAGCGAACAGATCCGGCCGGCTGTTTCTGTGGTTTCGAAGTGGGTGACCATCAGGTAACTGAAGAGATATGGCTGATATATAGCATAGGAAGCGCTCCCGCAGAATCCAATCAGTGACCCGACCAGAACGCTGTAGTTCTTAAGCATGGTCAGGTCAAATAGCGGGTGCGGGACAAAGCGACTGTTACTCTCCCACAGCACAAGTAGGACAGCGAAGATCAAACCCGCAATCACCGAACCAACGATGACGGGCTGATTCCATGCCGGGACTTCGGTAGACGGCGGTAAGGAGAGCGGAAGCAAAAGCAGAGAAAGGGAGGCAGCGAAGAGGCCACAGCCCACGAGATCTAGTTCGACGATGGATTTGTGGATTCGTTCCTTGAATGACAGAGGGGATAGCAAAGGAATAGATGGCAGTGAGTTATCCGCGTCTCGGGACCGGCAACGCCGATAAACGTCGACTAGGAGAGGCAAGGAAGATATGGGTATCAAGAAAGCAAACATAATGTAGCCGAACCTCCAGCTGCTGTGATCAACGATGAGGCGGGCTATCCAGGGCCCGAGGAAGACAGTGATCAGGAAAGGCATGTAGGGGAGAGCGGTGTACTTTGCTCTGTAGAGGATTTTGGTGGTATCTGCGACGAGGATCTGTATCAAGACAGCGAGGCCTGTGTTGCCGAATGCGTATAGAACCTGGGAGAGGCAGAACAGGAAGCGGTTTTCTGAGAGGCCGATGATGAGATGGCCGGCACAGTAGACGGCTATGCAAGCGAGGAAAGCCTCGTAGTGGCCGACAGTGTCGGCGAACTTAGCGAGAGGCGCTTTGATCACGGCGTTTACGATAGACTGTATAACCTGCACCATTGCGAGCATTGAGTGCATTGAGAAGGAGCTGGCGGCGTAAGGCAGTAGCAGAGAAACGGTTTGCATGTCGAGGGAGCTGAAGAAAGACATCAACAGGATCCCGAAGAAGATATGCTTGGTCAGGTGGGAGTCGGAAACTCTGCGCAGGCTCCTGCTGTACACAAGCGACGAAGCGCGGCGAGTCCTACTCCCGTAGATGCTTCCGTAGCTCCTCTTTCGGAAGCTGGCCGGCCTTGCGGATTCAGCATTGGGGCCTTGCATTTTCCGGCCGTGGTGAGCAACTGGCCTTCTCAAGTCCTAAAGGCTGTTCAGGGACAGGTATATTCCAGGCATACAATTCCGCACAAGGGAGTGCAGGGAACGGGCGGGTGGGTTGCTGTCACGGCGGCCAGGCTCGGTGAAGTAATCTCGTGACGGGTTGGGGTTCTTATCAGATCGATCATGAGGTGACGTGACAACTGCGCGCCTGATTGGCTGCAATCAGCAAATTAAGGTTTTGGGCGAGCTCTACGTAGCTGCTCTAATACAGAAGAAGATCTGATAGGACCTAAGTCGGGTCGCGCAATTCGGCAAGCGGCAAGACGGTGGGTCTGCCGTGTGCACATAGCGAAGGCACAGCACAGTTTCCGAGCTGGGCCCAGAGCGCTTGCATGTGCGGCAATGAAATGCGGTCTCCGAACCTGAGCGCCGAGCGACAGCTTGCAGCGCATATTAGATCATATATGAAGGAGGGGCATGTCTGCACAAAGTGGAGCACCGTGGAGGGCTGTGACGCTGGGGGCAAGACGTCTCTGTCTGCAAGCTGCTGGCAGTAGCACAGAAGAGAGCCCACAAGAGAGCGCCTGGTCTGCCGGGCTCTGGCTACCGCGGCCGGCACGGAGCGTATTGAGACCTCGTCGGGCGCGAGGGAAAGGGTAAACCCCCAGACCTCAATCTGGGGCATGAAGATGTGCAGGAGCTCGCTGTCGGACCTGCTAAGGCGTGCAACCAGGGGTGGGCTGATCCGGACGGGAGCGGAATCGAAGTAGGATAGTATGAGCGACTCCAGCCTGATCCGCTCGCTGGCGGCATGCTGGTCGACAATGTAGACGTTGTTGCCTTGTTTCAGTAGTATAGAGGAATCGGCGAACTGGCCAATGACGCGGCCGGAAGAGGCAGTCGGGGGGCCGGCGGACCGGGGGTGATCGAGCCCCCGCGGCGTCGAGACGAGGGTCGAGAAGAGCTGGGCCGGGGTCGCGAGGCCCGAGAGCACGACGATTATGGACTTTTGCGGGTAGAGCCGTTTGAGGCGCCTGATGTGGGCGTCAGGCAGCCTCCGGAGCCGGTTGTTCTGCAGAACAGCGACGATGCGAGGAGCTTTCAGAGCTGCGGCGCAGACCAGGATGGAGCCACCCCGGACAAGCGTGCGGGTCTGCGAGACGGGGGACTTGGAAAGGCGCGAGAGGCACTGGGCAGGGCTGGCGCCGCCGAAGACGTGGCGCAGCTTGCCGTTTACAGAGAGCGTACAGCGAGAGCCGGGACGCTGCAGCGAGTGGAGCAGGAGGGCGGAGAGGATGTCACGGAGGAGGGCCCTGGGAGAGGGCCTCTGTGCGGCGCCGTAGAAGAGGTTTGAGAGGGTGATATCGTAAGCGGCGGTGCGGCAGGCGCTGTCTGGCAGGAGCCTGGAGCCGTCTGGCAGGAGGAGCCTTGTGGATGCGAAAGCGATGTCTGCGAAGGGAGCCAGGGCGCGCGCGGGCGGAGGGTGTGAGCCGGCAAACTTCAGGCAGACAGAGAGACGGGCAGGGACATAGTTGAGAGCCGAGCAAGGGTCTGGAACGAGGTCGAGCAAGGAGAGGAGGGGATCGAGGACGCTCATGCCATTTGCGGAGGCAGTTGGGAAGGGAGGGCTGTGATTGGCCGTGGAGGGTCCCAGCGAGCGAAAATTCGTTAGCGCCTGGATCAGACGAAGATGGCGGAGGCTGAAGCGCACAAGAAGTATCCGTTTTTGCGGAAGCTGGCTTCGGTTGAGCGGAAGACGCGGGACAGCGCGGTGGACGTGCTGGAGAAGTATGTGGGCGGGCGGAAGGCGCTGCGGCCGAAGGAGACCGACAAGCTGTGGAGAGGGCTCTACTATGCGATGTACCTCGCGGACAGGCCGAAGTACCAGCAGGAGCTGGCGGAGCGGCTGGCCGGGCTGATGCTGGCGGCGAGCGAGCCGAACTACGAGCCGTTTGTGGTGTCGTTCTGGACGGTGCTGGTCGAGAAGTGGCCGGGGCTGGACCGGCACCGGCTGGACAAGTTCCTGTTCCTGATCCGCTGCGCGGTGCGGTCGATGTTCCGCAAGGTCGCGCGCGAGCAGTGGTCTGTGGCGGCCAGCGAGCAGGCTGCGGCCATCCTCCGGGAGCACGCCCTGGACCTGGGCTCGTTTGCGGTCGCGAACGGTGTCCGGATGCAGGTCGTCGACGTATACCTGGACGAGCTCGAGAGCGTGCTCGGCGAGACAGCGGCCGAGTCGGTCCACGCGCCGCTCGCGCTGCTCGCGGCCCCGCTGCTAGAGGTGCGCGATTGCCGGCTGCGCACGCTCAAGAGCCGCTTCGAGGAGGAGGTGGCCGGGGACCGGCGGCTCGTCGACTGGGGCCTCTGCTCGCCCGCGCCGTCCGATTCCGAGGACGAGTGGCACGGGTTCGACTAGGCGCCGGCGGCGCTCGTGCCCGCCCAAACCGCTCCCTGGCGCCGAGCCCTCTCTCCACCAACCTCCCAACCCCGCGAGTTCTTCCTTCTCCACACCATGCCCGATATCAAAGAGGTTGTCGACAACTCGCAGAACATCATCAAGGAGGGCACGAACTTCATCCGCCGGTGCAAGAAGCCCGACGAAAAAGGTATTTATCTACCCGCGCTCCTGCAGCTCCCGACTGACCCTCCTAGAGTACAAGCAGACCTTCCGTATGATATCCGTTGGCTTCATCGTCATCGGCCTGATCGGCTTTGTCATCAAACTGGTAAGTTGCCACCCGCTCTTCTGCCGGCACCCACTAACCCCAGATCCATATCCCTATCCGCCAGCTCATTACCTGATGTCGCCCGCTGCTGGCGACGGTACGCACTATGAACGAACCCCGCCGCCCGCGCGCCCGCCGGCGCCCCCGTAGTTGTAGCCGCACACGTAGACGGCCGCTGCCGCCCCCGCCTGCAGCTACAGCAGCTGCTGCCCGCGAGCCGCCCGCGAGCCGCGAGCTGCGGGCCCGCGCTCCTTCGAGGCCAGCAGGGCCTGCGCTCGAGGCTGCGCGTTGCCATGGCAATCACATGCACCTCTGCCCTGCGGCCTAGCGTCCTCCGCCAGCCGAACAGCCTGCACTGCCGCCGCCGCCCCTCCTGTGCGATATTCGAGCCCGCCTGCACTGTGCAGACCCGGGGCCCATCGATCTCTAGAAACAGCCGCACCTGGCTGCAGCTGATCCACCGCAAGCCCTATGATCTCGGGCATTGCGTCGTTGCTGCAGGCTGCAGCACCGGACGTCGGCGCCGGCGACTCCCCCAGATCCCACAAGTCCGCCGACAGCGCCGGCGAGCCGGCCAGAGCCTCCGGCCGGCCGGCCTCTACCATCCTCTCGCCGCAGATCACCGATGGCAGTGCGCAGGACTCGTCCGAGGCCGAGGAGGACTCGGCCCTGTGCCCACGCTGCCTCGCCGACTCCGCCCCCAAGGGCGCAGTCTCCTGGATCCAGTGCGACGTCTGCAAGGACTGGCTCCACTACGTCTGCATAGGCCTCAACATCAGCGAGGCGCGCCGCATCGACCTCTTCCACTGCCCGCAGTGCGAGATCACCCACGGGCCCTCCACCTACCTGCGCTCCAGCAACCGCAACGCCTCTCCGATCAACTACTTAGCTCTGCACGAAGGTGCCTCCTCGCCGCTACTGCTCCACCCACACGTGGTCGCCATGGACGCCTACCAGTTCAAGCCCGAGGCCTTCCTCAGGTGCCACGGAAGCGTCCTCAGCCGAGACTGGGCCAGCTTCGGCGGGTTTAACCACCCCACCATTATCCCCAGCGGCTTCAAGGACTCTCTCGACATGGACGTGCCCGAGAGCATCAAGGTCCGGGACATTGCCGACATCATCGGCTACGAGACACCGGTAGAGGTCATGGACGTCTCCACGCAGACAAATCTGCGAAACTGGGACATGGGCATGTGGGCCGACTACTTCGACACCCCGAAGGAGGCCCGCGACAGAGTGCTCAACGTCATCAGCCTAGAAGTTAGCAACACTCTCCTTGCCCGGAAAATCCGCCGCCCAAAAGTCGTCCGCGACCTCGACATAGTCAACCTCTCCTGGCCGCGCAACAAGCTCATCAGCGGAAACTACCCCAAGGTCAGCTTATACTGCCTCATGTCCGTGCAGGGCGCTTATACAGACTTCCACATCGACTTCGGCGGATCCTCTGTCTTCTACCGAGTGATTGAGGGCAGGAAAATATTCCTATTCGCCCCGCCTTCCGAAACAAACCTAGCTAAGTACGAAAAGTGGTGTCTGCGCTCAGACCAGGCTTCTGTTTTTTTTGCTGATCTTATTGATGAGTGCTATAGAGTGGAACTGCTTCCAGGTGACACAATGCTGATCCCGGCCGGATGGATCCATGCGGTATACTCCCCGGAAGACTCCATAGTCATCGGCGGCAATTTTCTCACCCCGTTTGACCTCTCGATGCAGCTAAAGGTCGACGAAATAGAAGCTGCCACGAAGGTCCCGCAGAAGTTCAGATTCCCGCACTTTGCTACAGTTTTCTGGTACCTCTTGGTCTTCTACACCAGCAATGTTCCGGGCCAGTACAACATCTCCGCCAAAGAGGTCGACCAGCTGGATATGCTGGAAGATTTCCTCCGAAAGCAGTCTGATAAGAGCACAACCGAAGCTAAAGTAGCCAGAAAGTGCGTCCCACAGGGATATACAGCCGAAGGCTTGCTCAATCGCTTTGTGCGTTGGAAACACAGCGTGTTTGTGCGCACCCCGGAAAGACCAAACATGGCGCGAAGAATAAGTATTAGTGCCCTTATAACGAAGGGCGATGATACCGCGAAAAAGGAAGAGGTCCTCACGTTCGGCCGAGATATTGTTCTACGAAAAATCCCCTTGGAACTCTGTGATATAGCAGAATCAGATGCGCCGGTGACCAACCGGCTTTTGATGTCTGAACACCCCGCAGCAGCAAGTGACCCATTACAGCCGGATACAGCTAAAGCGACTGAAACTAAACCAATTAAAAAGAAGCGCGCCGACCCCTCGGCGACGTCGCGCAGAGTTAGCAAGACCAATAGGAAAGATACTACACGACCGTCAAGACCGAAACCCGGCAATGCTTGGGTAGGTGACAAAAACTCCAAAACAATGACTTATTTTGATTCAGACTCGGATTCACTTTCCCCCCCTCCACCTTCCCCAGGTCCGGAACCTCTGGAAGAACCGACCAGTGAGACCGAACCGCCATCCAAGACGTTGGAAAGGAAGAAGTCTCCATCTAAACCTCGGCGGAAAAGGGCAATCAGTACCGACTCGTCGTCTTCCTCAGACGCCGAAGAAAGACTGACGATGTACGAAGAGATGCAGCTGCTGATTGCCCAGGCGAAGAGCAGTGTGTCGGCAGTCAGACAGATGTCTTCTCGACGCAGCCGTGGGGAAGCATCCTCGGCAGCCCTCGAGGCCCCTTCCTCAACTAAGACAGAGAAGAGCGAGGAAGAGCAACTGGTGCGAGGCCGGACACGGAACCCCTCCACGGCCCCCGGGAAATTGACTGCTTATGAAGAAATGCAACAGATCATCGAACTCTCCCGACAGGCGGCGAAACAAGGTAGGCGGTAAGATAACCACTTGGGATTATGCTTTATGGGAAATTATAATGAAATATGCTCGCTCGTAGACCCGTATCGTTTAAGCTTCACCGCCCACTCTGCTTCCTCCCTCCCCGATGGACGCCCTGCTGCACCCTATTTCCAGCGAATCTCTCCAGCACAACTTGAGAGTGAGTATTCTGAAACTGTATCCGCTTCGTACACTAACACCCAGGCGCTCACAAGAGTCAGATATAGCATAGCGCCGGTCGCGGGAGTGTGCGCCGGGCTACTGGGCCTGGAGTCCTACGACGGCTTTGTCTTCTATTTCGTAGTACACGCGGCGACCACCGGCCTGATACTGGCCCGCGCAAGGATGGACGTTTCGAAATACTACAAGGACACGATGACCGTAGTGTCGACTGGATTCATGGATGGCTTGTGGACATACGTCATGGTGTGGATCATGTTCTACGGTCTATCGAGGCAGAAGTCATAATTGCATTCAGACAGTCGCAAACGCCCGTTTTTTCTGGGATTTGGCTTCCTCCAGAGCAAGCGACTCCTCATCGCGAAACACGCGCTGGTTCATTGAGCCCTGGTACCTGCGGATGATCCTCAGTCCCGCGAGGTTAAAGCCCATCTCGTCCTTTACCCGATGCAGGGACTGTGACAGGTTCGCGTACACTTCTTCTAGTATACTGCGGCACATGGTTGAAGTGACCAACTGGTTCTGGAACATCCGCACGACAGAGTAGAGGATACGGCAGATCAAGGCCGGGTTCTTCCCCTGCTTGGCCCAGATGTTGATGAACGTCAGTAATGGGACCATTCTGTCAAACGGCAGTACGAGCAATGCGTCGCCGAGCTGATGCGTTGGAATCTTCTCTATGATACCAAGCAGGTACTGCTCGGCTGCGATGTTGTTTGCAGCACTGAAAATGATATGTCGATCCGGCTTCGAGATCGACTGGCCGGCCGTTATAGCTTCGTGGTAAGCCTCGTGTTTCATTTCATCGTCATAGCAGAGATCTAGAGCCTCGAGGAACCTGTCACCAGCCTTTAAGGTCTCGATTGTCTGTTTACCCACAGTTTCCGCCTCGTCGGCGTCGGTCTTCTCTCCGGAGGGCTCGTCTAGGGAAGAGAAGAAGTTATTTTCGAAGACTTCTTCCAATTCCTGCTCACGCGCCTCCTCCAGGAATATCTCGTCATCGGTCTGTTTCCAGACACGGATTGACCTATCGTGCGATGCGCTGACGACAAAAGATCCGTCGTTGGCTATGGTCATGGCCCATATTTCTGACTGGTGTCCTGCAAGCTTTTGGATGCACTCGAACTTATCGCCGTCCCAGTACTTAACAGTTTTGTCTTTACTGGCCGAGAAGAAATGATGCGTGTTTTGCTCGAAGGCGACCGCGGTGATGCTGTCTTGGTGAGCAAAAAGCGATCGATGACAGTCGCCGAAGTCCAGGCCCCATATTTTCACGTTCTTGTCTGCCGAGCTCGTAATGATGAGCTTAGAATCAAAAGATATATCCATCGCGAGCACAGGCAGCTTATGTCCGTAGAGAGTTAGGTAATATTTAAGTGTGTCATTGTAGAAGACCTTCACCGTGTTGTCAAGCAGTGAAGCAGCGACTAGGTTATTATCTGGGGAATATCTGACCGCCAGGATATCGTCGGTGAGCTTTGCATTTCTAGTTTCCTTGATTTTGATCGTCTCGGTGTAACGTTCCGTACCAGGTACCAGTTCTTTAGAGGGCTTGAATGCCCAAAACCGCAGTGTCTTGTCTGCTCCTCCAGTAACAAGATTGACTCCGTCGGGGCTCAAGTCCATCGACCAGACTGCGCCCTCATGAGCCTGTACAGAAGAGATGACGCTGGAGCTGGCAATGTCATAGAGACTGATTGTACCTTCCTTTGTTCCGACAACAACCAGCGTGTCTCCCGGCAGAAATGTCGAGCAGAGAGCGTAGCCAGTTTCTATAGTCCGTATGCAGTTTCCGGTTTTCACGTTCCATATTTTGAGTTGTCCGTTCGAGGACGAGGCAAGAATAGAGTTATCTGCGCTGAGGGCCAGGGTGCGTACGTCAGTGCGGTGGCCGGGAATGTCGACCGCGAAGTGTTTTTCGGACGTGGCTTGGGCAGACTGCTTTTTGGACTCCGGCAGGGAAATAAGATAGGAGTCAATGAGGTTTGACTTATAGGCGACAGCTAACTGGAGCTTTGACCGCTTGTCGAACGAGGGGCCGGGCATCCAGGCGATGGAGCGGAGTTTGTAAGGGCTGACTGGGATGAGAGCGACCGAGACGAGGGCGTCTGAGATGCTGTTGTCCGGGATGAGATCAGCGAGCTGCTGGTCGGTCAGGTCGGGGTTCTTTTCGCGGCGGCGTTTGCGCTTACGCGCAATAGCCTTGGTGGCTTCAGCTGCGGACCTTACTTTCCAGAGCTCGACGGCCGGAGAGACGCCATGGGTGGCGAAATAGTCGCCTCCGGGGTGGAAGGAGATGCCCAGGAGGCGGTCGCGGCCTCCAGCCTGCCTGGAGAGGGAGCCCAGGGAGGCCAGGCGAGAGCCTTCCGGCAGGTCAAGAGATATCTGCCAGACGGATATGTCTGAGGAGTCGCCGCCGGCGAGGCAGTAGGACTGGTCTGGCGAGAGCTCGAGGGCCCAGCAGTCGGACTTCTGCGCGACCACTGTGTCGGAGCAGTGCTGGGCGTCGAGGTCCCAGAGCTTGAGGAAGCCGTCTTTGGCGCAGGTGATTAAGTAATTCTGGTCGTGTCCGAGGAAGCGCATGGCGTTCACCTGGCCCTTGTGGCCGTTGAGCTTGTACAGGCCTTCTTCCGAGACGAGGTCCCAGACTATTATGGAGCCATCTGCGGCGCTCGTGGCCAGGCGAGTCTGCGAGCGGTCGCTGCAGAGGCTGGAGACTCTTGATCTGTGGCCGGAGAAGGAGATGAGCACGGAGCCGGTCT
This sequence comes from Tortispora agaves, assembly GCA_030462865.1. NCBI lineage: Eukaryota > Fungi > Ascomycota > Trigonopsidomycetes > Trigonopsidales > Trigonopsidaceae > Tortispora > Tortispora agaves. The sequence goes on from JAKVQP010000014.1 coordinate 38,115, forward strand.
TGACGTCCCAGAGCCGGACCGAGCCGTCGTCGTAGCCAGCAGCAAGGACGTCGTCGGAGACGGTGCCGATACAGGCCACGGCGCTCTGGAGCGCCGGATCAGCGAGCACTGTCTTCGAGGACGTTTTCAGGTCCCAGATGGCGATGGACTCTAGCGAGGCCGCAGCAACCCTGTTTCCAGCAATCCAGCATATCGCGCAGTCGCTGGCTATGCTGCCGAAGACGGCCGCCTGCTCGTATTTCCAGTACGACTTCACCATGTGCTGTTCTGTGGGCTGCCAGAAAAAAAGAGGCCGCTGCCGAAATAGGCAGTCGGTGGGAGAGGCAGTAGCCATGGCAACGGGGTCTCCCGCTGCCCCCGGTAAGGCCTCAAGCCTCCCTTTGCCTAGGAGCAAGATGTTGTTGCTGCAGTACCACAATCTCCTGCTGCAGTCGCTGCTGACCGAGCGGCTCGAGCCCGGCGCGCCGCCGGTGTTCATTGACCAGATTATCTCGGACTTCGACTACGTGACGTTCCACGTCAGCACCCCGGACTCGAAGTCGGAGATTGTAGTGTCGCTGGCCATCAAGTGCTGGAGCGACCTGGTGAAGTACGGCGCACTGTCGGTGCTCGAGAGGGAGTTCGGCAGCCTGATCACGACGCCCGAGCCGGGCTACGACTTCTCGCTGAAGCTGGACGTGGAGGCGCTGCAGAAGGAGGAGCCTGACCACCGCGAGGCCCTGATCGACAAGATCGCGCTGCTGAAGCGGCACGCAATGGCTGCGCCCTTCGAAAAAGCGTTCGACGCATTCGAGCAGCTGGAAAAGGAGGCCCAGGCGGCCGACCTCGGCGTCCCGGAACAGACCAACAGCGAAGTCATGACTATCCATTACCGGGACGAGGAGAGCATATTTGTGCGGCCCTCGCACGACCGAGTGACCGTCATATTTTCGATAATTTTCAGAGAGGAGACAGACAAGGTGTTTGGCAAGGTGTTTCTGCAGGAGTTTGTGGACGCCCGCAAGCGGGCCATCCAGAACGCGCCCCAGGTGCTCTACTCCAGCAGCGAACCCCCGCTCGAGATCCGGCACGTGCCCGCGGCGAAGACACAGGACGACATCGGATACGTCACTTTTGTTCTATTTCCACGACACATGACGCCTACGAGGAGGGAAAACTGCATCTCCCACGTGCAGATGTTCCGTGACTACTTTCTCTATCATATCAAATGCTCTAAAGCTTACATGCACTCCAGAATGAGGTACAGGGTGTCCGAGTTCCTCAAAGTGCTCAACCGCGCCAAGCCTGAGAACGCAGAGAAGGAACGCAAAACGGCTTCGGGCCGGCGCTTCGTCGCCGCCGCCTAGAGCGGCTACCCGCCGCTCTCCAGCTCCCCGTAGTACTCCGAGCAGTCCTCGCCCGTCAGCGCCTCATACTCCTTGAACAGCTCCACAGCTCTAGAATAGTACTGCTCTTCGACAGCCTCTTCGACGTAGTTCCCCAGATTTAGCGCAGCCTCCGCCATCGCCATGATCAGGGCCGGGTCGGACTTCTTGCGCTCGTAAGCCTTCTCCAGGTATCCGAGTGCTTTGCCCAGATGCTCCACAACTTTCTCGTCGTCGCCGTCGCCGTCTTCCGAGATCAGATCCAGTCCCTGGCTGAAAAAATAGTCTCCGAGTGCGTGCGGAACATGGCTCGAGCTGCTGTCCTGTTCGTCCAACGCCTGCAGGCCCTCCACAAGTTCCTGCGCGAGGCTCTCGTCGTGGTTCGCCAAAAGCGCCGAGACAATAAGCTGGGCGGTCTCGTCGGCCTGCGGCTGCGAGCGGTGCTTGGTCAAGATACCCAGGCTCTCTTTCAAGTCTGACTCAAAAGAGCTGTATGCTTTGTCGGACGAGCCATAGAGTGCCCGCAGGGCGTAGTGACGCCCTAAAAGAGACTGCAGCTCGTCAGCCGAGCCGTCGCTGTCTTGGCCTAGCAGTGTGCGCTCGATCGCGGCATTCATGTAGTCCACGGGCGACTCAGTCCTCTTGTCGCTGTAGAACTGCACGCCGGCGAGCCTCGACAGCACGTCAGCGTAGATGTAGTGGAACCGGCCGTCCAGGGGCTCCAGGTCTGCCTCATCGGCCCGTTTGCGGAGCATCGAATCGCATTCGTGCACAATGCCATTCAAGATCAGCTGATATTCGGGGCTCTGCTCGTCGAGCTGCCCGTAGAGCGCCTCGAGCTCCGCTAGGTCGCCGCCCGACACGCTCAGCGGCACCGAGATCGTCTCCTTTGTGGTCTTGAGCTTTTTGGCCGCACGGATGCCGCGCACCGGACGCTCTTCTGCCATCCCGAGTTCTTGTCCTCGGAAGTTTAGCTTTTCGCATCGTTTTCCCAATCGGGCAAGCGACCTCCGCCGCAGCTGCAGCCCCGGCCACCACCAGCCCCGGCCAGCCCCTGAGCCTGCTGCCGCTGCCGGCACGAGCCGCAGCCTGCGCGCCCGATCTGCTGCGCCAGGCGCCTGCCCTTCGACCTGTGCGGGCGCGCACAGCCAGAGATCGCGCTGCCGATTTAAGCTTTACCCCACCAGCAGCGCGCGGCTGGGAGATCTCATTGTTTACCCAACCACAAACCATTTGTCGCAGCGGTATGGACGACACTGTCATCTTCGAGGACTCGCCGCTGGCCGACTACGCGCGTGACGCGGGCATCGAGCACTGGGGCATCGAGCCCGCGGTGTCGCGGTTCAAAGACGACTTCGTGCCGCCGCGAAACTACGCTCCCTCGGCACAGACACTGAAGCCTCTCCGGCTCTGCGATCCCGCTACTCTGCGGCGAGACCGCTTCGCCGGCCTGCTGGCGAAGGCGCTCAGCGTGGAGGTCAGCCTGAAGGAGGCCCAGGACCTCACAGACCGGTTCCGGTACACCTTGGTCGGCAGCCGTCTGCTGGAGGACCGCCTAGCCTGGACCGCGTCCTCCTTCATGAAGTCGCAGGAGCCACTGTTCGCACCCAAGTACGAAATAGTCTCCTTCACACTCAGGCATTCGGGCTACATCATCCTCATCACCGTCGTCGTCTCCTGGGCCGTCAAGGGCGACCACCTCCCGCTCTCCGACCGGCGGTTTGCTCTCCTCGTCATCTTCCTCTGCATCGCCCTCTCTACATACGCTCACACCCGCAGAAAGCAGCTCCGCCACCTCTACGTCTCCGTCGCCCGCTCTTCCACCAGACTCGTCCACAATTCAAGCCTGCTCGACTACGGAATAACGCGAGCAGTCCGCATCATACAGGAGGCCGAGATATACTCCAGAGGGTACAAAAGACGGCTCCCCGGGCACCGCGGACCTCCTGCTGAGCGCCTCGACCAGAATATCTGCTGCATGAACCTCCGGGACGCCGTCGACGCCACCTTGAAGCTCGTCTTTCCGCAGCTCTGCATGGCTTGCGAGCGAATACGGCCATACTGCGACAGACTCTCCCTGAACACTCTCACAAGCCTATACAAGGTCGACGTCTCGCTCACAGATGACGACGCAGATCCTACGGGCACCTCTATTTCCGCCATCAAGCAGCGGTACACCAGACTGTACAACATGCGCAAGCTCCTAATATGCGAGCTGCTCGCCGTGAAGCCGACCGGAAAGAGCACCGACAGAACAGTCTGGGCCAGTGTGCTAAAAGAGGTCGACAGGTTCTCCAACCTTGTTGCTCAGGCCGTCAACTCCTTGTTCGATGCCTACACTTATGACAAAACTATACAATCGTTTGCTAGAACCGCAGACAAGAAGCCCGTATCGGAGCTTTTCCTGAAACACTCTGCCGCATTGAATTCTGTTTCTGGGGGACTGAACGCTATCGAAGCGCGTCTTCGAGTAGCCAGCGACGATACCCTGAACTCTTTGAACGAAGGCCCAGATACCCCCGAAGCAATTGAAAAGCTGCTAAAACACTATGACAACATCTCCCAGGACATTGAATCGCTATTAGCGGAATGGAGGAAAGGACGCGAGCAACTCCAGCGCTATATAGAGTCTCCGGACTTTTCTGATACCGCAGGGTCAGTCGATACCAACTCTCAGACGTACTGCCAATCCGACATGGACGTGCCCAGCTTGTCATCCAACTCGATGTCGTGCTCCGACACGTTTTCTCCTTTTATTGGGCCGTTTGCGGATGACGGGGACTGTGTGAGGAACACTCGCGGAGTGGACCAGGTGCAGTTCGAGCAGAGCTGGACGAGTATTGAAAAGACACTTGGCGCGAGGTCTGTGAGTGCACCTCTTGCTCTGAAGCCTAAGAAGCGGCAGATAAGAATTCATTCTGTCCAGCCTACGGGAGTTCCTGATATGGATGCCACTCTGGACGAGCTACAAAACGTGCTTGCCCATAGGGGGCATTAATGATTATGACATTATTAATTCGTATCCTCGTTACTAGCATTATTTTGTATTTTCCCATCTTCGTCACTGTTGCCGTCAACCTCATCATCATTGTCGTCGTCGTCGTCGTCGTCGTCGTCGTCGTCGTCGTCATCGTCGTCGTCGTCATTGTATAGATCGTCTGCAGTCTTTTCCCGTAAGGCAGAAATGGCGCTCTCGAACTCCTTCACAGACTTCTTACTATACCCAGAGGCCTCGACCTTGGCATCTATGTCGTCACACCTGACAACGTCCGTAGAGAACTTCGGATAGGAAAGCGACTGGAAGCCGAGCCGGGACTCGAAAAACCTGCGGATGGACTGGACGTCGCGGTCGAAGTAGCGCTCGGCGTCCGGGTGGTTAATGGAGACACACTGCGGGAAGTCGATGACAACAAACTGCTCCTCAGGCGGGATGTTGTTTTCGTCGATGCCGTTGACGATCATGATGTTAAACTCATTGAAATCACAGTGGATGAGGCCGTGGCAGGCGAGCTTGACGATGAACGACATCATGGCGGAGTAGAGGCCTGCCGGGTCGCCGTGCGCCTGGAGCTGGCGCATCGGAAAGCCGTCGACGAGCGACATGACGAGGGCATGGCGGCTGTTATCGAAGGGCTGCGGCACACGGAAGCCGGCGTCGTAGAGAGCACGCATGAAAGCGTACTCCTTCTCTGCGGCCAGGCGGGAGAGGTACATCCAGGAAGCAGACTTGCGGGACTTGAGGTAGTCTCTGTTGTTCTTGACGGTGCGGAAGGAGACGCGGCCGAGACGGTGGAGTTTGAGGACTCTGGAGTGGCCGTGCGGGTCGGCGACGAGGTAGATGTCGGACTCCTTGCCGACACCGATCTGGGCGCCGACAGCAGAGACGGTGGACCGCTTGAGGAAGGCGTTGAGGGCCAGGTAGTCGTAGCCGGCATAGGTGAGGCGGTAGCCGTCGTACTTTGCGTTGCGCATTTTGGAGATGAGACCGGGCTTGGCGATGTCTGAGATTGCCCGCTGGGAGGCACGCTTGCCGGCGATCTGCAGGATCAGCTTGGTGGGGACGACCTCATGGTTCTTCGACCCCATCTCGACGGCGGTGAGCACGCGGAAGTCGTCGTCGGTGAGGTACCGGAGGGCGCGGGTGTCGAGCTTCATCGTTCTGGGAGCGGGAGGAAAAGTTGGTGGAGGTCGCCCGAATAGGCAATGCCCATGTAGGGCTGTAGGGCGCGCGACAGTAGGCCCCGAGAGCAGTGCCGGACACAGCTTCAGGCAAAGATCTGGACGTGCGCAGACCAGCTATGCCGGAATCCACGCATACGACAACGAAAACGCAGGGCGACGTCTTGAGGCTGGTGGCGGAGCCGAACATGGCTCAGTTTGACGCGGAGCAGGTGCGGCTGATGGAGGAAGTGTGCATCGAGCTGGACCGCGACGACAACGCGATCGGGGAGGTGAGCAAGAAGACGTGCCATCTGATGCGAAACATCGACGCCGGGATGCTGCACCGGGCCTTTTCTGTGTTTCTGTTCAACTCCGAGGACAAGCTGCTGCTGCAGCAGCGCGCGGACGAGAAGATCACGTTCCCCGGGATGTGGACGAACACCTGCTGCTCGCACCCGCTCGCGGTCGCGAGCGAGATGGGCTCGGACCTGGTGACGTCGGTGCAGGGCGCGAAGCGCGCGGCGCAGCGCAAACTCGGCCACGAGCTCGGCATCCGTCCGAAGGACGTCCCCGTCGACTCGTTTGGGTTCGTCACCCGCATCCACTACAAGGCGCCCAGCTCGGGCCCCTGGGGCGAGCACGAGATCGACTACATCCTGATCGTGCGGTCCGACCCGCAGCTCAGCGTCAACCCGAACGAGGTGAAGGACCACCGCTACGTCTCGCCAGACGAGCTGCGCGCCATGCTCGCCGACCCGGCCCTGACCTTCACGCCCTGGTTCAGGCTCATCTGTGACGCCTTTTTATTCAAGTGGTGGAGCAGCCTCGACCGCATCGGCGAGCTCGCCGACGACACCATCCACAGGATGTGACGTGCCGGCTGTTGCGCCGCCGCAGCCCTTCCCGCGCTCCGCTCGGGCCCCACCCTAATCTTCGACTGATGGACCAGCCCCTCAGGGACCTCTACGTCGACAGTGTAAAGCTGTATAATAATGTTATCGAAACCCCGCCCCGTAGCGAAGAGTTCCCGGACAAGTTTGGCCAGGCGGTCGCCAGCCTGGACCGGTGCCTGGGCCTGATCGACAGCCTCTCGCTCTACTCCGCAAACGAGGACCTCGAGGACCTGTCGACGGGCGACATGCGGTATCTGGGCGCATACTACTACCGGGGCAAGCTCGAGGAGCGCAACCCAGACCGCGAGGCGGCGACGAAGCAGGCGCCGCGGTATTTCGAGCGGTTCCTCGAGCTCGCAGGCGGGTACGGGCTGGTCCCGGGCCCGCTCCAGAAGCTGGCGGCTGCCGCGCAGACCCGCGCGAGCAGCGAGTCGACAGCAGACTTCCTGGCACCCCGAAACCCCGAGGGCCGCCGGCAGACCAAGATCGAGCAGTTCCGCGCCGAGAAGGCGCTGCGGCAGCGGCTGGCAGAGCTCGAGCGACGCCCGGATCGGGACGAGGCCGTGCTGCGGGAGACGCAGATCGCGCAGCTCGGAGTGCTGGTTGCCGACGCGCTCGGGAGCCTGGAGGCGGTGCGGGTCGAACGGGGTCTGCTGGACAACCGGCCGACCGAGGTGCCCGCGACGACAGACGCGCTGGCCGAGGTGCGTGTGGAGTACGAGAGGAGCCGGCCGGGCAGGCCGTGGCAGCGGCACGCCCGGCCCGGGCCGGTGCTGCTGGAGTCTACGAGGCACGGACTTATGAGAGACATACATAAACAGTTGCGGAGCGGGCCCGATCCGGCGACCCAGCCGACGATGAGCGTGGACGAGTACCTGGAGATCGAGCGCCGGCGCGGGGGCATTCTGGACGCACAGCCGGCCGCGGAGCCGGCTGCGGAGCAGGACTCGTCCGACGACGACGAGAGGACCATGCGGGAGCGGGAGTGGGACGAGTTCCGCGAGTCGAACCCGAAGGGGTCGGGCAATACATTGAACAGGGGCTAGCAGGCGCAGGACTCCTCGGCGGCGGGCGGATCGACGTTGACGTTGACGACGGCGGGCGCCTGCTGGTCCTGGTCGGAGGCCTCGAGCCCCGGGAGCATCTCGGCGATCTTGGTGAAGAGCGCCTTGACGTTGTAGCCGGCCTTGGCGCTTGTCTCCATGAAGGAGGCATGCAGCTCGCGGGCACGCGCCTCGCCCTGCTCGAACGTGACCTGCCGCTTGTCGCCCAAGTCTGTCTTGTTGCCGACGAGCATTATGATGACGTCGTCCCCGCGCTCCGCGCGCACGTCGTCGACCCACCGCGCGGTGCACTCGAACGACTCCCGGGACGTGATGTCGTAGATCACCACGGCCACGCTGGAGTCCCGGATGTACGCCGGCGTGAGCGACCGGAACCGCTCCTGGCCCGCCGTGTCCCACAGCTGCAGCCGCACCGTCCGGTCGTCGAGATACATCGTCTTCGACAGGAAATCGATCCCGATCGTCGCTGCGTACTGAGAATCAAAGCTGTCGTACATGAACCGCGTAATCAGCGACGTCTTCCCGACGCTTTGGTCGCCCAAAAACACCAGTCTGCTGTTAGCCTTCTGCCCGTAGTCCGCCGCACGCTACTTACTTGTATTTCTTCACCGGAGCCGCAGACGCCATGGTGTGCCGGTGGAGAACGCCCGCGGTAGGGTGCCCGGTGCCCTACCGCGTCCGGCCGCGCCCTACGCCGCGCCCTACCACCACCGCGCCGGCTGCTCGCCTCTCCCACCACCAGGCCTCAATGAGCAAGAAAGACGACAAGCCGCAGCAGCAGGAAGAGCTGTCTGAGGAGGACCAGAAGCTCAAGGACGAGCTCGAGATGCTCGTGGAGCGCATCCAGGAGCCCGACGCCGCCCTCCACGGGCCGGCGATGGCCCAGCTCAAGACCTTCATCCGCACGTCCACTTCCTCCATGACCGCCGTGCCCAAGCCCCTCAAGTTCCTCATGCCCCACTACGCCGCCCTCGAGGCCACGTACAACGCATGGACCGACCTGTCGCTGCGCTCGCAGCTCGCAGACATCCTCTCCGTCCTGGCAATGACCTCAGCGCCCTCGGAGCTGCGCCAGACCCTCCACTACCGGCTCGCGGCCACCGGAGTCATCGAGGACCCCTCTCTCTGGGGCCACGAGTACATGCGCCACTTGGCCCTCGAAATCGGCCAGGAGTTCGGCGCCGCCGTCGAGGCTGGCCGCCCCACTGACGACCTCCTCCACCTCGCCCTCTCCATCACGCCCTTCTTCCTCAAGCACAACGCCGAGGCCGACGCCGTCGACCTGCTCGCCGAGGTAGACGCCACCGCAAAACTGCCAGATCTCGTCGATGAGAGCGTCTACGCCCGCGTCTGCCTCTACATGGTCTCCTGCGTCAGCTTCCTCGCCCCGCCAGACGACTCCGCCTTTCTCAGGACCGCCTACGACATATACCTGAGGTTCGGCAAATTGCCCCAGGCTCTTGTCGTCGCAATGCGTCTCCACGACGAAAGTCTTATGGAAACCGTCTTCCACGCCGCCGTGGACCCTGTGACCAAGCAACAGCTCGCCCTCCTGCTCTCCAGGCAGAACATATACCTCGACTCCATCGCCCAATCCGACGACAACGCCTCTGTCGTCGAATGCATGGACAACTCGCGCCTCTCAGAGTTCTTCCTCTACCTCAGCAAAGAGCTCTCTGTCATCGACCCCGTCGTCCCGGAAGACATCTTCAAATCCCACCTCGACCACACCGCCTCCCGACCGCTCTCCTCCTCGCTCGACTCGGCCAAACAGAACCTCGGTGCGGCATACGTCAATGCCTTTGCCAACACTGGGTTTGGTAACGACAAGCTGATCACTGTCGAGGACGAGTCCAACTCCTGGATCTACAAGACCAGAGACACCGGCATGCTCGCCGCAACCGCTTCCTGCGGCCTCATCTTCTTGTGGGACATCAACACCGGCCTGGAGCATGTGTTCAAGTTCTTGGACTCCTCCGAACCTATGGTGAAGGCCGGCGCACTCCTCGGCATAGGCGTCCTGCATAAGGGCGTCCGCACCGAGGCAGACGCTCCCTTGGCCCTGCTCTCAGAACCAGAATACATAGACTCCTCCAACTCTCATCTGAGATCCTCCGCTATTATGGGGCTCGGCCTCGCCAATGCGGGTTCCGCCCGAACCGAAATCGCCGCTATATTGCTGCCCATTGTTCAGGACTCGGGGTCATCGATGGAACACGCCGGCTTGGCTTCCTTGGCTCTAGGACAGGTGTTCGTGGGCACATGCAATGGCGAGATCTCCGAGGCCATTCTGAGTGTGCTGATGGAACGCTCCTCGCAAGACCTCTCCGACAAGTGGGCGCGATTCTTGGCTCTGGGACTGGCACTGCTCTACACCAATCGCGAAGCAGATATAGATGCTATTGTCGAAGCAGTAAAGGTGATCGACCACAAACTGTCTGCTATTACCGAGTCGCTGATCATAATCACGTCGCATGCTGGCTCGGGTGATGTCCTGACTATTCAGATGATGCTACACGACTGCCTGAGTCGAGCGGAATATGACGAAGAGGACGAAATAGAAGAAGAGGAAGAGGAAGAGGAAGAGGACGAAGGCGGCTCGCCGCGACCTGTTACTACTTCTGACAAGGAGTCATTGCCCACAGCGCCGACCACTGAAGCCGAGAGCAAGCCCTCGGCGCGTTCCACCGCCACAGACGACAGCGCGGCCAAGGAGATCGAGAACGAAAAGATAGCTGCGAGACAGTCGTACTCTGTGCTGGGCATTACAGCCATTGTTATGGGCGAAGATATTGGACAGGAGATGAGTTTAAGACATTTCAGTCATTTAATGCATTACGGAGAAGATAACATCCGCCGGGCGGTGCCGTTGGCGCTAGGACTACTCTACGCGTCTAACCCGGAAATGAAGGTGTTCGAGACACTATCGAGGTACTCTCACGATTCGGACCTAGAAGTTGCTATGAATGCGATATTTGCTATGGGCCTGGTTGGGGCAGGTACCAAGAACGCCCGGCTGGCGCTGCTTCTGCGACAGCTGGCGACGTATTACTCGCGGGAGCCTGACACTCTGTTCATGGTGCGCATTGCCCAGGGCTTGCTGCACCTCGGCAAGGGCACACAGACGCTGAACCCGTTCCATACGGACCGGCAGGTGATGTCGCAAACCGCGTTTGCCGGGCTGCTCTCTGTACTGGTGATGCTGCTGGACGCGAGACAGTTTATCGGCACGCACCACTACCTGCTCTACTACCTTGTCCTGGCGATCCAGCCGCGCATGCTGATCACGGTGGACGAAGACCTGAAGCCGCTGACGGTGAACGTGCGGGTGGGCCAGGCGGTGGATGTTGTGGGCCAAGCCGGCCGCCCGAAAACGATCACGGGCTGGGTGACCAACACCACGCCGGTGCTTCTAGGGTTTGGAGAGCGCGCCGAGCTGGAAGACGACCGGTATATCAGCCAGAGCGCCGCTTTGGAAGGGCTTGTGATCCTCAAAAAGAACCCGGACTACATGGACGTCGATAATGCCTAATACAATAGAATTATCGCTGTACCTATGACCGCCACAGCGGCCCCGATCACTACGTAGTGCAGTAGCGGGCTCGCCTGGGCTATCGGCTGGGCCCGCGCGTACTTGAACAGCGTCCTCTCGTAGTTGTAGTACCCGCAGTACAGGATCAGCACCGCGCACCCAAACAGCAGATACGCAAACGACCTGTCCAGCTCCGTGTCCCGCGCGCTCGCAAACACGCCCATCATCGCAGCCGCTTCCCCGTCCAGGTCCCCCGTCCGGGCCCCGAACCCCAGGATGAACCCGGCCAGCAGCGCCAGGTACATCGCCGCCCGCGCCCACGAGAAAAACGTTCTTTCGGCCGCAAGCACGTCCCGCGCCTCCGACCGCTGATTCGCCAGCACCAGCGCGCCGCACGGCGTCCAGGGCCGACTGCGGTACCGGTCCATTGCCAGGCTTCCTCCCAACGGCCGGCCGCTCTTCCCCACCATGGATTTCTTCGGCTCCTTGTCCGCCTCGGGCCTCAGCAGCCAGCCCACCCTCTTTGAGATCCTGTCCGCCGAGGAGCTGTCGGCCCTGCTTGCGCCCTCGCTCCGGTACGTCGTCGCCTACACCGCCCAGCGACACCCACGGTACCTGCTCCGGATCGCCCACCGCTTCGATGAGATCTACCTCCTCCTGAGCGCCATCGTGGAGTACCGTTTCCTCAAGAAGCACAACGCCTCCTTCGCAGAGAACTTCTACGGCCTCAAGCGGGTCCGTGCGCTGCCCATCGACACCTCGGACCTCGCAGCACACGCCCCAAAGCAGCTCAGAAACGTCCAGCGCCTGACCCGGGCACAGGTCGCCGGCCACCTCTTCGTGCTCGTCGTCCTGCCCTACATCAACCAAAAAATCTCGCGCAGGCACGAGACCTTGCTTGCCAGGAACGCCTTTGGCGCCGCAACCGGCCCCGGCCCCGCCTCCCTCTCCGAGCACGCCGTACACGCCGTCGACCGTGCCATCTTGCATTACTACCCTGCCCTCAAGGCGCTCCTCACCCTGTCGAACGTCGGCTTCAGCGCCTTCTACTTGTTCCAGGCCTCCACTTCCCACAACCTGGCCGACTTCCTCCTGCGCACCTCCTACGCCCGCCTGGCCGCAGCCGACTACGATCCAATATCCGCTCCCTCAGACGACTCTCCCAAAACCCTCGACGAGAAGCTCGCCTTCCTCTGCTCGCTGCAGGGCCTCAAGGCGATACAGGCCTCTGCCTTCGATTCTCTGCAGACCATGCTTGCGACCGCCATGTTCGGTCTCAAGTTTGCCGAGTGGTGGGCTGCCAGCGACGTCCGAACGCAGCTCTCCATGAAACACAGACCGGGTACCGACGCCGTGCTTCCGCCGCCCGCAGCGGGCGACTCAGTTCTTGTGGAACTCCAGGAGAAGGCTGCCGACCAGAGCATCTCGAGCGACGACGAGGAGCCCACAACAGACTTTGGCAGCGCACTGCCCGAACACACACAGCCTCTGGCCGTGGGCACCGGCTGCCCCATATGCCACGAGAGTATAACCAACCCGGCTGTTATCGAGACCGGCTACGTGTTTTGCTACACATGCATCTTCAAGGCTTTGACTGAAGCGCCCAGAGAAACTGGGGGGAGATGCCCGGTAACTGGACAGAAACTGCTCGGGGCGAAGTATGTCGAGAACCAAGAAACCTGGGATATCACTGGCATTAGACGATTGATGATTTGATACTATTATGTTATATAAATACGACGGGTTCACGCATGAACACTGATATCTAGAGTAGTGCGGTTCTTTGCGTCCTGTATGATCGCATCCCAGTTAGAGGCAAAGATGAAATATGCCTCGATCACACAGAGCACTAACTGGCCGCAGCACACGCCCAGCCAGAGCCCTTTCAGGTTCAGGCCAAGAGGGAACGTGAATAGCAGAGACAGAGGAATGGCCACTATGTAGTATCCAGCAATGCTGATCCAGCCACCAATCCTCTGCCGGCCTTGGCTTCTGAGGATACCGTTCAGCACAGCCGACAAGGCATCCCAGACCTGATAGAGTGCGATGTAGGGAAGAAGGCCAGTCACAATATCAATGACATCCTGGTCATTGCTGAACAGAGGCCCGATTACTTTACGGATCGCCGTAATCACCGCGGCGTTGATGATTCCTCCAAGTAGTCCGAGCACCATGCCGGAGTAGCTGGCGGTGCGGGCGGCTTCCTTGAGGCCCGAGCCGACAAAATTGGCTACGCGAGTGGAGGTGGCAATGCCCAGTGCAAACGGAGACTGAAACGCAATGCTGCCGACGGTCGCCGCTACCGAGTTGGCCGCCAGAGCCGACGTGCCCAAGTAGGAGGACGCCAGGGTGAGGATCTCGAAGGCCATGTACTCGGCTTCCACCATGACAAACCCGGGTATGGCCAGCCTGATCATAGGGCCCCAGTTTGTGAACGCTTTTGTAGAGAAGCCGTTCCAGCACTTCCAGCCGTCGACGTAGCGGACATAGAGAAAGAGAAGAGTCGCCATAAGGTAGTCGCTAATGACCACAGCGGTCGGCGCGCCGTAAAAGCCAAAACCAAACCGCTTGTCCCAGACGAGAATGTAGTTCAGAATCATATTGGTCGGGGCAGTGATAATAAGTGCGTAGGTGCCGGCCCTGAACAGCCCCTGAGACTGGGTGAAGCGCTTCCCGCACTCGAAACAGACGTACCCCGGAATGCCAAAGATCAGAACTCGCAGGTAGCCAGCGGCATAGAAGACAAGGTCAGCCTCGGCATCGGGCACAAGGAACTTGAGAAGCGGAGTAGAAAAGAGCCATAGGAAGGCGATGGGGATACAAACCAGGATGATCATATAGACACAGCGCTGGAGGTGGATGCCGACAAGCTCGTACTGCTTGCTGCCGTAGGCCTGCGCGCACAGGGTGTCCATACAGGTCGAGAGCCCCTGGCAGACCGCATAGCCCGTGATGCTGGCGGTCATGGAGCCCAGCGACACGGCGCCCAGCTCGGCCTTTCCCAGATGGCCGACCGAAAAGATACTGGCTACTGTGAGAGAATACTGAAGCAAGAAAGTCAACACCATGGGTACTGCTGAAAATACAATGACCTGGCACTCCTTGAGCGGCGTTGTACGGATCAACCCCTCCTCGGCCGCCTGGTCAAAGGCCCGCTGAACCTGCTGGATCGTGTCCGAGTCGAGCTGCTCCTCTTTCCAGATCGAACGGCGCCGGCTGGTCGTGGGCAGCAGGTTGTTTGCCTCCAGCAGCTCGCGCTCCTCGATCGTAATCGCGTTCACATCTCCCTCGGACAAGCCCGGCGTGGAAGCCACCTGGGCGAACGGGCTCACGGCTCCTAGAGAGGACGACAGGATCGATGATCTGCGGACCGTCCGAGAGAACCCTCGGATCGGCACCGCGCCAGAACCGCTCGCCGCGTCGATCAGCGGCGTGTTCTCGTCCATATTCGCACTTCTACGCTTTCCTTTCTCGGCGCTTATATGCTGGCGTCTGCAGCTAAACGACTGTGCGAATAAACGATGCAGATAAGCTGCGTCCCGCAGAAAGCTTATAGTGTCACGTGATAGCACACCGTCGATCGCCTGCGGACGCGCGCGCAAAACCTTATTTCGACCTCGTCCAGCAGCCCGGTCGGCACCCATGCGTCTATCGGCCCTCTCCGCTCGCAGATACCAGCGAGCTGCCTTGCGGCTCGCCCTGCTCGCCCTGGGGGTTTACGTGCTCTACAGCGCCCTTGGCTCCGGTGCCCTACGCTTCAGCCCCGACGCCCTCCCCTACTTCCGCTCCGACCCCGGCCCTGTCGACCCTCGCAGTGTGGGATGGAAACAGCTGGCCTCGGGCTTACCGGAGCTCTGGACCTCCCTACGGCCGCTGCTCAGCCTGTACCGCTCCAGTGGTGTCCACACTCCCGATGTCGACAAGCTCCTGTATGTCTTCAGCTCTCTCCAGTCACTTCGACAGGCCTCCTTCTTTCTATGTGATATGGCTTCCAGGAAGCCTGGCGCTGTCCATATACTCCACACCGGAGAATACGACGACCAAATGCGACTGAATATCAAGCGCTTGGGCATGAAACCCCTGCAGAAGCTCGACGACGCCGTCACGTTGGATCTGGACTGCCCTGTCTTTGTCCACGAAGGTGCAGCTCCAGATAAAACCGCCTACCACGCAGCCGCCCTCGCTGTCTCAGGAATGCTGGCCATCTTTAAGCCTAAAGTGATTTTGTGGGCGCCGGAGTTGGAGACAGATCTCTCGTTTTTAGAAGCCGCAGTAGATGCTTTCGAGTATCGGAGTGCGCCAGGTCTAACAATTACTGAACTCTCCCCGCACGATTTGCAGCTGCTTACATCACTTGAGCCACCCTCTATTAGCTCCATAGCCGACTTGATTGCGTTCGACTTGGATATAGTCATTAGCGTCGACGAAAATCCTGCAGGCGCTATGAGCCTGTTCAGAATCATCACGTCAACTCCCTTTTTCATCAACAAACTACCCAAAATTATATTCATTACTCCTGCTGAACTGCAAGACCTCGCCAACTTAATACCTTTCAATGGCTTCCCTAAATCAAACGTCTTTATATTTACAAACGCAGATGCTTCCCTTACAACCCCGCTGTTCTCTTCAGACCAACCATTATCTTCTCATGTCTTAGCACTTACAGGCAACCACAAGCTCTCGCATACTTGGTATACTTGGATACTCTATGCGCACACTCGCTACCTGTCTAATGGACTTGCTAGCTCCATCCCTTCTCTACTTGCTGGCATATCACTTACTCAGCCACCGCCAGAATTCACAGAAAACGCTCATAACATCCTCGCACAATCGCCGTATTACGCTAATAGGTTTTGCGATACCGGTACACTCTATCCAGCTGCTAACTGGCGTGCTTTTGCTCGTTATATGAGCTGGAAATCTTTTAACGCTCTTGATTTTGCATCTGTGCCGGCCTACAGCCACAAGAATCTGAGCACATGTGACGAATTAGCTCTCCTCTCTGGTTCCCTAGTTCTATACCCACCGCCAAACCTGGGAATTTGTGTTATTGACCTAGGCAATACCCGTGATCCATTCTCTTCAGCTACTAATTCCCTCGTTTCTGCTGTGTCCAGCTCCGTATTCATTAAAATGATTTCTCCCTCGCCGGATGAATATATTGTCTATGATTTTAATGGGAATATGGTGCAGGGGGTTGCAGACCTTGTGGATTTCAAGGACACGAACCTGGCCTCTCAGAAATATATTTCCTACGAAGACCTCTTTTCCGCAGCTAATAAGAGAAGTACTAGATCACGCCCAGGTGCTGATGTTGTTATTCCAATTGATATCCTCAGGGTTCAATATGATGCCTGTCAGTTAAGAAACCGGGTCGTTCCCGCAAGGCAAAACGTCGCTAAGAAAGGTACACTTGATGATATTCCTATCCTTGCATCTATAGATGAGCTGCTACAACCTATTTACGAGCACAGCAATCCTAAGAACTATCATAAAGATGCGCAAGCTTTAACTTCTGATGAAAGATCAAACCTATATACTATATCACAGCATAGACGAATGAGAAAAATGATTGATGTGCGTCGACACCATCTTCAAAAGCCGGATCCCCCTTCAAACCCGAACGGAGAAGCTGAAATTGAAGATGCTGAATATTCGCGTCTAACTGGGTACATCGGCTCACTTCCGGAATATATAGCCACTAGGATTGCTACTTCAGGCCATTCGCCTGCCCTTTGATCCTGTCGGGGACAGTTTCGCTCTACGTGAAGCTTTTCTGACCTACTTCATCATTTCTAACTACCCCTTTTGGGCCCCACACGGGTCTGTTTCAGGATATTCGGTGCCTGTCCTCGCATGCAGAAAGCCCTGAAACTTACTTCAGGGAGTATAATACTGAGATCTACACTGTGCCCATGTTTCTAGCTCTTTGGTACCTTGAGTAAGGGTCCTCTACGTTATTACCGGGACTTAGGATTATCGCATCGGTATATAATAACCGATAATGATTCAGAACATAGCATCGAGAGCCCTTGATTCTCGCATAACTTTTACAGAATCTTCGCTTGCGATCATTCCCTGTGACCGGAAGTTTATTTGTCTTACTCTTGCAAGATGATGTTTCATTTGCAAGTATTTATTGATGAATACTGCCATGCATAGCCAGTTCTCATACGTATGCAGGATTCACAAGTTTGAGAATGAAGATAGACTCCTTTCAAGGCTCATTGCCAGCGCTGATAGAGCTGGATCCCACGTCCCTTCGCTTCACCGCCGTAAAAGTCCACATCCCGGTTCTCGATATTCAAGGTTTTGGCATCATAGAAGGATACTCACCTCCACTGAGGGCAAAAACCATGCTTTATTTTAACTCGTATCAAGAACTTGATATCCCACTTAGTCAAATACTGTTCATTCACGGCTCTGAATTTATTAGACTGGAGTTAAGCACGTACTGTGCCAAACGTGCTCAAGCTAAGAATGAACCAGTGTCTTTTCGAAAAGCCACGGTTAGAGCGCTTATTGAAGGATCTGCGGAGTTTAGTAACTCTTTTGCAGGCGTGGGAGTATTTTCGTGGGCTTTCGCGAGTTCAATTATTAGGTCTAGCGGATTAGACCAGGCTTACGATAGATCTGTACTAGCTAAGCTCACATAATGACATCATTAAATACATACGTTATTTTGCTCTAGTAGAAGACTTATTTACTAAATCGAATCAAGAACCCCGTTCATGTGCGAATGAGCGGCTTTCAAGATGTGGGCTGAACCAAGCAAGTTTCTAAAATGCAGAAAAGTAGCTGTCATAGTTGATACTTCGGTTAAGCATCGAGAGAACATTGGTGTCATAAAGCTGTGCAGCAGAATCTGTAGGCCCTTCAGCAAAATCGAATTCGGTATCACTTCTCTCTACATCAGTGCTGGTTTGACTGAAAGAGTGATGCCTGGAGACAAACTTGTTCTGTCTTCCATCCGTAAAGAAGCTGTCCAAGTTGTCCAGCGCTGCCCACATATGGGACAAGGAAGCTTGACTTTCATTATTCGATAGGATAGTATTACTTCTTTCAGATTGCTCCGGGAAATTCGGCGCATACTCCGATTCATCTTCTTGAAACTCAATATCAACAAGCTCAATACCTTCAAGGCTTCCGTCATACTGCGCTTTTCGGTAGTCTACCGCGGATTCAGAAGTACAAGTATAGAAGACAGCATGTACGTTGTTACGAACCTGCTGAGTTCTGGAATTCGTAGATGGGATGGACCAGCCATTCTCATCGGGCACTCCAAACATAGTAACTGACTTTTCATACTCTTTCCTGATAGTACGATTACCTAGACTCATGCGAAGAACATGCTTGTCCATCGAATTACCCGCAATATTACCTGTTTGATCAAGAACCTCTAAGACTTGCTCAGCAAATTCACTCTGAAGAAGGCGAAGAAGCGGCGATATCAGGTCTGCCCCTGCCGATGAAAACTCTCTACTTTGCAAGTCAATATAAGGCATTAAACGAACAAGAATATCAAGGGTCTCCTTTTTAATCCACTTTGTCTTGTTCGACAAATAACTCATTAGAAAAGTGTAGGTAGCAACCTCGTACTTTGGGAAAAAGGTATTCATTATAACATTCACAACCTGTTGTATAAAATCCTCTTTCTTTCTAATTCTGCCTTTCGCAAAAGAGGATAGAAGCCTTGCTAGTTGTGGAAGTTGTAACTGTTCAGCCAAATTCGCTAGATCGTTCGCCGCTTCACAAACCTCAAATACCGATTCATTATCAACTGCTGAGCAGAACCTCGGCAAAAATGCAAGTAGGCTGTATAGCACACGGTCATTTAATGGAAGAAGTGGAGTATTAGGAAGTTTATTGAGCTTCTCCAGAACTTTCATTGATGTACTATATGAGAGAGATGATTTAAGTCCATAGCACACTTTCTGTTGAAGAGACATAGAAGATCCATCCCAAGTGGTTGGAAATGACTCCTTTAATGCAGCGAATGCGCTTACATCTTCACTGTATATTCTATCCAATAACATCTCAAAAGTTGATAGCACTTCAAGGTATTCATGCTCGTGTATGCTATCCAACGCAGCATAAACAGCCCAGAAGATCTGTGAAAATCTTTTCAAGTCAGCAACGCTAAGTTCAGTTACTAAAGCCTTTAGTGTCATCAGAATCTGCATAGAGAAGCCCTGAATATCAGCAGCTGAATCAGATATAGTATTCGATAGACGAGCCAACATATCTGCTAACATACTGGCATCTAACGGAACGAAAATATTGCGAAAGATCTGAAACGACCTGCATGCTATGTGCTGTACCGGACAAGTCGTTGCCCACTTCAATGATATTTTGCTCCACTCCTCTTTCAGTTCAGGCTTATCCGGGAAAAGTTCTAAGACCATGTCGATAGTGGCATTCATATTCTTGGACTTCCTCAGGCTAAATTTATCATGACTGAAATCATCGTACGGCCAAGTAGTCTTGGGATCCTTACATCGTAGAAGGTCGATCACTCGAGATGTTTCTTGGGCGGCGGACGGCGAACCACAGGTATGGATAATATGTATTAGCATTTCTCTTGCCTGATCTGGTACTATTGAAACGTAATGATCCATGAGAGCAAATGATACATGTAGAATCAAAGCAAGGTTCTTTTCAATCGCTGGAAGAGGCTTAACCAGCAAATCAACTAAGAGAATCAATGCAATTTGAGTGAGCGAAAAAGACGACTGCTTTAGTGGCGGAGGCAATACTATGTCAAGATTGGCAATATAAGGAAAGTCTTTTTCATTATCTGCAGAGGGTATATGGGCTTCACGATGATAGGGCACCATGATACGCGGAGTAAAGTAAGATAGTAATACCTCCTCAATCTTGGAAGCTGAGGGCGACGACGATAGATGAACAATGACTTGCTTACTGACTTCCAAAAATGCCGCATCACGTCTTTCTATTGCAGTATGCAACACAAAATCAAGCACAACTTTAACGTTTCCTGGATAGCGTCCGCTACCGAGAGCTACCCAAAGAGCCTCCACCTCTGTTTGCATTTGATCTGAGAATTTCACAGTAATCTCAAACAGGTTATTGAGAACCATATAGGTAGGGTAGCTAAGTTCCTCTCCATTAGCCTCAACACGAAATTCGAGTGCCTGCACCCACGGAAGAATAATAGCAAGCATATCTTTTCGTTTTTTTGGGCCCACAATATTGAAGAACATAGATAGCTCGGAAAATACCTCGAAAGCAATCTCAGGGTGTTCAGTAGCTAACTTACTAGCAAAATCAAACTGGGCATGTTTATATACAACCGTCGTTCGATCTAAAACCGATGTTTTGCACTCATTGAAATGCGATGTTCCGAAGAAACGAAGTTCAATAACCGATAGAAGTTTAATTGCTGCTGCGCGCGCTTCTCGATTATCATCACCTAGTCGAAATAACCCTAGAGCTAAAGGCGAAGAAACCGATAATGGATAGTTCTGACATTTCTCGAGTATTTGGCATACTACCGAAAAATAACTCCAACTGGCCTTTGGCTCAGACTTCTCAGCATAAGATTGCGCAATAGCTTCTTTAAGTAACGCTGGATTACTGAGGTTATATTCCAGCAGATTGTAAAGAGCTGTCTGTCCTATAATCTGCTTCTGATCACTACTGTTAGATAGCACAGAATCAACCCATTGAAGCAAGCCTTTCACGTTCAAAGCTAAAATAGCACTGTTATTGGCATCATTGATAGCATGAGTTATAGGACCTGCACATAGAGCTGCCATAGCCTTTAGAGCGGCCACCTCCAGACTACGTTTCTCAACGGCCATGGCTGCAATTGTTATCTCACGATCCCTATTCGTTCGGCCTGAATCATCGGAACCCGCGCGGGACCGGTTGTATAAGTCAAAGTTAGATTCCCAGCTGTGGATCTGCGACAGCCATTCTTCAATAAGGGTGAAAAATGATATTCTGGCTTCAAAAGGCAGCCATTTATCTGCAATACCGTTAGCGCACAGCTGTGTGTAAAGATTCTCTAAAAGTCCACAGAAGTATCGCATCAACCGTTGATAAGCAAAATCCAAACGGATCTCGCTATCAGATAGAAAATTCTTTATAATCTTGATGAATCCCACAAGAGTACCTAATAACTCATCATTTGCACAAATAGATGGGTCACTTAAGAATTTAGACGTGAGTTGGAAAACATGAGTAACTTCTATCACTAGCTTTTCATGCTTGCGGATCTTGAGATTTCCAGAAAGGGTCCGTCTGTGAGTTTTGGCTGATAGAACTTCAGAACTCCAAGACTTCATCATCTCATCAAGAGATTCAATTAAAGCTGGGTATAGGTTGATGTTAATGCAAGACAATCCTGCCACTAAAGCTTCCCGAATATTAACTTGATCTACCTTTAAAAGAGGAGTCACCAATTGAAAAAGAGACTTGGCTGAAAGAATTTTCTGTATGGATCCAGATCGCTGAAGAAGCTTTTTCTTGGAACCATTAAGATTCTCGGAGGAATTCACTTCGGAGCTAGAGTGCGAATCAACCAGAGTGATTGTGGTACATGCAAAGGTAAGATACAGCTTCCATTGGTCCACCAACAGTTCAGGGACTGTACGCATGGTATGCTTAAAGATTACATCTTGTACAAGTCCCGAGGAAGTTACAGGCTTAGCGTTCTCAGCAATATCGTGAATCACGGAATCCATGTAAACAATCCTTCTGCATACCAAATCGCGGCATAAAGCCACAGGAATAGGAAACTTTTTAAAGAAAAGAGATATCAAGTGAGGAAAAGCTCGAAACCACAATGCGGTATCTACTCCGTAGTCACTACCTGCAATTCTAATCAGAGCTAGGTTTGATCGTCCTTGCAGCAATTTCACCAAACGACCCGATTCAGCGACGCTCAATCCCTCTTTAGGAGATGCCAAAGATGCAAGGATTTCTTGCCCTTCCTTAGACTCAAGTATATCAATCAAGCGAGTATACTCGGAGATATCCGCAGAGCTATCTTCCGAGAATTTATGCAACTTGAGTAGGTCATCAAAGCCTCGTACAAGTTTCAGGATAGAGATTGCATTTTGGCGAACAGTTCTGGCTTGTGAACAGAGAAAAAAAAGCGCAAGACCTTCAACTTCCTCCAAAGTGGTGAATATATCAACAATATTTACATCATCAAGTTGCTTATCTGCATCAGTGCCTTTATTAACTCTCTTCCTGATATCAGACTTCCAATACTGCAAGAAGTCTATATAGAGCTTCAGAGATTTTTCAAGCTTTGCTAGCTGTACTAGCTCGTAATCAGAAGTTGCAAAAAGCTTTTCATCCAGAGTGCTCAAAAACCTTCCAAATCCAGATATAACAGCAGAAGTGTCGGGACCAGTTGAAAACTCGCCCAATGTCTTATAAGCCATTCGTGCAATTCTGACGTCAAAATGAGCAGTAGCATGACAGAGTACTTCAATCAATTTAGACTTAGTTACGTTGGAAGGGATACAGCGCGGAAGAACAGCAATTATCAGCAGGAATAGGTCACGAAAGACCTGCTTATTACCCGCCGCAGTATCGGAAGAGAAAGAAAACGTAGAGGCAACTGGAGTGCGAGATGGAGTTGGATAGGAAGCGTTTGACGAGTCTTCCATAGACATGTGGCCCCCATAGTGAGCATCGATAAGAATAAGAAGCTTGCCGATAATTTGCAAAAAGTTAGCATGGAAATCTTGAAATGCACCGGATAGTTGGCCCAGCTGAACAGCCTTGAAAGGTTCTGACAGAGACTGAATGCCAAGAGCAGTACGACTGTCGGAGTCATCATCAGGATAAATTTCTGGGTGTTTATCAGCGGCACGGTCGCCCAGAATCTGAGCATAAGACAGTATCGCTGTGATGACACGCTCGGGTTGGATAATATCTAAGGATAGAGTGGCTACATTTGAGCCGGATGAGTTCAAGGCATCAATGTTGAGCAATGGGCCCAAAAGCTTAGTGAAGCAATATTCCCTGTGGTTGTAACCGATACAACGAATGATGTAGGATATTTGAGGAACCATTTGTCCTAGTTCGGGAGTGTTAGTATAAGACTTCTTTGACGCAGGCAGCAAAGTCTTAACGAGCTGATCAAGTCGTCTGATGACATTGTTGAGAGATTCAGGGTAGCGGAAGAGATAAACCCAGAGAAGTCGGGATACACTAGAGAGATAAACATTCCGGGTGCTTGATTCGCGGTATTTGGCAGAGTGATGCTCGATAACGTTTACCCAGTGCTTGGAAAAAAACTCTTGTGGAGAGACACATAGTATTGTGCAAAGCAGTGGAAATACACTGGACCAGTACTTCTGCTTGGTGGCCATTGATTGGGCCTTCACATATATTATCTCTGTAGCCTTAATCCAGGTTGGGTTATTGGCTTCAAGAGTTATAGAAGCAGCCACAGGGAGCAGAAGGTGGTGAAGAATACTTGCATAGGCCTGTTTGATTTTTCGGCCGTGAGATACTGAGAAAAACTCAGCCATGCATTCCATAAACTCGACAGCTTCTTCGAATACCTCAATTGGATAGATTTTTAAGCGCAGGTATCTCATGCCATAAATCAAGACTTCAATTGTGGCTTCGCTGTACTTCAGATTATCCTTTGAGAGGTCGGCTCTTACTGGTTTTTCGAGCTCTGCGATAAAATGGTCACTAGTGGAGGTGAAGCGGTGTTCGGACATTTCGCCCAAGAGCTGGGCAAATAAAGTCCAATTAGCGCGATAGGTCGCGCTGGTAGCCAAGGTTTCTGGGTTAGTATCACGGAGCTGTCTGAATATGATTTCTTCGAGCTTTTCGGCGAGCTCATTACCGAGAACTTCAGGGGGAGCTTGTCGGATCACCTCCAGGAGGACTCTGCAGAGAATATATATGCTAACGAGGCTTCGTCTTTCATTCTGTACAAGTTTTGATTGCGCGTCGTTTTCTAGGGAGACATTTGAATCCGAAGAGCGAAACCCCCTGGCGTGGCCTGCAGCAAAGCTGACGAGGTTTGATCGCTGATCCCGGGCAGTAAAATGGGAGGAGGAGAGATGTCTTGAGTGCGAAGGCTTGTGGTATTGTCTTGGAAGCGAAGGGCTGTTATTTGCGGCTAAGTTGGAGACCGGATGTTCAGTTTTTGACTTGCGCCAGAACATGACGGAGTCGATGACAGGCTTTGGCTTCTTGCGGGCCAGGTAACCGAGGGAAGAGATAATTTTATCGAGGGTAGGGTCGACGCCGGGGCCTAAAAGCTGCACGAGGTTAGGTTCAGTTTCGGAGGAAGAGAGACACGTGTACATTTTGCGTTCTGCGTAGCGGACAAACTGGGTGAAGACGATGTGGAGGGCGTACTCCGTGGGCGCCTTTAACTCGGGCTGGGGTTTGGGTGCATCTGCGAGCACGGAAATGCCGAGGCCATTGCTTTGGGCCTGGAGCTTGTTGTCAGAATAGGCCCGAGTAGGAGTCTGGCGAGGAGGATCAGGAGTTCTGCGCAAGGGCTCGTCGGTCCGGGAGAGAGAGGGGTGAGGCTGATCATTCTGGGAATGCGCAGCGTACGAATACGAATTAGATCTCCTGATGTCTACGTTCTCCTGCAGGGAGTCGAAGTATGAGCCAGGCGCAGGCACGGTTTCCTGCTGCAAGCTGGAGCCGGACGACAGGTTCTGCGGCACGCTAACAGAAGAAGGGAGGTGTTGATTTTTCGCTGGAGGTAGGTCAGCAGGCCTGACGGCTATGGATGCCGAATCGGTAGCTGAATCCTTCCTCACCGGATAAAATCTGGCTTGCGGAGGATCTAGCGGGCTTCCCTGCATTGGTTCGGAGTGCCTTTAGTTCGAAATGCAGGGGTCCTTTACTCGGTGAGCTCGAGCTGTAATTTAAAGTTTGTCCTGGGCGTGCCACGGTGGTAGTCCCCGGGCGTTAAGGTTGCAGAGCGATGAGGTGGCTCGCGGGCAGCTTCGAGGTCAGCACAGCTGCGTTTCGCGCGGGCGAGCGAACGGCGCGCTGTTCGAAGGATCGGCGGTGGGCGGTGAGTGCGCAGGGCTGCCCTCGGCGCCGCTAACCGCTAGCCGCAGCCACGCACGCGCACTCACCGCTCTCGACTGCGAACCCCTGCCGCGCACAGGCACGACAGGGCGCCTGCGGATCCCGCAACGACGATCGCGCGTGGCTGCGACCGGCCGATACCTGCAGACCTTTCAAGGCCTCTGTCAGCCGGTTCAGGCGGAAGCCCCTAGCAACGGGTCGGAACAATCCATCGATAAAGTCTATTTTTCCCCTTTCCGCCCCGGCTCTGGAGCTTCGGCATACCCACCCCAGAAACGCTCAGCGACACCGCCAATCCCCGCTAACCCCACCGCGAGCCTATATAAGTCTCCTGCTGCTACACTGGGTTTCTTTGCCTAACTGTTTCTGCAGTGCACCTTACCTACTGCCGCCAAATTTGACTGCCCAGCGAACTCCTAGGACTTCGCTGCTGCATCACACCACTTAGAGAAGCCTACCACTGAAACCGCCCACAGCCATGTCAGACTCGGTTTCTGCAGCCACCTCGCTCGATGTGTATGACATTGCTGTTTTAGGCGTGATCCTGCTCCTGACGCTGGCCTTCTTGACCAAGGGCCGTCTCTGGGGAAAGAGCGCTTCTGCCGAGACGCTCTTCGCCAACGCCGACGCGTCCGAAGAAGAAGCAGAAGGAAACATCATAAAAACAATGGAGGAGACCGAAAAGAACATGGTTATTTTCTTTGGCTCCCAAACTGGCACAGCCGAGGATTACGCGAACCGCCTAGCCAAGGAAGCATCCTCTAGATTCGGCTTACCAGCTATGGTTGCCGACCTCGACCAGTACGACCTCTCAAACCTCGACGAAGTGCCCTCTGACAAGTTCATCGCCTTTGTCATGGCAACATATGGTGAAGGCGAGCCCACAGACAACGCCGAGCAATTCTTCAACTTCATCACTTCAGAGGATGTGGTGTTCGCTGACGGTAAGACCTCTGACGAGTCTCCTCTGTCGAACCTGAAGTTCGCC
Source organism: Tortispora agaves (assembly GCA_030462865.1). Classification (NCBI taxonomy): domain Eukaryota; kingdom Fungi; phylum Ascomycota; class Trigonopsidomycetes; order Trigonopsidales; family Trigonopsidaceae; genus Tortispora; species Tortispora agaves. The sequence goes on from JAKVQP010000014.1 coordinate 64,172, forward strand.
ATGTTCGGGCTAGGTAATAACACCTACGAGCATTACAACCACTGCTCCAGACTTGTTACTAAAGCTCTCCTCGGCCTTGGCGCAAACCGCGTCGGCCCCAGCGGTGAAGGAGATGAGGGAGCGGGTACCATGGAGGAAGATTACCTTGCTTGGAAAGAGGAGCTCTGGGCAACCGCTTCAGCTGAATTCAACTTAAAGGAGAAGGAATATGTCTATGAGCCTGCCCTAAATCTGACCGAGCTTCCAGACGTTAACGACGATATTGTCTACCACGGTGAGCCGAACAAGTATCACTTGGCACACAACACTCTATCGCAATCCCTGGGAGCGCACTCTGCCCACAATCCCTACCCTGCTACAGTTATAGAAACCCGTGAGCTCTTCACTGCCAAGGACCGCAGCTGCGTGCATGTGGATATCGATCTCACCGGCAGCAACCTGACCTACAGCACTGGAGACCATGCAGCCGTATGGGCTCCAAATAACGAGAAAGAGGTAGATCGCCTTCTTATGGTACTGGGACTCTCCGGGAAAAAGGATACTGCGTATACATTGAAGGCCATTGATCCTACTGCTAAGGTTCCTTTCCCGGTTCCTACCACTTACGAAGACACTGTAAGATACTATCTCGAGATCAATGGTCCCTGCTCACGACAGCTTCTTTCTACACTGATCGGGTTCGCTCCCACTCCAGAAGCTAAGAAAGAGGCGTTTAGGCTCTCTTCCGACAAGTCAATCTTCCAGGAAGAAGTTAGTGCCCAGTATTTGAATATTGCGCAGACTCTACTTCTCTGCAGCGCTGGCCTCCCTTGGGAAAAGATTCCTTTTACACTGATTATCGAAACGTTACCACGATTGCAGCCCCGCTATTACTCGATATCTTCGTCATCGCACGTCGACAAGAAGAAGCTCAGCATCACTGCAGTTGTCGAGTCGCTACGTATACCTGGACGTGCCGAACCGTTAAAGGGTGTCGCTACCAACTATATCTTAAAGCTCAAGCATTTCCTAGGGAACACTGTCGACAATGACAAGTATAAAGTTGACTACAAACATGAAGGGCCGCGGGGAAGCTGGATAGGTGACACTCCACAAGATGTGAAAATGCTAGTCCACATTCGTCGATCCAACTTCAAGCTTCCAACCGATCCAAGCAAGCCTGTTATAATGATAGGCCCTGGCACGGGTGTTGCCCCGTTTCGTGGATTTGTCCATGAACGTGCCCATCAACTGAAAAACGGAGTCCCAATTGGACCCATGCTGCTATTCTTTGGATCCCGACATCCTGCGCAGGATTTCCTTTACGAAGAGGAATGGAAGGAGTTGGGTGCGGAGCTGGGCGATAAATTCACTCTAGTGACCGCATTTTCCCGAGTGGCTAAAGAGAAAGTATACGTACAGCATCGCTTGCTTGAGTATGGCGATCAAGTGGCCAAGATGATCGACGAAGGTGCTAATTTCTACGTGTGCGGTGATGCCTCTCGAATGGCCCGAGACGTTTCACACACACTCGCTACGATCTTGGCCCAGCACAAAGGCATCAGCGAGTCTGAAGCTGAAGAAGTAGTCAAGTCTCTTCGCGTACAGAACCGCTACCAGGAAGATGTCTGGTAGTCCTCCAAAACTTTACGATCGCGCTATTCAAGAAACCATAATGCTTCGTACCCAAGGCCGTAGCCGCGCTGACTCGTGTGGGCGAACGGGAAAGTATAATTAAACGATCCAGCCAATAGCGTACGCCGAACTCCCAACCTACATAATTTTCGGCACACTAGAAAAGTATTCTTCAGAACCTTCGATCTTTGGTATCTGTTCCTTAGAGGTCTGCATAGCGTTCCTTTTGCGGCACACACACAAGCATAGCTATGACGCGACTTCCAAGGATACATAATCGGACTGCCTTGAGGCTGCTCCACAAGGGGGCTTCGCGGAAGAACATCGCACAACCACTTCCCAAATCCTCCGTGGACCTAGACTATGGCATGTCTATACCGTCTTCCCAGGAAGATGTAGTGGTGTTATCTAGGGATCGACTGAACGACTTTGGCTTAGAGTTCCCTTCACTGCTCACTAAGAACAGCAAAAAGATGTCAGGCCCGATGGGCACGATGGGCAAGCCCAAGGGATTTGCAAATTTAGTACTGGAAGATCCGCATTTATCAGGCGTCCGGTCGTTTTATGACGCTTCAGATCGTTTCAGAATATTAAATGTTCTCAGTTCATGTTTATCGTTTGGCAACATCGAAAGGGCCAAGGTTATTTTGAAAAACCTAGACTCATCTCTTCCGCCAGAAGATTTTATTCGATTCTTCAACGAATCTTTAGCCAGGTTAATAGCAGCAAACATCAAGTTTGCTTTAATTGAGGACTGCTTTAATGATACAAGCAAGAGCACGAAGTTTACCCCCAACAGCAAAACGATCGCCCTACTAGTTTGGGCTGCTAGTGCATTGGCCCCTGATTCGCGTAAGGCTGATTTCATACGGACGCAGATCAACATCACAAAACTCTCCCGGAATATATCCATAAATAGCATCATAGAAGATTTACTGTTCCTTTCCGAAAGTTCAGTCAAAGATCTTCTAAAATACGGTGAAATTCGCCAGGCCGATCTTGATGGCTTAGACTCCGAGGCCAAATCTTTTGTCGACAATCTATACCGAACTCAGAGTATTCTACTTCCGCTAGCAGAAAAGAAGATATATATGCGTCCACTTGACCCGAAACAGGAAATAATTGAGGAACTCGACGATGTTGAAAGTGTGGGCTATAAGTATGTGAAGAACATGTTGGGCGGACTCGCTGATAACGTGAGCTTCCCGCCCGATGAGCTAGAGCAAGCACTATGCAAGCTTAATTCGACAGACAGAGAACAGGTCTCAAAGGCTATTCCTTTTTTTGGCGATAAGCACGACACAGATACAGTCTTGGATACGTACTGGAAACTCCTGGAAATGGCTAGCAAACTCGACCCTTTAGCTCGTGCTCCTCTGGAGAATATCTTTGACGCATTTAACCGCCGTCGTGAAATAGCACTTGAGACGACCTCAGTTAATAGCGCAGCTGAAAGATGGAAAGAAGAGTATAAAGCATCTGTCGGACGAGGATCCCTTCCTATGATGAAAAAACTTAACACTCTACTCTACTCGTGGAACAAAGTTGTTTCCAGCCGACTCGAAATTGAGCTCCACAACCTTCGAAAAGAGTTCTCGGCCGGAGACACACGCTCATTTAATAATGCTGGTTCAAAGCACGAGATAGCCGGCTACCTGTCTGAAATACCAATCGAACAAGTAAGTGTCATAACTCTTTTGGAACTTCTCCGCCTAGTGGCAATGGGTTTTGACGAATTGTCCACTACCAAGGCTCTATCAGCAATTGGTGACGCTATTCATCTCGAGTATCATGTCACTGAGTACACCAAGAAATACCCTAAGGCTGACACTCGCAACCTCAGCAACAGAAGACTACTCTCCATTGCCAAAAAGAACCAGGATCTCTCTTCTGAATATGGTGGAATATGGTCTACAAACACGAAACTGAGGATTGGTGCTTTTGTTATGTCCATTGTTATGGATGTGGTGAAAGTCCCGGTTTCGAGGTTTGACCCTACAACTAATCGAACAATAGTTCAAGATATCGATGCATTTGCTCACTCATACGTTTATAGGAATGGTCACAGAGTGGGAATTATCCGACCTCATCCAGAAGTGCTAAAGTTTCTGTCAGATGGTGATATCAAACAGTCAACTAACCCACAGCTTCTTCCTATGCTGGTAAAGCCTCTGCCATGGACCAGCAATGTCACAGGAGGTTATCTCAGTGCTCCTAACGAGCTCGTGCGAACCATGTCAATTGAACAAAAGGCATATATTCAGACTGCAATTGAGAATGGGAGCATGAACCAAATTCTTGAAGGAGTTTCCATATTGGGTGAGACCCCCTGGACTATTAACAGCGATGTGTTTGAAGTAGTTGCACAAATTTGGAACCACGGCGAGGAGTTTTTAGATATTCCTTCTAAGCAAACAGCAGAGCCAGACCTACCTAAATCCCCAGGAGTGGGCGCTTCACCGCAAGAACGCCGAGATTGGGCTAGGAATTGCCGTCTCATAATGTCGAAATACCGAAGTGACCATTCGCAGCGATGTGACCTGAACTATAAATTGGAGATTGCCCGCTCTCTAATCGGAGAAAGGTTTTATTTCCCTCACAATGTTGATTTCCGTGGTAGGGCCTATCCAATCCCTCCATTACTTAATCACCTGGGTAATGATCTTACCCGTTCGCTCCTAATTTTCTGGGAACCTAAGCCTCTCGGAGTTGCTGGATTAAGGTGGTTGAAGATTCACCTTGCTAATCTTTTTGGCAAGGACAAATTAAGCCTGGATAACCGGGTAAAGTTCGTTGAAGATAATATAGCCAACATTGTTGACTCTGCCACAAAACCTTTAGATGGCGAGATGTGGTGGAAAGAAGGAGACAAACCTTTCCAGACTCTTGGTGCTTGCATAGAGCTGGAAAAAGCCTTACGCTGCACCGACCCCACTCAGTACAAATCTCGATTGCCAATTCACCAGGACGGAACCTGCAACGGTTTGCAGCATTACGCCGCACTGGGCGGTGACATCGACGGTGCTGAGCAGGTTAATGTTCTTCCAGCTGATACTCCGCGAGATGTATATTCTAAAGTTGCAGATATGGTTAGAGCTTCAGTTAAAGGTGACCTGAATCATAAGAATGCCAATGTGGCAGAGGTTGCTGAAATGATGTCTAATAATATCACTCGAAAGGTCGTAAAGCAGACGGTAATGACAAGTGTCTACGGAGTTACTTTTATTGGTGCTCGAGAACAGATTAACAACCAACTGAAGAATGTAGAGAGCATTCCTGAAGAGAAGCGATACATGTGTGCTATATATATTACTAAGAAAGTGTTTAGCGCTATTCGGGAATTATTCTCTGGAGCTCATGAGATCCAAGATTGGTTGGTTGCTGCAGCACGCATTATCACGAAATCTGTGACTCCTGAAGATTGCATAGAAGCCGCAGATTCTAAAAAGCCGCCTAAATCGGTTTGCTCCGTGACATGGACGACGCCATTTGGCCTACCTATTGTCCAGCCGTATCGGCAGACAGTGAAGGAACAAGTGGTGACCCGTTTACAGACAGTATACCTAACTGACCCGTATCAGCTCAATACTGCTGATTCCCGAAAACAGGCCAGTGCGCTGCCACCAAACTATATTCATTCACTAGATGCAACGCATATGATAATGACTGCTATCGAATGCCATAAGGCCGGATTGTCCTTTGCATCCGTACACGACTCATACTGGACACATGCTCGAGATGTGGATGTTATGAATGAAAAAATTCGCTTATGTTTTGTCAAACTACACAATTCAGATCTGGTTGCCAGACTGCACAAAGAATTTGTGAAGCGCACTGAGTTCCACTACATACCGGTTGTCATATCCTCTTCAGATTCCCATCATGCACAGTTGAGTGAGATTTTTGATGAACTGAAGACAGAACTGGGTCGAGCACCTCGCCTACGTGACTGGTTTGAGCTAGAGGCTATGCGGGAGTCGTTGCTTAAGTCGAGCGATCCTACCGAACGACAGAAAGGAGCAAATATGATAACGGCGTCTACGATACTGAGTGATCTTAAGTTCGAAGAAGTTTCAGACCAGATCATCAAAATTCCTGTGAGAAAGGCTCGAGGAGCGAAAGTGGTGAGGAGATCATCGGAGAATATAGGAGAAGGTCCTGAAGCCATGCTGCTTGACGAGGACATTGAGGAGCTGGATGAAGAGAATGGGTCACACGCACATAGCTCCAGAAGCAAAGGGCATTTGATTGTTCCATGGCAGGTTGTGTTTCCTGAAATTCCGAAGAAAGGTGATCTTGATCTAACTAAAGTGGTAGAAAGCCGATACTTCTTTTCCTGAGGGGCTCGATTTCTAATTCATACAGGCAGTGGGAGTACAGCTGTGAACATTATGCAGTGCTAGGGAGCATATGGTCCGGCTTAGGAGAAATTTATATAACCGGTGTATTTCAGGTGCGTAAAAGGCGTAGGATGAGGTTATTGCAGGGTAGCTGCATGGAATAGAACGTCATTAATCATATAGGTGTATTGACAGCAGAATTGGAATCGAGGTCGCTTTGCTGCCTGCGTTTTGATATCAGCAATCGCATGTAGGAGAAAACGACCAAGGTAAAGTAGAACTTAGTGAGGAGGACTGCTATAGTGATGAATATAGAGAGGCCGTCTTCCTGCTTAAGGCTCATCGACTGGCTTAGGTCGGCTCCGTCAGTGCGCATCGAGGTCTTACTACTAGAACCTGTGTTTCTGAACCACATGACGCAGAAATATATAGTGAAGGCCAAGCTCCAGAGCGTCTGTATTAGGTAGATAAAGCTGAAGATAGCTGTGCCGGAGGCATTGCGCTTCCGTATCGACCGAAACCCGTAGACAAATAAGGGAAGACTAATTAGACAGAATATATCAAGCACCAGCTGGGCAGCCGTGAATTTATGTCCTGTGAGGATCGAGAGAAGGCCATAGGCCCCGGAAGCATTATTGATGACGCCGAAGAGAGCAATTATCTCGGCCCCCGTGCACAGGGATATACAGCACAGAAACCGCTAATTTGCAGTTAGCTACCGACCTATTGCTACGCCACGATCGCACTTACCTTTGGCAATATAAACGACATTTGTGTGGTGGGGTTACCGATCTCTTCCTTTTTTGCCAGGAGCTCGATTCTGTCGGAGAAATACTGCGGCCATCGATGGGACCTCAGAACCTTATTAGCCAAGAGCTCCAGCAGGTCGGTAATGATAATATGACGCTATCGTAATCTATCTAATATCCTTGTAGGCCCATTTTTCGGTAGTCTTGGTCTTAGCCACGCTGCGGCGGACCCGTCGGCGGGCCTCCAGAATCCCGCGCTGCTGGTATCGCAAGAACCGTTCCTTCGCCAGACTTCCCTCGGGCTTGAGTGTTCGCAGCGAGTCTGTCAGTTCGTCGGGTAGTTTTAGAGCCAGAGAGTCTTCTTCAACGGCATACCTGCCTATCTTGTGCTTCCGCACTGGGTTATCGAGTCTAGTGAGTGTGGTGCCCTTCCGCGACACGGAAAACCGCTTGGCCGCTTCGTTGGCTCTCCGTCGCTGCAGAGCTGCGAGATATTCCTGCCTCTGCCGCTCAATGCGGTTCAGCTTCGACTTCGTGCGCAGCCTCACCTTTACTGGAGGGTTTACAGACAAGTTAAGGTCTTCCGGGCTCTCCTCATATGGCTCCGAGTCCTCGTCCGAGGATTCACGATCTTCCTGGTTCATTAGATCCACCACCATTTGCTTCTTTTCTTCCTCTTTCAGCCGTACTAACTCTTTCTTCTTCTCTACTTCAAACGCATCCTCGATTGCTCGCTTCCACGAGTCGGCGGCCGGGTTGTACGACTGCCCCGGGTTGGCTACCAGCACCGACTCGTCGGACTCAGTAAACCTCTGTCTGGTCATTTTCAAACTCTTGGGTGGCCTCTCAGCGGGCGCATAAGACTCTGCAATTTTTTTCACCTTCTTGGGCTCCTCCGACCCCCAGGCGTCGTAAGAGCCGTCGGCCTCTGCGGCATCATCTAGGAAATCAGGAAGTGCTCCAGGTATTCTACCTGATCTCCGCATCATCTGCGCAATATCACTATACTTCACATTCTGCACCGTCTTTTTGTCTGACTTAGAAAACGTCTTCGCAGGCATCACCCGGCTGGAGAGCGGCGCGTTCCCGGAATTGTTTCCGTAAAGAATTTCATGGGCCTTGAGACGCTTTTCTTTCCTCAGCGTTTCATCACCAACCGTGTCGATCTCAAATCCCAGACTCACGTTGGCTTCGCTAAACGCTTCATGAGCATCCGTGACATCGATGTTTTTGCGCCAGTCCCTCGCTGTCTTCCTGGCTTGCTTCGATCTAGCCATCTGCTCTCAGCTACTCGACTGCGGTCTCGGTCGAAAAAAGAATTAAGGTTGCACACTTTTCATTGGCTCAGAACGCTCCCAATCGTGAACTGTCCCAAAGAGCGCAGCCTCCAGAAGCCGCCGGCCAGACACCGCGCCCGCAGCAGAGCAGCTGCACGAGTTGTTTTTTAATTCGCAGACGCAGGATGCTCAGAGTCAGCATCTGAGCTCTTGCTGGCGGCGCTTCAGGCCCGCTCTGCCGCTGACCTGCCCGTATAGACTGCTAGTTGGCATGGTAACCACACCCGATATCTTCCAGCCTCACACTATCCTCCTCGAGCAGAAACAACACAGCCGCACGCCGCCAGTTTCTTATAACGGCTACGCCACCAGAACACTCCGCTCCCTACTCTACCTGGATTTGGCTGTCCTTCTGATACGCTAGTTAGCCTTGCGTGCTGTTGACGGCTACTTTTTGCTGATCTGGGCCGTTAGAATCCTCGACTCTCGATCTCCTACGCAGTCTTCTTATATTAGTGTGCGATGCCATATCTGCTCTGATCTGTACATATATTTAACATGACCCAGGATTCTGAGAAGCGTTACCACTGCTTTAAACCAGGATGTGGGAAATCTTTTGCGCGACGTGAGCACCTCCATCGCCATGCCAGATCTCATGATCCGCAGAACCAGCTCGCTTGCGCTGTATGTGGCCGGAAGTTTTATCGCCTCGACCTGAAGCGCAAGCATGAACGCAGACAGCACGGTCATGTATCTTTAGATCCTCCTAGATCTCGGAGCAAGACCTCTGTGCTACCTGATGGCTCGCTTCAAGCTGAGGTGAAGACTCTGGACGACTTGACGACACCAAACGGCAAATCTATTCATACCAATAACGGAATCCATGACCAGGTTGCTCAAGATGATCCTGTCTCCCAGGCCGTACCTGCGGCCCAGAGTGCACCTGTTACTCATCCTGCACCTATTACCCAGAATGCACATCTCTCCCATACTGCACCTTTCCCCCATGTACCTGTCCCCCATGTACCTGTCCCCCATGCTGCTCAATCCCCTCTTACACCGATGAATAACACTTCTCCGCACAGAACCGCCGTGGCCCAAAGGCGCTTCTCCTCCGGCATAAACAACATGGGCATGTATGGCAAACTATTTGGCGACTCTTTTATTGAGCCCCACGCAGTGTCTGTGTTAGGCGAATCTGTGCTCGAAGGAATATCTTTTGACGATAGCATTAGCTGGCTTTTCCAGGCCGAAACTGACGACGCCAGAAGTTCTCAAAGGTCGGGATCATCGGGTCGTATACAACGGGAGAATGGAAACTACGACCAATTCTCCCCCGATGTGTCTGGTTCTCTGGTTAGCGAAACTACTCCGGCGCCTGTGCTAGAACCAGCCGACGTTGAAGGCCAGTGGATCTTAGTTTCCGAAAAAATCATCAAATGCCTCTTTGGCATCGACCCCCAAACTGGCGGATCTCCGCTTGAAAGCATCACGCTGTCTAACATCTACTCAGAAAACCTTCTAAAGACTAATTACTTCAACCCTGATGTTTTGCGCAAGCACTTTGAACTGTACTTCGAAAACTATCATGACCACTTTCCTGTTGTTCATCAGCCAACATTTAGAAAGCGTCCAGATGAAGTGCACCCTTTACTTTTAATCAGCATCATCACTCTGGGAACGTCCTTTTCAAAAGATTACTTTGCTATATCCGTGGAGCTACATGCAAGGCTACGGTTTCTTGTGTTAAGCCATCCTAAGTTAACTCATCCGCCGCTATGGATTCTTCAGAGTCTATTATTAATACAGGCTTTCGAGAAGATGCTGGGCCCACGAGAACTTCATGAACTGAGTACTACATTCCACGGAGCTGTTGTCTCAGTCCTTCGCCGTGGCCAACTCTCTGTCCTCGAGCCGGAGACTATAGTGAGCTTAGAATTAGAAACTGTCTGGAAGAAATGGATCGAGATTGAGTCAACAAAGCGTGTGGTTTGTTTTGCATTTATTATGGATGCACAGCATGCAGTTCTTTTTGGCCACAGGCCTAGCATGTCTGCTAATGAAATTCAAGTAACTCTGCCCTGCGCTGAATATGTTTGGGAATACGAAACCGCGCAAGAATGGTGGACGATGTACGGACAGGAAAACACTTTCCAAAAGGCGGAGCAGCTTTTTCTTCATGCCTTAAAGTCTCTGCTTCAACGACGACCTCTTAGTGCCAGCACGTCGGCTTATAGTCGTCTTATTCTCTTACACGGCTTGTTTAGCGTCGCATGGCAGGTACAGGAGTACGATGCAGCCTCGTTGGGTGTTAGTTCTATGACAAGAGACTCCAATCGAGAAGAATGGAAAGAAACTCTCTTACGTGCAATTGAAACCTGGTCTTACAGTCTTTTCGGAGGGCAATCACTTGGCATTGAAGTTTGTAAAGCATTATACCGGATTTCTTATGTAGCTTTGCACTTGACAAGAACTAATGTGATAGACATTCTGGTCTTTGCTGGATACCCTTCATTAGATGGCAGACCACTCTGGCGACGAGACTATCTTCGTGCTAGTACAACTATCAAAGCATGGGCTAGTGATAGAAAAGAGGCTTTGAATTGCGTGAGACATTCTTTGTTGCTTATTCAGGAGACTATGTTTATGCCTGGACCACTTCATTCGGACTCTACTGGGTTTAGGCAGAGCACGAAATATTCAGCCGCTACAGATAAAGTAGCACTTAGACCGTGGTGTGTGTTTGTATGTCTTTTAACAGTCCTAGCGTATTGTGCAGCGAATGAAGGCAATATAGAGTTTGGTGAGCCTTTGCAGAATTCGTGGTCGGCGGGAGAGGAATATGCCTTGTTCACTATACAGAAGATCACACAATGGCTTGATTCAGACGCGACCTCTGATATAAAAATATGCAACCCAGACTTGCTGCAGGGTCTGTGTATTGCTGTAGTGGAGGCACTGGTAGACACGCGATGGGAACTATTGGATGTTGCTGCTGATTGCGTGGGGAATCTGATAACATCCTGCCGTCGACGAAAAATTGATCACAAGGGCTAGTTTATTAGTGAATGACAGTTCTCAAGTTTTGGTATACGTTGCACAGATGCGGAAAAAGAATATTATAAAAACTCTATAGGTTGGCACAAGATTTTAGATCGGATATTCTAATGAATATGAGCGATTGTTTCATTATATTGTCTGATTGCTAGAGCATCTCAACTACTTCAGAGCAGCAGTGAGTTCGATCTCCACGTCGGTTTTCAAAGGCAGGTTCTTCACAGCCACACAAGTTCTGGCCGGTTTTGGCTCACCGAAGAACTCACCATAGACCTCGTTGACAAGGCCGAAGTTGTCTATGTCATCGAGGTAGACAGTCACCTTAAGGACGTGATTCATGTCGCTTCCCGCAGCTTCTAGAACAGCAGAAAGATTTTTTAGGCATTGCCTAGCGCGATCCGCCACTGTGCCGCCTACAATTTGGCGAGTGACAGGATCTGCGCCGGTTTGTCCGGAGCAGTACACCACGTTCCCGTGGACGATCGCCTGGGAGAGTACTGGGATGGGAGCTGGGGCGTTCTCGGTGAGGACTGCGGTTCGCAATGACATGATATTCGATGTGAAATGACCCTAATAAGAATCAGTTCGTATTTATAGACTTTTCCGTAAAGAGAATTGATTGGGCTGTGGCAAACGTGTGGCCCTAACTCATCGCTGGTTGCTCCGCCCTCCAGCGCGGTGGGAGGGCGCCCACCTTTCCTCCCACTACTACAATGGGTGAATGGGTTAGATAGCAGGCTGCCTAAAAAGGCTATATTGAAACTCTGATCTGATATATAAGGAGTTCTCTGGATGGAACCATCTTTCACTGCACAGTTACCATGCCTTCTCCTCCATACCCACTATCACCAGAAGTAATTCCTCTACTTGATAAGCAGTATGAGGCGTTTTACAACAAGTACATCATCAATCAACAGCAGGTTCATTATCAGCCCGTTGAGGCCTCACGCACTTCTGGAACTCTGATCCCTGGTGCTTCTGAGCCTCAGGAGGTCGAGTCCATTAAGGATTACTCTATCGAACGTACAGAGACTGAAGGCCCCCCCGTGCAAGTGCGTGTCTTCACTCCTAAGGGCGAGGCTCCCGCCGGAGGATGGCCTATTTTCTTATATATGCATGGAGGCGGCTGGGTGCTAGGTAACATCAACACGGAGAATGTCCATTGTACATTCTGGTCTGCCAAGGGCAAATGTATTACGGTTTCTGTCGATTACAGACTTGCTCCGGAGCACCCTTACCCAGCCGCGGTCGAGGACACTCTCGAAGCCTACAAATGGGTCCTAGCCAATGGCGCATCTTTAGGTGGAAACACCTCTAAGATTGCTGCAGGCGGAAGCTCCGCAGGAGGGAATCTCACTGCTGTAATTACTCAAATTGCTGCTGAGCGATCTCTTGGCAAGATCATGTTCCAGGTGCTTATTGTACCTGTCACGGACAACACCGCCGATGATCGATACGAGAGCTGGAAGAAATTCGGCAAGATTACTCCTGCCTTACCAGCTGACAAGATGGTCTGGTACCGTGTTCGTTATCTTCCTGACGAGGCTACCCGTAAGGAGCCCCTTGCGTCTCCGATTTTTGGATCAGACGAAATATTGGCGAAGTGCCCTCCTGCGTATTGTGCTTACGCCGGCTTAGACGTGTTGCGTTCCGAAGGCGAGGCGTACGCTGAAAGACTGAGAAAGCTAGGTATTCCTGTCGAGGAAAAAATCTATGAAGGTGTTCCTCATGTTGTGATGGCCATGAATGGAGTCTTGGATAAGGGACAGGAGCTTGTGGATGATGTCTGTGTTGCATTACACAAGGCATTTTACGATAATTAAATACAAAGACACTGGCAAAGTCATTTTACAGATAGAACATGTAGCTAGCTAGCTATATACCCAAGATTATTTGAACTTCTGTTACGTCAGGACTGCTCTGATAGCATGGAGGTTTCTGATCCGAATCTAACCTTAAACTGTCAACTGACTACCCACAGCTACAAAGGCACGCTCCTGCAAGGCCAGGAGACGTAACTCCATATAGATAGGCTGCTGGCGTGATTATGAGCTATTGTAGAATTGCTAAAGGCGCATTATCGCTCTTACAGTGTCATCTGATCATATCGATGATGGTAAAGCTTATCTTGCATTAGAGTTCAATCCCACTCGAGCACCTGCATGTAGCCGCATCAATATTCACGTTTGTGGCCATGACACATAGTCAAAATAAATTGCCCAATGCAGTATGTGCAAAGTCAGAATAATATTGACTTTAATCAAAAGCTTCATTGCATAGTTGACTAGTATTTGACGGGCGGTATCAGCGTTCATCTTATCCCACCCTGGTGGGAGAAACAACTTAATGCAAATAAGACAGCTCTGTTGCGTTCTGATTGGACATAACTCCCATCTAGGTGGGATGCTATAACTCTATTTCAGATATCAGCGTAAATTTCTTCAGCGGCCTCTTATCCTGCGATTTGATGTCTATAGGTCTCAGCTAGCATCCAGGTGCAATCAGATATTTACTATTAGATTGGTTTTATATCTAGGTGGGCGGACCAGATCTAATAGTTGCGGGGGAATATCTACCGAATGTGGGATGATAAGAACAGGAATATCTACCCTGATATCTTCTCTATATATAATCGATATCAAATTGCTCTTCTTCGCCAGCACATTCATCTAACCACGCCTGCGTTGTAATAATGACGCTGAAATCATTGGTGAAGCGCCTAGAGCTTCCTGCTACCCGTCTTCAGAATGAAGATCTTCTACCTACTCCACCTGAAAAGCAGACCTGGACATGGTTCAACTTCTTCATGTACTGGTTTTCGGAGTCTTGGGCCATCTCCACCTGGACACTGGGTAGTTCCCTCATGACAACTGGAGGTATGAATACCTATGAGACTATTATTTGTATCTTCTTCACTAATCTGATCATCGCAATGCTGGTCGTTTGTAACGGTCGGGCTTCAGCCATGTACCATATAGGTTTCCCAGTACTTGGCCGGGTGTCTTTTGGTATATATGGCACTTACTTCATTGTCGTTATGCGTGCCATGCTTGGAATTATATGGTGTGCCGTGCAGATGTTTTTCCTAGGTCAGTTTATCGCTGTTATTCTACGTGTGATCTTCCCCAGTTTTGGACGAATGAAGAACACTATTCCCCTCTCTCAGGACGTCACTGTACAGGAGATCACTGGATTCTTTATAGCGTTTGCAGTTTTATTGCCATTCATGTTTATTCCTCACCACAAAGTGAGACACTTGTTTTCTGTCAAGGGCGCGCTGGTACCTTTCGCTGGCCTTGGCTTGGTTATTTGGTCTTGCAAAGTAAACGGTGGAGCCGGCTCTACAGACGCCTTGGTCGATTACGCTGTTCGAAATAGCGGCACTACAGCTTTTGCCTTCTCAGTTCTTGGACAGATGAATAGCATTTTTGGAGCTTCTTCAGCTTTAGTTGTTACAGTTCCTGATTTAGCGCGCCATGCTAACAGGCCTAATGCCCAAATCTGGGGACAGATCTTCGCCTTACCTGTTGCTCAGACTATTTGCGCTGCTTTTGGAATTATCACTACCTCAGCATTATACGAATACTATGGAGAAGCTTACTGGGATCCTTATACTATGCTGAATGGAATTCTGGACCACAGCTACACGGCGCAGTCGCGAGCAGGGGTCTTTTTCGTTGCATTGTTCTTTGGATTTGCGACTCTCGGTACAAGTATTGCTTGTAATATTATTCCTTTTGCGGCTGATGTCACCTGTCTATGGCCGAAGTATATCAACATTATCCGAGGCCAGTTTCTGTGTATTCTTATTTCTCTTGGAGTGGTTCCCTGGAAGATTCTTCGAGACGCGACGACTTTCTTGAACTTCCTTGGCGGATACAGCATATTCCAAGGCCCCGTGGTTGCCATTTTTGTTGTGGATTACTTTCTTCGACGTGGAAATATCGATCTCCACCAGTTATATCATACTCAGACCGATGGCCCTTATTGGTATATCAAGGGAGTAAACTGGCGAGGCATCGCTGCGTTTGTAGTTGGTTTCATACTGCCGTTCCCGGGATTCTGTGCGACGTTGGCCGACTCGACTTCTATGTCTAAGGGTGGATATAGGCTGTTTGATCTGGGATATATTCTTTCAGTGCTGATGGGAGGTCTGTCGTATTTTGTCATCAGCTACTTCTGGAAACTTCCAAAGGTCGATTTCACTGCTCCATTTGAAGCCAACGCGAAAATGATACTAGAAACTCGCTTGGATGAAGACGCCGAGCGCTGCAGCCCAGCAGCTGACTCGAAGCCTGAACTGTGATTAATAGAAACTCATATTACTACGTTACTTTGGATTTACGGTACTATGGATTTAGAGTACTTCTCACATTTCGATCTTGTAGCTAACTTAGTGTATAAAATATTAGTATAGTTAATTCTGTCGTATCAAGTCGCGTTCATATGCTCTGAATCCTTAAAGCATAGCCATTGCGCGGCGAAGCCCGACTACGGCTGCCCCGAATTAAGGTGAAGGAAGCTCTCTTCATAAATCGATTGGGTGGAACCTTAACAAAAGAAAAAAACGGCCGATATTCTCTATTGGAGAAAGCTTCTGAGTAGGCCGCTGTATTACAGAAAGTAACTTAGAATTTTATTTACTTCAACTATCATAGCCAGAATAAACTATTGCCGTATGAGTGTCGCATCTAGGCTTCAGAGACTTCGTAGAGGATTGCTACCCCGGATTATCATTGGCAGGCGTAAGGTTAAGGTTCTTCATAAGGTTCGTAGGGCTACGGGTCAAAGGGACGGAGCAAGTACTAGAGCCAATGATTGCTCTGACGTATAGCGCAAAAGTAGTAAATCCCCGCACTTAGTGTCTATGGATCTGCAAGGTAGTATTGCCAAATGAGGAACTAATGCTTTGATTTCTTCTGGAGCCTGCGCTGTACGGGCTATGCTGCTGCGGCCATGGTAGTGTACGAGTTTCGAACAGTCTTACAGGCTGCAAGGCGCCCGTTCGCTCGAAGCTACCAAGAATAACTAGCTGTAAAGGCAATAGAGCATTTATTTGCTAAAGAACATTATGTCGTGCTTATATATGAATGCCTCATAGAGCGTTTCGTTAGCCTGGTAACTGGCGCCATATGCGAAAGCGGGGAGTGAAATCGAGGGCAACTAACACGAGCGATGTTGTAAATTAAGCTGTTTGTTGGCCGAACTTGTTTCCTATTCCGGATTAGAGTCAACAGGGATCTGGAATTGAATTTGCGTTAACCCGAAACTGAGGGGAATTGAAAAAAAAAGACTGCTTTTAATACTCAGACTGGCGTCCCTATATAAAACCCTTCGTGCACGCGCCTGGCCGGATTTGCCTAGTTGAATTGCAAGAAAACGGTGCACACTTTTCCATATGTCTAACAATCAGCGAAATTCAACCGAAGACAACATGTCTGCTAATGGCTATTCCGACAAGGATGCGCAAGAACTTCGGGCAACCACCACCGCTGCTACCATTCCGCCAGAGTTCTTCGAGCGCTTGTACTATCAGCCCAAGCCTCATAACGACAGTTCCTTGAGACACAAGCTCGGTGTGCCCACTGGCTTGGCGATCTTGATGTACACCCTCAACTTCTACTTCATTGCAATGAGTCTCATGGGCTGGCGTGGAGCTGGAAAAAACGGAGCCGCTTTCGTTGGCACATTCCCTGCTGTTGGATTTGCCGGTATCATAGTTGCTATCTTTGAAATAATCGTCGGAAATTCATACATCTTCATTGTCCTCATGTCGTTTGGTGTATTTTTTATGTCGTTTGCGAGTACAATTATTCCATGGTTCGGTGCTGCCGCTGCTTACTCTGCTACCGGTGATGCTATTGAGGGAGCGTCTACCCCAGGCTTTCTAGCCACTGCTGCTATGTATCTCATCATCTGGGCTGTTGTTTCTTTCGTCTTGACTTGCGGAGCTATAATGGTGAACCTCGCCCTCACCGCTTTTCTTTTCCTCGTGTTCTTAGTTTTCGCTGTACTTGGAGCCGCTTATTTCTACGCTGCAGAAGGAAACCTTGCACAATATCACGATCTGAGTGTTGCCGCAGGTGCCCTGGCATTTGCTGCAGCTACAGTTGGCTTGTATCTATCCTTTATGAACGTTATGGTTTCCGTCGGCGTCTCCCCTTCAGTCTTCCCTGTGGGTGACTTGACCGGCTTCTGGGCTCGTCGGAGAGGTAACAAAGGTGCAGACATTGAGAATACCATGTAGAGCTTATTTTCTTCGTCGACGTTCATGTTTGTAAGTACTTAAATAATAATAATACTGATCGCGATTTATGCTGCCGCTTCGATGCGTTAGCCAATAAGTTTAGGGCTTGGGCTTTCATCTGTAGAAAAACTACACCAGACATGGCATGAGTCCACGACACATTAAGATGATTGAGAAACCGATTCGTCTATAACAGTGCTGGAGGGGCCTGCACATTGGCGAATGATCCGACGACTCTGTAGGAGATCAGCATGCTTAAATACATAAAAGAGATGCCTTCTGTACTACAACCGAGGATATAAACGGAGATACAGCTATCGGGATTAGTGTTTCCTCAGGATGCCGATCTCGGGTATGGATGACACCTAAATCCGGGGTAAAAAGCTAAAGTGGTCCCAACCCCGCTGCGTACAAATTCTCAAACACAAGACTTCCTTTGGATTTCGTGCACTGCAGAAGTGCGCATACTACTTTCAATAGATTCAATTCCATAGAATAAGATGGTAATACATTGCCTAAGCAGCTGTCTTGCGTAAGCGTAGCATCGGTTGTGGATGAAATGTGACCTGCTGCCAAGCGTGAAGACGACTTGGCAGAGCTGTTTCTCCTCAGCACCCATTAACCTTAAACTCTATCTAGGACATCTGACAGCTGCCTACAATGCGGGAGGGGATGTCGTACTGCTATAGATCTTCCGATAGAGAAGCAAATTCAGCACGCTAGCCAAATATTCTAGTTATATTAAATATCACTAAGTTAAATTAGTCTACAAGGATATACCCGGCCTTTCGTTGCGCGGGTGCGATACACAGGCGCCTATTTCTTATCCGTCATGCGCCTAATCTACTTCAACTGCGGCTGGTTTAAGCAACTGAGCTATGATATATTGGATAAACGTGATTGAACAATGCAAACTGTCTTTATATACCAATGGAGGAGCTGGAATGTGGTCTGCAAACTGACGAGCACTCTCAGATCGGACAGCGGAATTTCTTCTTCGTCATCTCTGCGGGGTACTTAATAGCGAACCGAAGAATACAATGCGGAAAGTGGGGAAATTATGATACTGCTAATGCTCAATTGCTATAGCTTGGTACGAGCACTAGAGTATAAAAGGACGACTGCCTTTACGGATAATGTATCGATACGAAGTACCATGAACCAAGAATCAGAATTCATCCAGAGTAACAGAGTTGACTCTGCAGATCTTACAGCTACAGGATCTACGGAAGAGGAAAAGCTTCGCAGACCGACTCAATCCACCATTCCTTCCGAGATCTTCGAGCGGCTCTATTTCAATCCTAAACCCGAAGGCATTTCAAGCCATATGAGACATGTTATTGGTGTACCAACTGGTTTGGCAACGGTTTTGTATACGATGAACTTTCTTTATCTAGCTATGTGTCTTTTAGGATGGCGTGGTGCTGGCGAGAATGGAGCAGCATTTGTTGGTTCATATGTGTTCGTTGGAATTGTGGGAATCATAGTAGCCTTTTTCGAGCTAATATTGGGTAACACGTACTCCTTTATACTATACGGTACTTATGGTGTCTACTGGCTAACGCTTAGTTCTCAGATCATTCCATGGTTTGGAGCCAAAGCTGCTTATTCGGCAACAGGAGATGCTATTCAAGGTGGTATGAGCCCAAGCTACCTGGCTACCAGTGGCTTATATCTCGTTTTATGGGCAATTATCTCTCTAATGATTGCTATTACTGCTATTCGAGTAAATCTCTTTGTGTTTTTTGTTATTTTCTTTGTGACAATTTCATTCGCTTTGGCAGCCGGTGCTTTTCTTTTGGCTGCCGAAGGAAGTATGCAGCTATATTCCAACTGCATTAAAGCATCCGGCGCCTTTGCTTTTGCAGCAGGAATCGTAGGGCTTTACCTATCATTTGGCCTTATTTGGGCATCAGCAGGCGGCTCTGCAAACTTCCCCGTGCTGGACACTTCTCATTTCTTTGCTAAGAAGGAGAAGACAAGTAATACCGCCAACGAGACTAATGTTTGATTCGATGGCCACATAATCTTTAGCTTTAACACGCACAAGTATAGTAATAAGTTTGCCATAATATCCGTAGAATAGTGGTTATCGACATAGCTCATTGAGACCTTAACTGTCAGCCACGCGAGATTAGTATATACAAAATTGGTTCTTCAGTAGGATTTATAGGATACCTAACGTAGCTATATGTTTAAGCTCCAGCTTTGATGATGTCGAATCCTTCGAGAGTGTCGCAGGATCTCTCCAACATCTGCTTATACGATGGTAGGCCACCAAGCCAAGAAATCAATTCAGGCTTCTTACCGGGGACATTAGTGCCCATGTACCATCCCTTAGCTAAGTGGAACAAAGAGTTGTTACCCCAGTCTCTAACCTGGCCAGACCAGACTTTCTCATTGTCCAATTTAGCGTCAACAGCTTCGATATGCTGTTTATCCATATTCTTCAACAGCTTAAATACAGCATTAGCTTGTACCTCGATGGTTGATGGGTTATTCGAGAAAGCAATAGGGCTTTGAGGACCACCTAGGAAAAACATGTTAGGGAATCCGTGCGTAGTGACAGCCAAGTATGTGGAAGCGCCTTCTTGGCCCCACTTCTGGGTAAGAGTCTTGTTGTTGATGCCTCTAATATTGATTCTTGTAAAGGGTCCAGTGAGAGTATCGAATCCAGTAGCCAAAATAAGAGTGTCAATCTTGTGCTCGCCAGATTTGGTGACAATGCCGTCTTCGGTGAATCGAACAATAGGATCAGAATTCACATCTATAAGATGCACATTAGGGCGATTGAACTGCTCATAATAGTTCGTCTCCATGCAAGGGCGGCGGCATCCGAAAGGATAGGGAGGCTTTTCAGGAGCCAGAATAGCAGCATTCTTGGGATCCTTGATACGTGGAACCACCTGAGAGCGCCAGTAGGCATACGCAGCATCGTTTGTTTCCTTATTGAAGAATAAATCGGCATAGTTACCAACCCAGAAGTTGAAGCCCTTCTTATCCCAGATCTTCTTGAAGAACTTTTGTTTCTCCTCGGGGGAGTCCTCAGTTCCTTTGCGTTCGACACTAGGAATGTCAAAGCCTGAGAACGAGAACGCTCGGTTGGCGTAGTAATCGGAGTAACCCTCTCTGGTGTTCTGAGCCGATTTAGCATTCAACTCCTCTTGAGGCATTGGAAGACAGAGATTTGGAGAGCGCTGGAAAACGAAAAGCTCCTTTGCAATTGGAGCAACTTCCTGTATACATTGAACGCCCGAAGCACCAGTACCAATTATAGCAACACGACGACCCTTGAGATCGGCGTGCTCAGGCCAATCGACGGTGTGGTGGATATCACCCTTGAACTTGTCAAGGTCCTTGAAGTCCGGAGTTAGTGGAGCAGCGGAAAGTCCGAGGCAAGGAAGAAAGATTCTGCAGCGGACATGCTTACCGTCCTTAAAGTAAAGGTCCCATCTGTGAGCTTTCTCGTCATAGATAGCGTCTGTCATGAAGGTGTTAAAGTCGTAGTCCTTGCTAAGGTTCAAGGTCTTATCGACATGCCTGAAGTAATTCTGGAGCTCTTCCTGTCCAGGATATGTCTGGGTCCAGTTCCAGTCCTTCTGTGATTCAGGAATGGCAAGCTCGTAGAAAGGGCTGTGGGAATCTACGCGAGCGCCGGGGTATCGATTCCAGTGCCAGGTGCCTCCAAATTCCTTACCGGAATCGAAGCCATGGACCTTGTAGCCCATATTGCGAAGGTGGTACATCAAGTAGCAACCGCTAAAACCGGCGCCGATGATTACAGCATCATATTCGGGAACTTTGGAAGACATGTTGCCGATTCAAAAGATATTAGATTCTGACAATGGAAGCAAAAGAGTCTTAGCCATAACTTATATAGACCAAATAAGCTCCGTCCATCCGCAAAGCATAATCAAAAAAAAGCATAGGGCCGGTGAGCCGAGCCAATAATTAGTAGCATATTAGAGAACCTAGTATGGATGTGGCAGCCACCCCACCTTTCAGCCCCTCAGTTTACAGGAGCTTGAAGCCGGTAAACTCCAACTCTAAATTCTCGAATCCGGGGGGTCACTCTGCAGCATTTCGCCAATTCTTGAGTACACCGGATAAATTATTAGATGAGCAGTAGCTAGGGACATTAGGAAATGTTACAGACTCATAGTGTGGTGGTATCGCGCTTGGATATAGCGGGTCTTTCGCCTGACGCTGCACATTAAGTCATAGTCCCAAAGAGCTTCGCTCGAGCGAGAGGAGATGAGGCAAGCAATTCAGTCGCTTTTGGTAGGATGCATACCAGCTGAGACATCCTAAAAGCAGCTCTCCTGACTGCTTCAGCCGTAGAATGCATGCCATACTGGTTTCAGCAGCTCATATACCACCGTTCGGCCGACAAATCAGGGAATCTGCTGGACGAATTTCATTGATCCCGTAAAGGCAAATACAGGGCTACCTATCAGAGCACTCAGTTTCGGATAGGCAGCCAATCATAATGGGCTTCGGGCGAATATCTACCGGAAACTCAGGAATTGTAAGAATCGAGAAGTGCAGTTTGGGAGGTTACGGTTACATGTTGTCCAATCACAGGCCTGGACCCTTCGAATTACAGTTATGTGATATACGATTATTGCGGGGTAAGAGGTAATTAGTTTCTGGCAAGGATCTTGCCCAATTCGTCGTAGCTCCATTAGCCGACTAGGTCACTCGCTTGGAGGAGAAGCCCGAGTAAGCATGCCAGTCTTGGACGCTGAAGGTGACCTCTCCCTTTTGGCAGTTGCGCTAATACTGATACAGGCAGCAAGCCTAGCGACTTCGGTCTTTGATCGAACTCAGTTAGCTACCACAGCTTTATTGACTTTAAAGCCGTCGAACTCCTTCATTGATTCCAGCAAAGTTTCGTAAGCTTCCAGTCCTCCCAGCCAGGATAAAAGCTCCTCGCGCTTACCCGGGACATTCGCACCTATATACCATCCTTTAGCCTTGACAAATAGAGATGAATTTCCTTCGGATCGAACCCTTGCGGCGTACTCCTTTTCCTTCTCAGAAATGGGCTCAATGGTAGCAATGCCTTGGGCATCCATGCTCTTGATAACGTCAAAGATGATATCGGCCTGAGTTTGCAGGCATGATGGGTTGTTGGTAAAGATGATAGGACTCTGGGGCCCTCCGAAGAAAAACATGTTCGGAAAGCCTTCAGTGCTGATGCCAAGATATGTTACAGCACCCTCTTCGTGCCACTTATCTCTCAAGGTGCGTCCATTTCGACCTTTGATGTTAATACGCGTATAAGGGCCAGTCAGCGCGTCAAATCCCGTGGCAGTGATAACCAGATCGACTTTCTTAGCACCGCTCTTGGTCACGACAGAATCTTCAGTGAATTCAATGATCGGTTCATCCTTGATTTCGTACAAATGGACATTTGGCCGGTTGAACTGCTCAAAGTAGCATGTTTCTAAGCTTGGGCGCTTGCAGCCAAATGGATAAGGAGCAACCTTCGGAGCAAGTTTTTCCGCAGTAACGGGGTCTTTCACACGCTCATGAACTCTGTCGCGCCAAAACGCATAGGCAGCATCGTTGGTATCCTGGTTGAAGAAGGTGTCGGAGTAGCCGGAGAACCAGAAATGGAAGCCTTTCATCGCCCAGACTTCGCGAAAGAACTTTTCCTTCTCTTCTGCAGAATCGTCAGGGCCTTTACGGCCGCTCAGAGGCAGATCGAACCCTGTAGGCCCTGTGGCTCGGTGTTTGTAATACTGCTCGTAGTTTTTGCGGACGTTTTCAGGAGAATCTGGCTTGAGATCATGCTGAGGCATAGGTAAAGCGATGCATGGGGAGCGCTGGAAGACGTAGAGTTCGTTCGCCACTGGTGCAATCTCCTGAATACACTGCAAGCCGGAAGCGCCTGTACCAATGACCACCACATTACGTCCTTCGAGCTTGACTGGGCTCTTGGGCCACTTGCTGGTGTGGACGACCTCGCCTTGGAATACGTCATAGAGACCTTTGTAATCAGGAGTCATGGGGGCAGCAGATAGACCTAGACAGGGAAGAAAGTACTTGCATGTAGCAGTATCGCCATTCTTGAAAGTGAGCTCCCAGAGGTTGGTCTGCTCGTTGAAGACTGCATCAGTCAAGAAGGTCTCAAAAGTGTAGTCCTTGCTGAGGTTAAGAACCTTGTCGACATGGCGGAAGTAGGCTTGGAGTTCGGCCCATCCGGGGTAGTTCTGAGTCCAAGTCCAGGACTCGTAAACTTCAGGGATGGTCAATTCGTAGAAAGGAGCATGTGAGTCGACGCGGGCCCCTGGATATTGGTTCCAATGCCATGTTCCCCCGAACTCGGCACCAGCATCGTACCCGTGGACATTGTAGCCCATCTTACGGAGGTTGTACAGGAGGTAGCAGCCGCCGAAGCCAGCTCCGATCACAATAGCATCATAATGGGTTGCTTTTGCAGGCATAGTGGAGATCAAATATCAAGCCTAAAGAATTGGATCTCAACGATATTCAGCTATTCTTTATATAGACGAGTTTGACTCCGCACATCCGCCAAATAAAAACCAATACATCGGCAACACAGCCGGAGCTCGAAATTGTATAGAGATATCCTGATTTCTGTACGTTATTGTAACAGCCAACCCCACCTTCAGCCCCTCAATTCCCCGTCATTTGTCGCCGGTCCGCCAAAAGACACAATACACTCATTTCGTAATTTTCAGCAGGTCATCTGGCATAGAAGGGTCAATTTTCTCAGACCATGCCCTTATCTTCGCCTAATCTTGACTGCCACAGAGGGTGAACACTTTGATCACTCGGCGAACGACCCCAATATTGTCAACTAGCACCGACTAGCGCTCAAACCGCCCAACGAGAATTGATGCGAGGTCGGCATGGCCAGACACTTATGCAATGGCGATGCACCTCAGAATTGAATTGCTGTTCGGTTTCGCAATGCTCCGAGGCGATCGCTGATGTCGTCGGCAACCACCAGTTTTGCATAGGTCTAGTGGAAGAAACCCCACTTGCCAATATCAAGATTAAACGAGGAACCAATCACACATCAAGCTCGATGGGCAGGAACACCAGCAGCCAGTGAGCATGTCGATCATGCCTGAACTGCTAAGATCGTGACGGCTACTGCTCAGCCAATCAGGAAGCACCAACGTCCCAATTTTGACTCCAGGTGCATTACGGTTTTGCGGGGTAAAAAGAGGAGTGGTACTGCAGGCTTGGATGCCAACAATAGCACATACAGCAGCGTCCCCGCCTTTGCTGCGGTATAAGAAGCACAGCGGCGCATCAACGGCGTACTACAGGCATTTTAGATATGAGCGGATTGATATAGAATACACCTGCCTAGAACAAATCTGCGATCTCAGACATCTAATTGAATCGAGATAGCTGTTTAAGCTTTGATGACCTCGAGCCCCTTGAAGGCCTTTAAGTCCTGAATCATATTATCGTATGCCTCTAGACCTCCAAGCCAGGATAGAAGTTCCTGGCGCTTACCGGGGACATTGGCGCCGATGTACCAGCCCTTGGCTTCCATGAACAAGGAGTTGTTGCCAAGATCACGCACTTTCTTGGTAAACTCGTCCTGGTCTTTCTGGAGAGGCTCAACTGTTACAATTCCTTCGGCCTCCATGGCCTTCATGAGGGCGAAAATCACGTCAGCCTGGGGCTCGAGACAGGATGGGTTATTGCAGAAGATGACAGGGCTTTGAGGTCCACCCAAGAAGAACATGTTTGGGAATCCAACTGTGGTCATGCCCAGGTAGGTGACAGCACCCTCTTCACCCCATTTCTGTCTCAAGGTACGTCCATTTCGACCTTTGACATTGATGCGAGTATAAGGTCCGGTCAGGGCATCGAAGCCGGTAGCAAGAATGACCAGATCAACCTTCTTGGCGCCGCTCTTAGTGACAACTGAATCATCGGTGAATTCGATGATAGGCTCTTCCTTAATGTTGTATAGATGAACGTTAGGGCGGTTGTACTGATCGAAGTAAGTGAGTTCTAAACTGGGGCGCTTGCAGCCAAATGGATAAGGAGCAACCTTAGGAGCAAGCTTCTCGGCAGTTACGGGGTCCTTCACCCGCTTATGGACACTGTCACGCCAGAACGCATAGGCCGCATCGTTTGTTTCCTTGTTGAAGAAGAGGTCGGCGTAGTTGCTGACCCAGAAGTTGAAGCCTTTCTTGGCCCATAGGTCGCGGAAGAATTCCTCCTTCTGCTCAGGTGTCTCTTCTGTGCCAACACGAGTGCATTTGGGAAGGTTGAATCCACTGAATCCCTTGGCGCGACACTCATAATATTCTTTATAGTTTTCACGGTTATTCTCGGGGGAGTCTGCAGTGAGTTTAGCCTGATCCATAGGAAGGGCCATGCAGGGAGAGCGCTGGAAGACGTAGAGTTCGTTCGCGACTGGTGCAATCTCCTGTACGCATTGCAAACCAGAGGCACCAGTGCCAATGACCACCACATTGCGTCCTTCGAGTTTGACTGGGCTCTTGGGCCACTTGCTGGTGTGGATGACCTCACCCTTATAGACGTCAAGGAGTCCCTTGTACTCAGGTGTCATGGCAGCGGCAGACAGGCCCAGAGAAGGAAGGAAGTACTTGCAGGTGACAGTTTCACCATTATTGAAGGTGAGCTCCCAGAGGTTGGTCTGCTCGTTGAAGACTGCATCTGTCATGATGGTCTCAAATGTGTAGTCCTTGCTGAGGTTAAGGACCTTGTCGACATGGCGGAAGTAGTCTTGGAGCTCGTCCCAGTCGGGATATCTCTTGTTCCAGGTCCAGGTGCTTGTAACTTCAGGGATGTTGTTCTCATAGAAAGGAGCGTGGGAATCCACACGGGCTCCGGGGTACTGGTTCCAGTGCCAGGTTCCGCCAAATTCCTTTCCGGAATCATAGGCATGGACCTTGAAGCCCAGTTTACGGAGATGGTGCATGAGGTAGCAGCCGCCAAAGCCGGCGCCGATAACAATAGCATCATAATCAGGGGTTGAAACAGTCATGTTCTGGTAAGCTGATCAGCCAAGTAAGGTGAAGTACGAGACCATCCTCGCACTCACGCTAAGTATTTATACTATCACCAGTGAGGGGGGGATAATTCATGGTCCGACTAGTTCTCCGGAGCGTTGCGGCTGAGATGTCTTTCTATTACTGGGTGGCAGTTACCAATTAGGGACATCTGAATTACCCCTCACCAGCAGCCAAACTTTAGCATAGCAGTAGTGGAACTCTACAGTGAGAATGTAGGAATCAGTGCCGATCCGAGGCAATATGATACTGCAGACTCGATAATGTGGATTGTCATAAATTGGCATTCTATGGTCCTCAATAGCATCTCGCAGCGCTCGATGGCGGGCGCTGGCTGGTATCGGCGGCTCACAAAGAGGATCGATAACGCCGCGGATGACCGGTAACAATTACTCTAAAC
Organism: Tortispora agaves; assembly: GCA_030462865.1. Lineage (NCBI taxonomy): Eukaryota > Fungi > Ascomycota > Trigonopsidomycetes > Trigonopsidales > Trigonopsidaceae > Tortispora > Tortispora agaves. Next base: position 90,891 of record JAKVQP010000014.1, read on the forward strand.
TGAGTGATTTACCTCCGCTATCTGAGTTTTTCCGGATTGCTGGCCGAAGACTAAAACGACGGACCAATAAGGTTGCATAGTATGTATTTAGCCTCCAAGTAAGTTTTCTGGCGTGAGGAAGTGTGGGGTGCCTCTAGACCTAAGTCCTGTTTGGACAATGCGCGTTTGCCCGAACAATAGCTCAGAATCGCAGGAGATGATTATCACCAGGTGGACATCGAGCTCACGCATTTTCAGTATATCCTGGTTTCGCCCAAACCGGCCTTCATTACTGCAATTGGAATGAACCCCCCGGAAAAGACTCAGTAATAGAGTTTGCCGGGCCATAGAGTACCATGGTAGTAATCAGACTTGCCTAAGATCTCATCTGATTAGACGCAGCTCTAACCAGAAACATTTCTGGTCACCTCTCAGCAATTTTAAACCGTATTAGATATCTAATTATTTCAGGAAAGCTACCACGTTGCTCTTTCTTAGACAACACACATGTGCCTAGTACCGGGCTTATGAGATCAGCCTTTTAACCTTGTTTGGCGACACCATGCATGATTGGTCGAAAGGCTAATTGAGGCCGTTGGGCGTTGAAAATTGCGGGGTAAGCCTGATCGCGGTTTCGAGTAATCGAGTCGGCTATTCAAAAAGCCGTCCCTGAGCAGTTGTTACCTATGTGAGTAGAACTGCCGGGAGCACTTTAAGCCTTAGAATTGCTAGTTGGGTTTGGAGTCGTCCACGCCCTGCAAGACAAAATTTGATCCGACTCGCTGTTGTTTCTCTCAGTACAATGAGTCTGAATATGTTTATACGGAGAAGGAAAGCAATGAGCGCTTGCGACCGGTGTAGACACAGAAAAATGCGGTGCGATGACTGTTCGCCCTGCTCCAGCTGTGTGAGGTCTAATCACAAATGCACCAATTCTAGAGAAATTATATATGACGGAAAAGGCGGTCGACCACGAACCAATCCCGAGCTATTACCGCAGATCGACAATATAGCTTTTGCTGTGGCACCAATACCAAGCGAGACTAAACCAAACACGTTAGCGCTGAAACAGTGTATACATGAGTTCTCTGTCGGCGGTTACGAGTCGTCGGACGACAAATGCAGCATTTCGTCGGAGTCTTCCTCTTCCACCTTGGACACAAACAGCGCAGTCCCTATTAGTTCTTACTGGAAATTGTGTTCAGAGCCGGACAAAGATGTGATGCGCAGACACTTTGAGGCGTTCTTCAAGATCACTCAATGGTATGTTGTCACAGTTGTCCGGGAGATATACGACGACGAATTTGGGCAGATTCTCAAAACCGGCAATGTTAGCCAAGGCAAGTTAGACATAGCTGCAAACATTGCATTGATGATTCTACTGGCTCGTGCGACCGAATCAATGGTGCAAGGAAAACGAGCCTGCGATGATGCCTCCGATAAGTTCCTGTATGATCTGGACAGGTTTGTCGACTGGTATTCGCTTTCGATCACTGCAAAGAAGCCAAACTGCCACCAGATTACCTTTCTGATAATTAATTTCACATACTCTTTACTTTTTAGGCGAAACACTCAAGACAGCTGGTTGCTGATCTCTCGGGCTTTGGAGAAAGCTCATCAGCTGAAGCTCTACGAAGAGCCGCCTGAGGATATGCCTCGCCTCGAGAAGGAGTGCCACCGCCGAGCATGGTGGGCTCTATTCTCTTATGCAGAGTTTCATAATTTAATGATGAACACTTCCTGGAACCGAGACATCCACATTCAGAAGGCTATCCAGCTCACGTTCAGTAATGTCCACCCAACTAAGCAGGACGCGAACAACATTGTCGTGCACTATAACATCCACCGATGCAGGCTCTATCATTTTGCAGCTAAAATTGGTCGTGTGAGAGCTCAGATAGGGTCTTCTCTACCGGCCCTGTTGTCCGCACAGCAACTAATTGAAGATACATATGCAGAGTTCATGCAGTTTCCGCAGCTACTTCCCCCCGCGCTAAAGATTGAGAAGCTCTCTGAAATCCGGAGCGACGATACTACCGAGGAGAAGCAGACCAAGCTGCAGATCACATCCCTGCAGTTCCTGTATAACAGTCTGTTGATGATGCTTCTGGCACCGTATTTGGCCATTTCTCGAACAGCGCTCAGGGACGCAGCCACAGATTACCCTGAGCTCATCGAGCTTGAAGCATCCAGAAGGATTAATATTCTCCGCTGCAAAAGTGCTGCAATGCTAGTTTCCGACTTCGTTGATTATCCAAAACTGCTGGAACTGCTGGCGCATAGTGTCTCTGCATCCTTCCTGCATTTCCACTTGCTTACCTGCGGAGCGCTTCTTTGCCTGCTTCTGCTCTTAGATGACGAAGGGATCCGAGAGGACGAAATCAAAGGCGCTCTTTTACGGATCATTGGCGTGCTGAAACGCTTTGCCAAAGGCCAGCGGCTAGCCTTGCGATTCAGTGCCACACTCGAAGTTCTGCTGGATGCAATTACTTCCAAACAAGCCAAATCGGTGTATGATGGAATGTCAGCAGACGAATTCCTTTCTAAGTTTTTTATCAACGAGGTCCAGATACCCGACGTTGTCTCTGAGGCCACACCGGTCTTAACGGTTGTGCCTGAGCTGCCTGCGCAACTGCCGACTGAACGAACGATTTCCGCCGAGCCCGGACACGTAACATATTACGAACATTAATGACACATATATACGAATGGCACACTAATATTGAGTAGTCCACGCGGTGTATATATAAGATAAAAAAATTGGGGCTTTCCCGGGTTCGATCCGGGGTCACCTGCAATTACGGTTGTCCGCAACTGAGCTTCGCTTAACCCGAAGCAGGCATACTACCACTATACTAAAAGCCCTAACCCAAGTTCTCCAGTCGGACATAGACCAGAAACTACGGTGACATTGCTGCAAGGTAGTACATAAAGCTACTACGCAAGAGCAAAGCAAGCCAGGAGCATGCGGAGGAGGTTTACAGGTGTGAGAAGTCATGCGAATATCATTAGGACGTAGATAGATTGGCAGCCGCTAGGCATCTCTAATAGCGGCCAGTGCGATGGTCTGCTGGACGTCTGGGTGCAAAAGGGCGTCGGTGCCGTACTCGAGGCTGGTCTCGTAGGCAGCAGCAACAGATGCCTCGCTGATAGGAGCCTCGAAATAGGCCAGCGCTCTGATACAGCTGGCGTAGCGCGCTATTGCGGAGCGAGTAACAGGTGGGATGTACTCATTTTCATCGGAGTACCTGGACCACTGGGTTTCCTGCTCGAGGCGAGTAATGGAAGGGCCATCGGAGGAGTCGAGCTGGTCTGTATGCTTAGAGAGCCAGATCATGCCGTTTACACCGATGAGCATGTTGACGCCGGACTGCAGCAGATACGAGAAGGATTTGCCGCGCACGATGAGCTGCGGAGGAACGCTGACGAGAAAGCCGTTGCGGAGCTTACCGTACTTGAGCGATCTGGTGTGTAGGTGGGTTGTGCCGTGGCCGAAGACGCCCTGGACCTCTGCGTTGAACAGGTCGCCCTCGCGTAGCAGCTGGCGCATCTGTATTTCGTCCGACTCGGACTTTCTGCGCAAAACCCCGCCGGGGAGGTTGATCGATCCAAGCATCAAGGTTCCGGCCTGCGCAGCGCCGATCTCGACTTTCCACCGCTTGAGACCGACCTCGATGACTCTGCCGACGATGTGGTCGCCAACTTCGGGCTGGTAGCGACCTTTCAGCGGCCGCACACTGATCAGCTTGTTCACCCTGGCGACGGTGCCTGCGACCGAGGCCCGTATGCCCTGGCTGTCGGTGAACGTGCCGTGGCCCTTCATCCACGTCGTTTCCTCGGTGATGACCTCGCCAGGCGTCACGACCGCGTACTTCTGGTGGTCGTCGTCGCTGAAAATTGCCGACTCGGCCGATTTGCGGGTGACGGTGAGCGACATTGGCGCCGCGAAAATCTGCTGCTCGGGCTGGGAGGAGTTGCTACTGGGAGTGGTGGAGCCGGTGGGAAGGTGTGGGGCCGGGAGAAGGGCAGAGGGGGGTTATGGATTAGATCTAAGCAGGGAAACGGCGCGCAGGGCGCCGGGTTAGGAGGCGGTCTTGGTCATGTAGGAGGCGGCCGCGAGCACACCGGGAAGCTCTTCGGAGTGGAGCGAGCCGAACACGCCGAGGCTGAACACGAGCGCAACGATCGAGATCGCGCCGACGGTGAAGAAGAGCGCGAAGTTGGAGGAGTAGTCGATCTTCTGGCACGCGCTGCCGGCGTAGTATGTGCGCTGGCGGGTCGTCGCGTTGTACGAAGGAGTGCAGGCGCACTTCCAGCAGGTGCCCACAAACGCGCACGAGCCGTGGCCGCTGCAGTTGCGGGTGCCGAACGCACAGTCGTCCTGCGTCTGGAAGCACCAGCGCAGGTCCAGCTCGCCGGCCACCGGCTCCGGCGCCGCATCCTGAACCTCTTCTGCGTACTCCTCGGCATAGTCAAAGTACCCGGGTTCGTCCAGGTACTCGGCCCGGTCGGACTCCAGCACCTCCTCGAACTCGGCAGAGTGCTCCCCGCCACGGGCATGCAGACGCGTGGGCTGAGACCAGGCGTCGTCCAACCCGGCAAATGCCACAGCTATATTCTCATACTGCTTGGTCACCTGCTGTATCCACCGTGCAGGCTCGCTCAGAACACCGGAGGAGCGTGTTCGCACCACCAATGTCGACTTCGGAACGGCCTCGAGCTCGGAGAGCGCCGACCGCAGCACCTCCTCGAGCGAGTGCTGCGCTGTGTCGAGCGGGAATGAGGCCAGCACCTCGCCGCTCCTGTCGCTGAACCGATAAGGAAGCCGTAGACTTTCTATGGCCTGTTTTACGGAGGAGGAAAACTGTTTTCCTTCCTCGATCGCGAGCTTGTATGGGCCGGACCAGGGCACCTGGTCTGGCTCGGCGCTGCCGTGCACCGCCACCAGCAGCTTCGACTTTGCGCCCGCAAACGGCATCCCCATAAATTCACCGCCCAGCACGTTTTGCATTTCCTCGGCCTTGTGCAGGAACGCATCTGCGGCGCCCAGAAACTCAGACACTGCTCCAGCCGCACACTTCTCCGATACGTCTCTGGTTTCAGCGGTTCCAGGCCAAAATGAAACAAACGAAGCGCTCGCCAGGCAGCTTAGCGCCAGTATTTCCATGCCAATTACCCGCATCGTCCTCTCTGTGGTCTGTCCGGAGACGTTATCTGAAGCTTGGGGAGCTCAGATAGACGGGACTTGTCTGCTGCTGGTGGTGGTGACGCAGGGTGTGGATAAGCTATTTGGCAGCACCGCCGCAGACGCTCTCCTTCAGCGTATACGAGCATCTCGACATAACTGTATAGCCCCGCTATTTGGTGTAGCTACTCTACAGAAATCACCAAGGGCGGCCTTTTGCGACTTCGAACGCAACGCCTCTCAAACCCCGTGCAAGGGTCGTAGACTCTGTTTCAACGACTGCCTTCGAGATAGTAATACCTAGCAGATCATCTCATCTCTGAGTTCTACTTTCTTTGTAGTATGACGATTTTATAGTTACCCTCCTGAAATCTTTGAGAGCGCGTCGGCTAGCAGGTTCTCATTACGGCTGACATGCTGCACAGACCCGTCCAGCTCCCGCATAATGGAGAGTCTGCTGTGCGTCAACGCCCGCAAAGACTTCAGGTTGCTGAGAGCAACTGAAATGCCCGCATAGTCACTGCGCACCACCACTGGAGATCCCTGGATAATGTCCTGCCATTCGATCAGCGATCGTCGAACTGCTTCAATTTCGCGCTCTGCGCTACTGGCGCGTGCCCAGGCATCCGTGGACACGCCCTTGGAAATAAATGCAATTGATCGCACGCTCTGGGGGACCTGTGCATCTGCATTATCTGCCGACTGGTAAAGCACAGCGCCGTATCCCCTCTTCGATGCGTCCGTGTCGATGTAGAAAGTGAGCTTCGGATTTGGCTGCGGGAAACAACTGCCCTGCGCAATGACCTGGTCGATCTCATGTATGGCTTTCGAAGCTTTCTCTAGTAATCTCGCGCGGAATTCCTTTTGCTCTGCGGCCGACCGGTTGCGGTACACTGTGTCGTGAGACAGGTTCGCCAGATCTCGGATCGGCCGCACCAGCTCGGCGATCTGGGGCACGCTTCGTGAAAGAATGGAGAGGTGATTCCAGTGAGAGAGCCAGTTCGGATTGCGCGAGTCGCACCAGCTCAACAGCGCCTTGATACGGCGTGGATCGAACAGGTAGCCGTCAGCAGAGACTCTATAGCCCGCAAAAGACACAGCAGAGGCCGTCCATTCACAGGCTTCGTGTCTCAGGGCCAGTCCACAATCACTCAAATCCGAGCAGACACTTTTGAGTCTCTGAAGCAACTGAGCGGGATCGCTCGCGCAAATCAGAACACTGAGGTTGTAGCACCGCGTATATTCCTTGTGTTTATTAGCAATAGACTGAAGCACTGTAACAAGCGCCGTACTTGCACCCGGAAAGGTACCGGGCACAACCCTGTACTTGTAACATCTACCCGCGACTTGGAATACAGTGATCTGCTGCGAATCAGGGTGTAGAGGTGTCGAGGAGTTGTGCACGTCGACAGTGAGCTTCGCAAAGGCCTGGCCAGCAGGCGGATCTTGCAGAGGAATCACTTCGGAGTCAGGAGGCCGCTGCGGCGGTATGACGAGTGGAGAAATCGCTCTGTAATCTATAATAGGATCATGGCGTACGGTCTGGGTATCGATCGGAGCAGTGTACGCAGGGCTGTCCGTGAGGGCCACACGTCCAAGCTTGAGCTCTCTCTGGAGCCAGTCATTGATAGCCTGTGAGGTAGTGCTGGCGTGCAGCGAGGCCGACAGCGAGGCCGAAAGCTTGGCTAGGGTGCGGTCTTTGTCTGCCACACGGATTACATGCTGGATCGCAGAGGTAGCAGGGTAAGGCTGGCGATCGAAAAGCGCCGGATAGCCGCTGCGAAGCATCCTATAGGCAATTGCCCAGTCCGGGTATATTCTGAGGGCAGAATAGTGTCGGATAGCCGTACGAATGGGCATTTACATGGGCATTGTGTGTACGATGGTAGAAATAGGGTAGGGTAGAGTAAGGGTAGCAACCGGGTTGCGGGCAGAAAGGAGCAAAAAGCAGCCTAGAGGTAGAACTCCGAGTATTTCTTGAAGTAATAGGAGGCCGACAGGATCGAGAGGATCGAGAGGCCGATCGGGACGGGCTTGCGGAGTCGGAGGGCGCGCGGGATAGAGGCACCGCCGAGCAGGGCGGAGGCCAGCAGAGCGGTGTGGATGCCGTAGTCCCTGTTGCCGGCCATCAGGTAGCCAGCCACGCCGTAGACGACGCCTACGCCGAGGCCGCCGATGAGTGAGGGCAGAGATCTACGTCGTCTGGGAGTTAGTGGTGCTACAGCTACAGCTCGGGTTACCTACACATAGCCAATGGTGCCGCCAACAGCACAGAGCGCGGCCAGAGTGTACGCTGGGTGTTCCTAGGGCTGTTAGCAGAAGACTAGCCGCCGGGCGGGGTCTGCTTACCATCTGAGTCTAAGTGGTCCGTCTGAGCGATGCGCCGAGAAGGAGTGGAGGGCCGGGTAACGGTTTGGGAGAAAAGGCCCCCGAGGCCACCTGTACTCGGACCCAGCGACAAGCAGCGCGATGAGCAAACGAGTGTCGAAAAAAGCGTCTGGCGAGGCTGTGTCGAGCGCGGCGAAGGCTGCGGGCGCAGCGGGCGCAGCGGGGCTGACGGTGTGGCAGCAGCTGACCCGGTCGTACGCGAAAACAGACGCCCGGCTCATCCAGATAGACATTTTTATGGCGTTCACGGTGGCGGTCGGCGTGCTGCAGTTCCTGTTTGCGGTGCTCGCCGGCAGCTACCCGTTCAATGCGTTTCTGGCCGGGTTTGCTGCGGCGGTCGGCCAGTTCGTGCTGCTGGCAGCGCTGCGGATCCAGACGGACCCGGCGAACCAGGCCGAGTTTGCGAGCGGGCCCGGCCGCGCGTTCGGAGACTTCATTCTGGCCTCGCTCGTGCTGCACGGCTTTGCGTACTCCTTTATCAACTGACGAGCCACGTTCGGACGCTGTAGCGTATACTGTAGCCCTAGTAACCCTACCAACATATCCCCCCCTCAACCCTGCACCGGCAACCACAACAAACCACATGAGTGAGGAAGAGCAGCCGCCCACCTCTGCAACCGCAGCGAGTAACGTGCCCGGCGACGACGAGGCCGCCGCAGGCGAGGCGGCCCGCGCGGCCGGCAGCGGCAGCGCGGTGTACGAAATCAAGGACCAGGACCGCTGGCTGCCGATCGCGAACGTGGCCCGTATCATGAAGCAGGCGCTGCCCGACACGGCCAAGATCTCGAAGGAGGCCAAGGAATGCATGCAGGACTGCGTGTCCGAGTTTATCTCGTTCATCACGTCCGAGGCGTCCGACAAGTGCCTCGCCGAGAAGCGCAAGACCGTCAACGGCGAGGACATCCTGTTTGCGATGACCTCGCTCGGCTTCGAGAACTACGCCGAGGCGCTCAAGATCTACCTAGCCAAGTACCGCGAGTCGCAGACGCAGCGCACCGAGCGCCACGACTACCAGCGGCGCCAGACCGACGCGGACCAGGAGCAGCAGGCTGCGCCGGCCAATCCGAGCAACGGCGGCCCGGCGCCCGACGGCGCCGACACCTCTGTTCCTGGCGCAGAGCCCTCTGCGCTGGACACCTCGGCCGAGATCTATGACTACCAGCAGCCATACCAGTACTAGTGTCTGCCGCAACCGCCCGCGACCTATCTCGCCGCGGCCCCCCGCGCCCGCTGGCCCGCCCGCTCTGCTGAGCCACCACTGCCGGCGCCACCGCTGGCTTGCCCTCGATCCTTCAGCGTGTACATTACGATTATTGCCATGGCGTTGCGGCCGCCGAAGGCTCATCGGGAAGCTCTTACGTCCCGGTGGGACTTCACCCGCGACCCCACAAGCCTCATTTATCTAGAAGTCGCCAACCGGCCAGTAGCCCCTCTCCGGAATAGTAAAATAGCGTTTTCCGCCGCGTAATTGATGCACCGGGTAGTGGACAAGCTTGCTCGCCAGCCCGAGTCCTACCAGAGGCGGCACAGGTACGTCTTTGGCAAGACGCTGGGCGCAGGCACGTTCGGCGTGGTCAAGGAATGCACCGCCAACAACCACGAACGCTATGCTGTCAAAATCGTCCTGAAGAAGACGATCCGCGGCCGTGAGCAAATGGTCTTCGACGAGCTGCTGATGCTCCAGGCCGTGGATCACCCCAACATCATCACCCTCGTCGACTGGTTCGAGAGCCGCGACAAGTACTACATCGTCACCGAGCTGGCCACGGGTGGCGAGCTCTTCGATCGGATTTGCTCTAAGGGCAAGTTCACCGAGGCCGACGCCAGCGAGACCATGCGCGAGGTCGTCGGCGCAGTCGCATACCTCCACAACGAGAAGAACATCGTCCACCGCGACCTCAAGCCCGAAAACCTCCTATACCTAACCCCGGATGAGCACTCGCCTCTCATGATCGCCGATTTTGGCATCGCAGCCGTCCTGAGCCCCGAGGACGAGGACACCTCGCTCACCTCCATGGCGGGCTCGTTTGGCTACGCGGCCCCCGAGATCCTGCGCCGCCAAGGCCACGGCAAGCCCTGCGACATCTGGTCGCTCGGCGTCATCACCTACACCCTTCTGTGCGGGTACCTGCCCTACAACTCAGAGACCGAGGACGAGTTCCTCTTCGAGGTCGAGTCTGGCCCTGTCGCTTTCCACAAGAAGTACTGGGCGTCGATCTCGTCCGAAGCCAAGGACTTTGTCTCCTCGGCGCTGGTGAACGACCCCAAGAAGCGCATGACCTGCACGGACATGCTCAACCACCCCTGGCTCAACAAGGCCAAGCGCCAGGGAGACCTGCCGACCGACGATCTGCTCCCGGCCTTCATCGAAGGCTTCAACGCCCGCAAGAAGTTCCTCAAGGCGTACGAGGCCGTCCGCCTCGCCAACAAGATGAAGATGCTCGGCCTCTCCGACCAGGACGAGGACTTCATCGAGACCGTCGGCCATACGGCCCACACTGGCAACACCAGTAGCTCTGCCACGACCGGGCTGCTGGATGTGCCGCAGCCGCCGGACACGCGCAGCCGGTCTCGCTCTCCCAGCCGCGGCAGTGGAGCCAACATGTTCAGGGAAGTGGTTCTCTCTGCTACGCGAGTAGCCGCTCTCGACACCCAGCCCTCCGAACCCGCACCCAAGTAGTTCTAAATGCATCATATTCCTCTACGTTTAGCAAACTTGTCTAGATCGTCCTTCACAGCCACCCCTAGCACAAACTTCCGGTCCGGATCAGTCACGATCGCCAGATCATTCGTCTCAAAGAACTTCTCGACCTCCTCGAGCGGAGTGTCGGGGGTAATTGGCCGAAAAGGCTTCGACCGGCTGAACCTCGTCATCGCGTCCCTCGCGAGCATCTCCGGAGAGCTGCTCTGCCGCAGCTCATCTGCCGTCAGGAATCCCAGTAGCTTCCGTGACTTGACTACGGGTACATACGAGAATTCTCGCTCGTAGCTCAATTCCAGCGCAACGCCGAGCGGAGTGTCCTCCTGCACCGTGAACGCCGGCCCCAGCTGCAAGTCTTCTACAGTGGCCTGTTCGGTTAGTACGGGCAACGCTGATTCTCTCACAGCCCACTTACGCCTCTGTAGTCCACCATAATGGCATGTACGTGCTGAGCATCGAGAACCGCTGGGGGACGCTTTATAGACGTTGCCCCGGCAACGCAGCTGTGGTCACACCGCCCGCTGGCAGGCCTGCTCCTCGACATGGCACAGCTAATCGCAGCATTGGAGACCCACGCTGAGCGTATCTGGGACGTCGAGCAGCACCCAGAGCTGCCGTTTGTTGCTTGTGCGTCGGCAGACCGCTCGGCGACCGTCTACCGCGTGCCGCGGTCGGCGGACCAGCCCTGGATCCTGGCGGAGACGCTGGCAGACACCCACAAGCGCAGTGTGCGGGCGGTGGCCTGGCGCCAGCAGGGCCCCGTGCTGGCTACTGCCTCGTTTGATGCCTCCGTGGGCATATGGCAGCCGGTGCCGGAGAGCGGGCCCGAGTGGGAGTGCGTAGCTACGCTCGAAGGCCACGAAAACGAAGTGAAGGACGTCGTCTGGTCCGCTACGGGGAGATATATTGCGACCTGTTCGCGGGATAGGTCGGTGTGGGTCTGGGAAGCGTTTTCGGAGGACACAGAGCTGGAGTTCGACTGCGTGGCAGTGCTGCAGGAGCATACGCAGGACGTCAAGCGGCTTGCGTTCAGCCCTGTGGAGGAGGACCTTCTTGTTTCTGCGAGCTACGACGACACTATCCGGGTATGGCGCGAGGACACCGACGGGGAGTGGGCCTGCGCAGCTATTCTTGATGCGCACAAGTCCACTGTGTGGGGCGTCGCCTTCGAGCCGCGGTTTGCTGCGGGCCAGCCTTCGACCAGCCCGCGGTTTGTCTCTTGCTCTGACGACAAGACAGTCAAGGTCTGGGTCAGGGAGTCTACCAATGCTCCAGGCTCTACCGGGCTCGATCGCGATCCCATGGGACCTATTCCTTCCTCCTACCGCACCGACCCCGTGCATGAGGCCTGGTCGGTGCAGTGTGAGCTCCCGGCCGTCCACACCCGCCCGATCTACTCGGTCTGCTGGGGTCCTGCTGGTATAGCGTCTGCTGCCGGGGACGGCCTCATTTGCATCTACAAAGAGGAGTCGCCTGGCGTTTGGCAGGTGTCACAGAAGATCGTCCAGGCGCATGGCGTTTACGAAGTCAATGTGGTGTCGTGGGGGGAGGTTGGTGGCCGGCCTGTGCTCTACAGCGGCGGTGACGATGCTGCGCTGCGTATTTGGAAGGTATAGGCCTGGGCGTGGAGCTCAGCCTGTGCAGCTCTGCGCCGATCTCTTGGCATCCAATCACACAGGACTGTTCATGGATAAGGTTATGTCATATGAACCTTGTTTTAGTAACACCTCAGCAAGTGCTAGTATTGGTCTCCGAATGCGCTGCGCACTGCGCGCAGACAGCAGTGGTAATACCTAGCCGCTGTCACGGGCCAATCTGACCGGCGTGCCGGTAAGGACTGCCATACGACTCGGGCACTGCGACACATCGGGCGAGTTATAGTAACAGCGCGGCCCGCGGTAAATAGCGCAAGTCCTTAGTTCGGGTAGCATTGCAGCGAGCCTAGTGCTATAGATCGCAGCTAATCCCGGGTAGTCTAGCACTCTGGTATATCTCCCCAGCTAGGCTGGGCAGCGCTACAATCCTAGCGAAGGGTTGCGCTTGCACACAGAGCGGCGGCCTGTTAACCACGGTTGCTGCTCCACAGAGCACGGGCGAGCACCCCAAAATAAAACTGCGTAATACCATCTGCCGAATGCCATGGCAGCCAGCACCGATCACACACTATTTTTAGTCTAATGAGACTACCGTTTTAGGTTGCTACCCGATCGGGACCAAACGGTTCGAAAGTTTAGCCCACGCCATTACCACCTTGCGGACCGCTCTCAGAAGAACCCTTCCATCGTCTGATTAAGGCTCGGCGCACAGTTTGCACGGGAAAATTTTTGCGTAGTCGCTCTCACTGTCCCGGGAACTGAACCGGAACCACTCCTCGGCTAGTATCATGCAGAAAGAAACAAGAATAAAGCTTCTGCTGGCGCTCGACTTTGTCTTCTTCCTGGTGGAGCTGATCATCGGCTACACGGTCCACTCGCTGGCGCTGGTGGCGGACTCGTTCCACATGCTGAACGACATCATCTCGCTGATAGTGGCGCTGTGGGCGGTCCGCCTGGCAAAGAGCTCCGACGCCCCGGCCGAGTACACGTACGGATGGCAACGGGCGGAGATCCTGGGCGCGCTCCTTAACGGTGTGTTTCTGGTAGCGCTCTGCCTGTCGATCTTCCTCGAGGCCATCCAGCGGCTCATCAGCCCGCCTGTCGTGACGAACCCTGTGCTCATTCTCTGTGTGGGGTCTGCGGGGCTGGTCTCGAACATGCTCGGACTGGTGCTGTTCCACGACCATGACCACGGCCACGACCACGGCCAGTCGCCCATCGAGGATGGCAGTGTGGCCTCAGTGTGGCCGGAAAACGTGGTCAACCAGATCGGCGGCACGGCCGACGCCGCGGCCCAAGACGAGCGTGCCGGACTGCTGTCGAACGGTGGCTCGTACGGCGCCATTCCGGACCAGCACGAAATGCCTGATCCTGCGATCCACAAATTCCACTTTCACGCGATCAGCCAGCGAATGAATGAGTCTCCGCAATCGCACTCAAAATCGCTCAACATGCACGGCGTGTTCTTGCATGTGCTCGGAGACGCGTTGGGCAACATCGGCGTGATGGGTGCGGCGCTGATCATCTGGCTCTGCAAGGGCTCATGGCGGTACTACATGGACCCGTTCATCAGTCTTGTGATCACAGTGATCATCCTGTGCTCGGCGATCCCGCTCTGCAAAACGACGTCCAAGATCCTGCTGCAGGCGACGCCGAAGGGATTCAAGATCCAGGAGGTCGAGAAAGACATCAAGTCGCTCGAAGGAGTCGACGACGTCCACGACCTGCACGTCTGGATCCTGCGCGAGAACTACTACATCTGCAGCCTGCATGCAAAGGTGTCCACGCCGCCGAAGGACTTCATGAAGCTCGCGCAGGAGATCCAGGGCTGCCTGCATGCGTACGGAGTGCACTCGGCCACGATCCAGCCGGAGTTTGTCGGCGCCAGCATGGATGCCGAGCCGTCCAGCTGCGCCCTCTCCTGCTGCCAGAAAACCCTCCCCGACGAGCCCGCGCATGCTGCCCACGACCACTAACTCCAGCGTATCTGCCTCTGTTTGGCCATATAATACATCCGCCCTGAGCCGCACCCAGATAAGGTTTGCCCTTAAAGTAGATTATCTCCAACTCCCGACTTCTTCCCCTTCGACTTTTTTTCGCCCTTTCTGAGGTTTCCCACTTGCCCTCTCAAAACCCATTCCAGAGCCCGAACTTCGATACAATGAGCAATTTCCTTGGAACCAGCCGCTATTTCGCGTATTCTTCCCTCGAAGACAAGGCCAAGGCCGTGGCGTCCGAGGCCAAGGCCGAAGCGTCCAAGCTCGCTGCTGAGGTCAAGCCCGGCGCTATAGAGCTCTATTCCCGCGACTACTTCATAGCTTGCACCATTGGCGGTGTTTTAGGTAAGTAACACGCCTCTCGAAAGCTGCGCGCGTCGCCCGGCCCCTGTCGGCCTGCCCTGTAGCCTAACTTACGTGCGCCATCCGCGTCGCACCTTCCCGGCAGCGCTCAGGCACTGTTTTGCGCTGGACGTTATGGCAGCCGCTCCGATTGGCCGGCGCATCCCACACCAATTCCTGCCCTACTCCATTGGCTGCTCCGATTCTACTGGGCCAGCCGGGCCCGCGCCAACCCCAGCTTCCGAGCGCTCCCGACGAGGTGTGCCCCCTGTTGCCTAGCAACCTTGACGCATCGTCGACGCAGCCCGTCTGTTCCTCTACTAACTCCTCCAGCCTGCGGCCCCACCCACGCCTCTGTCACCCCACTTGACCTTGTCAAGTGCCGTCGCCAGGTGAACCCTGCCGCCTATGCCTCCAACGCCGCCGCGTTCAAGTCTATCATAAAGGCTGACGGGTTCGGCGGCATCTTCACTGGCTTTGGCGCTACCTTGATCGGCTACTCCTTCCAGGGCGCCGGAAAGTACGGTCTTTACGAGTTCTTCAAGTACTACTACAGCACCCTAGTTGGTGAAGATAATGCTAACAAGTACAAGACCTCCATGTACCTGGCTGCCTCTGCCTCTGCCGAGATCTTCGCCGACATCCTCCTCTGCCCATGGGAAGCTGTCAAGGTCCGGACCCAGACCACCATCCCGCCCTTTGCCAAGGGACCTTTCGATGGCATCAAGAAGGTGCTCGCCGTCGATGGTTTCGGAGGCCTCTATCGCGGTCTCACCCCTCTTTGGTTCCGACAGGTCCCATACACTATGGTCAAGTTCGCTACCTTCGAAAACACTGTCCAAATGATCTACAAGCAACTGCCCAAGAGCAAAGATGAGTATTCCAAGTTGGCTCAGACCGGTGTCTCCTTCCTTGGAGGTTACATCGCTGGTGTGTTCTGCGCTGTGGTTTCTCACCCGGCTGATGTCATGGTTTCTAAGATCAACTCCGAAAAGCAGCCCGGCGAGTCCACCGGCCAGGCCGTTTCCCGCATCTACAAGCGCATTGGTTTTGGCGGTCTCTGGAACGGCCTTGGCATGCGTATCATTATGGTCGGTACCCTGACTGGTCTCCAGTGGCTCCTTTACGATTCCTTCAAGGCCTACATCGGCCTTCCTACCACTGGTGGAACTCAGAAGAAGTAAGTCTATCTATTTCCTAGCCTTTCTTGTTGTCTTACATAGTTGTTATAAACCTTACTGCAGCAGCTCACGCCAGATTAATCCTCTAGTCCCGTAGTGCCATGGCTCAAGCAGCGCTCGGCCTGTCTGCACCAATGACACGCCGTGCGGCTCTACCCCATCCCACCAGCTACTCCTCGGTTAGCAGCCCCCTCTCCGTAACTCCGACCAGCTCACTCTTCCAATATCGCGCCTTTTAGCCGTTGGACTCTCATAAACCGTTTGCCAAGCCTTCCGTCTCCCCTATGCTCGCAGTTCTCGCAGGAACAAGCTCATAACATAATCCGCAATCGGCTGACGAAGAACTCTATTTGCTACGGCGCCTTAGCTGACTTCCAGTTCGCGAGCGAACTCTATTGTAAGTGCACTGCCATAACTCTATCCCTCCTCGCTCTTCTCCGCAGCCTCGCCTGCACCGGCCTGCGCCCTGCCCCCGCTGCCGCCCGCTGCCGCCCGCCTGCAAGTTGCACGCTCAGACCGCTACGGCACGAGCCCTCTTGCTCGATTCGTGCGCACCCACCTCTAAGCCCGACGCACTAGTGTCGCCAACGTTGTAACCTTATTTGTCATGCCGAAAAAGGAAGGCGCACGGCCGCTCACTTCCTCTGCAGTTTAGCAGCCTCGCACTCTTCCTACATCTGCTCACTTTTATTCTCCTTAACATTCCCTCCTCCTCGCCCACAGCCCGCCTCTGCCAGCAAGCTCTTTCCTTGTACCCCTAACCGTCTCCCAGCAGGACTCTTAAGACCTCAGCCCCGTGCGTATTCATCCAGGCGAGCCCCGTTTCTATCAGGACCAGATGCTCGAGCCTATAACTTCGGATCCAGGCCCTTCTGCGGGCATGAAGCGCCGCCGATCCTCTTCCACAGATCGGCCTGCTTCTCGTCGTCAGGCCACTGCTTATGGTTTTCCGGAGCAAGTATCTCACGCTGCGCCCGACTTAGACTGCCCTGTCGCGTCCTCCTCCCGATGCTTAAACATCGCCCGTACCATCACCACCGCTCACAATACCCTACCCCCTCCGAGGCTCCGGATCGACGCACCGGTGCCTTCTGCTGATGCCGGTCCGGCTCCCGCAGAACAGCCACACAACTCTTCTGTCTCTTCGGAGGCCCTGACTGCCCATGAAGGCCCTTCTGTTTCCTCGCTCGGACAGGGAACTCCCACTATTCGTTCTCTGCAGCCCTTACTGACTCCAGACCATGTTATTGAGAGAATGGTATCTCTGAAACAGTTCTTCATCAGTAGGGGTCATGTCTCCGAATCCGAAGCTCGGGTTCTGTTTGACATCGATCCCTCCCGACCAAACGACTTCGAACACGGCACAGATTTCTCCTGGATCCTTACCGACCTTCTGATGGACCGATCACTGTCTGCCGACAAATACCTGGAGATCTGCCGCTCTCTGTGTGATCGCCGAAGCAGCACCCGCTGTACGCGGCCCTCGGCTAACTCCGATATCCAAAGCATTCCTTGGCCCAAAGAGCTCGCTAATGCAGCTCGATCTCGCCGCCTGAAAACATACACGGCTTATGCTAGTATTCAAGGCTCTTCTATGGCCCGCAAGGACTCTATCTCTGCCAACTTGGACGGATACAGCCTTTTGCGTCCAAAACTCATGTACACCTCCCCCAAGCCTACCTTGATGCACTTTCAACTACGACAGGCCCTATCTGCTGCCAATAGATCTGCCATTTATTATACTGAGCTCGATACAGTGTCATGCCTTGACACGTTTACGGGGCAGAAAACACCGTTTCTGGCCACTGACATGATAAAGGCCACTACTATTGCTACTAGCTCCAGATTCTTGGTCGCAGGCGGATTCTTTGGCCAGTATTCGGTCAAATCATTCGACTCTGTGAGTGACCCTACTTCTACCCCTTTAGCCCCTAATTCCTATGGCGTTATCACAATGCACAGAGAGGGCATTACAAACTCAGTTGAAGTTTACCGTGACAGTGCTATATTTTCTTCTAATGATTTCCATGTTCGCACCTTGGATATTAGCTCAAATACCTTTGTATCTGACTTCGCATATAATTGGGCTATTAACTGTGTCGCTACAAATGACAAAGTTCGTCTTATGGTCGGAGATTCGCGCGATACTCTATTGGTTGACTCGTCCTCTGGACGAATATTGTCACAGATTGGTGGACACCGCGACTTCTCATTTGCTGCAGCTTGGTCTCCTGATGGCAGATATTTTGCTACCGGAAATCAGGACCTCACCTGTCGCATCTACGACTACAGACACTATTCTGAGCCCCTGGCAGTTATGCCGGCTACAATTGGTGCGTGTCGATCTCTGAAGTTTGACCCAACTGGCCGCTATTTAGCTGTCGCAGAACCTGTTGATCATGTTCATGTGTTGGATACTCGCACTTTTTCTAGATTCTCTGGTGGAGCAGCTAGCTGCCCTGCGAGGCTGAGCGGGCACACACTCAACTTCTGGGGTGAGGTTACCGGAATAGACTGGATTGAGAATCATAACGGTATATCTTTATTCGTCGGTAACTCAGATAGACTTACCGGAGGAATTTTGCGCTATGATGAGGCTTTCAACCCAGTAAAAGCTCTTGACGAGCTTCTTACTTAGTTAAGCGTTTATGAGGATATATTTCATGGGAAAATGCATTTACAGGTGTTAATGATTTTATATAGTACATTCTATGAATGTAATGATTAGAACAGATTTTTTTAGTATATGCAGAAGTGTAATGCTAGTCTAGAGGGACAGGTTCACATGATAAGGCAGTCTTTCTCCTTTCCCTTTCGTAGATGAGCTTGCCCGTCTGCAACACGGGCCTTGGCTCTTTGATCGCCATTCTGAGCCGCTTTCTTGTACCAGTCTATGGCGGTAGTTGGGTCTCTTTCAGTGCCTATGCCTTCTTCCAAAAAATAGCCTACTGCAAACTGCCCTTTAGCATCTCCAGCCAATGCTGCACGACGAGCCCATTGGTAGGCCTGTTCTTCGTTTCTTTCTAACACTCCCTCGGCACCAGACATATACCATGATAGCAATCCCATCATTGCCTGAGGTTCTCCTACTAGAGCTCCAATAGTATAATAGTGGATACTTAAACTGGCATCTGGAGGGCAATTCAAGCAGTCATCGCCTCTTTCGTAAGCCGATCCCAGTCGAACAGCAGCAGGGCCATGGTTGAGCTCAGCAGCACGAGTGAAAAGTTGAAGAGCATAATTCTTATCGGGAATTACTAGATCCTCAAAGCCTTTCAAGTATATGAAAGCTAGCTCATAAGGTGCTGCGGGAAATATTTCGTTGGCGACTTCGCTGGCTCGCATCAGCCACTTTATGCCTTCATACTGTACATTCTTGGCGCGAGACAGCCCAAGTCTACCGTGGTAAGCTGCTGATCCGTAACGGTACATTGCACCGGGATGATTTTTGCTGCATGCCTGCCGTAGATACTGAATGCATTTCCGCAGATCTTTCGCAGTTCCCCATCCCTTCTCGTAACAGAGGGAAACACGGTATGTGGCCTCAGCGTGGCCGTGTTTGCTGGCAGCCAAAAATAAGTTAAAGGCCTCGACAAGGTCCGGCTTTCCCAATGTTCCTAGGGAAAGCATGTCTGCTATTAAATATTGAGATTCGGCATGTCCCTTTTCGGCCAGTTTCTTAAGGATTCCAAGGGCCTCTTTCAAGACCGCTTTGTCTGGTTCGCGGGGTCCTTGTTGCTGGGGGTATGAATCTGAAACGTTGGCTCCTGAGTTGAACGACACAGGACTACCTGAGTTTGCGGAACTAGGCGGGCGGTTGTTGGAGGAAGAAAATAGAGAACTTAGTCGTGATTTTTTGGAATCCGTATTGTCAATGACAGGCTCTTCATTGGCAGTCTTATCAGCGAAGGCAGCCTTTATCATAATGAGGGCAAGTTCATACTGCATGCCTAGGTCATTTGTTTTCTTGGCATTAGCCTTGTATAGTTCAAATGTTTTTGAATGCGGCATGAGAGCATTGGCGTTTTCGCCTAGGTGGTATAAGAGATTTGTCTGGTCTAGTGAAAGAGAATCCGAGATGCTTGCGACAGAAAAACGGCCGGACTGAAATTCGTATGTGGACATATGAGAGGAGGATACAGATGCAGGTCTGGTGTTGTACATACTCATGCGATTAGTAGATGTTGTCGACATACGGCTAGGTGTGACGGAACGCATTGAAGTCGGAGGAGGGAAGCCTTGGCCGACGTAACCGTAAGATTCCAGAGAGGAACTTGATGAGTTCATATCTGGGGGTAGAGAACCATGGTGAAAATCAGTAGATGACGCAGAAGGCTCTAAGCCATAGGAGGTAGATCTTCTGGAGATTGACGGCGAAGGGTTCAAGTAGCGATAATCGGGAATAGGAGAAGGTAGATCACTGACGCTGGAATCTGATAAGCGAGGGGGGTTGGGAAGGCGAGAGCGCTCGCGCGAATACGCTCTTCCTATTGATTCTGAGTCAGTCCGCTCTGGCGAGGAAGAATGATAGGAAGAGGGGTGAGGAAGAGGAGGAGGATAGGAGCGTTCGGGAGAGCGACGAATCGATGCAGGGGGGGTAGGGGAGCGAGGTGCCTCGAAGGCGCGAAGGTCATCCTTCGCGTCGTTCATGACTGCAGAATCTTCTGGTATGGGGAATATCGGAGAGGCAGACTGTCCACGAACAGTTGAAATTTGCGAGACGGAACGTGAAGACAAGGAATTGCGCTGGCGGTGTCTAAACAGGCCTGCGCTAGAAAAATGGCCCGAAAGAGAGACGGCGGGTTGAGAAGCCGATCTTTTGGGCACAGGATGCTGTCTTGGGTGCGGCCTGGGGTCCTGATAGTCGCTATAGCCGGAGGATAGCTTAGCTTGAGCAGAAACGGGGCGGTGGGGAGTAGGATCGTCGGCAGAATAGATGTCTACGGGCGAGGAGGAGGAGAGAGAGAGCGTGTCTGTAGAACTCGTGCGCGGCACAAGAGCAGGCGAGTTCTTTGTCTTGTGAGAGTCAGGCAAGCAGGTGTCTTCTAGCCGAATAGAGCCTGCAGCGGGGTCCGGGGAAATTCCAGTAGCTGCGACACAGACTGTCGTTGGAGGCTCGTGTACCAACGTGATGGAAGCGGGTAAACTCATTCGGTTGAGTTAGAGTTTTCAAGAGGCTGTGCGAGAGCGATGCAATGGGCTCGCTGTATCGGTCGGTATAGACAGTGTGAGTGGAGCGCAGGTCCGGGCCAAGCATGCACGAGCAAATGACCGGTTCTGCCACACACGGAAAATCAAAAGCGGCTTACGCTGCGTGAAGCTTCCGGGCTAAAGAGGAAAAGCGAGCGCGAGTGCCGGAATAAGGTTCAGGCAAACTTTAATTATCTTCTAGCAGGTTTCAAGAAAGCTCCTCGTACGTTTCTACAGGCAGTGCTCTACTTTGATATCAGGTGCAGAGGTTGGCTATTGATGCAAAAATATGGGAATGCCAGAGCGGCGTTGATGGAGCAACTAGGCCGCTGAACTGAACCGTCGAATGCTGTTGCTGCTGCCTTTACAAGCGGTGACGAGCTCGGCCACAAATTGCGCAATACCCACTAAAGTCTCGGGCCAGAGAAAAAAGAGGTAGAGCTCAATATGTGCGAGCACTGCATCATTTATATGCAGTATACCTTTAGACCCGCAGAGTTCGGTGATTTGCGTTTACAGAGGCAGCTTTCGGAGGGGCCAAGCTAAACTCTAAAGTCAAACCTAAAATGACTTCTAACTTCCATAATTGCAGGAAACGCCATTGCTCGGCCAGGTCGTCGCAATATGTCTTGGGGCTGCATCGCATGGGTGTTTAGAGACAGAATCCACCTAGGAGCTCTTTTCCGGAGCGCTGCCCGATGGTCGTCGCCTGCAAGCCCTGGAAGGTTGCACAAACTTTAAAATATGCTCAGATCATACTTTTCAAAAGCCTTCTTCTCGCTAACGAAAGCAGCAGTTCTTTGGTAAACTTTAGGGACTTCTTGTATATTTGAAAATAATTCCAGATGCTCCTTTGGATATATACAGGGCTTAGAAGGCGAGCCACTTCAATCACTCTATCATACAGGGTCCACCCGAAGCCTTACTAGGTGCTAATATTGGCTCACACAATGGTCAGTATCTGTCACAAACCTCACCGGTTGTAACAGCTTAGCTCTCCCAATAAACGCCGTAGCTCTTCACTTCGAGTACCTGTATGAAGGAAAGAAATCTCCCAGGTTGGTGCGCTCGTTGTAAGGGTACAGGTATCGATAGTCTCTGCCTCCGTATTCCCGGATCCTGTTCTCTCTAATAAAAATATGAGCCTGCAACACAACTGCAAGCATGGCCGCAACTGAAAGTCCTAGGACCGTAAGGCACAGATTCTGTAACCGCGATACACTGGCGCGCATCCATATTAGCGCCAGTTTAGCAAATAGTGCCGCAAATGAATCAAATGCTATCAGAACTGCTGCAACTACCAGAATTTTCAATCTTCCAGAACAATTCTTTAGCAGCCAAGCTAAAATTAATGAGAGGCAGATCAGGTTGCATGCGTTGATCAACGAAATCATAGCATAAGTCGTTTCTAGCCTTGCAGTCACAATCCGATCTTCGAGCATTCTTCCTGCTTCCAGTAGCTGAGCAAATCGACTTCCCCGGATAACGACCCCCCAGCATACGGCAGAGATTGCCAGTGACGTGATTAAGAACGGATATATAGCTCCTAACCGTATTGTCAGCTGACCTATAAAGAACGACAAGGTAATGGCGACTATCAATGGAGCAAATGTAAGCAGAGTAGAAGTCTGCATAAGCCTTTGTACTGCGGCCGGAATGAACTTGTTCGCTCTATTTGCCAGAAACGGGGCAATGAGGCGAGTGCATCTAGTAACTGCGATGGACGAAAATCGCGATATACAGTATGCAAAGCTTAGCAAATATATTTTGGGGTCCTGAAATATGGTAGCAAAAGCAAAGCGAGTGGGTTTGTTCATTTCACACGGGCCATTATGGTGGTTCTGCCGGTATCTCACGTAGTCCACTCCTTGTTTGACAAGAAAGATCGCCTTCTGAGTGTAACCGGACATGAAGATCGCGGACAGGACGCTTAGAGCTGCAGCTACGCCGGCTATCATTGTAAAAAGCCATCTCCACCCATCTCGCTCGGATAGCGTATCGAGTTTACGAGAGACTTCGGTGAAAACAGTGCTCAACTCTGAAGATGTGGTTAGAATTCCCTGCATAGCAGTCGAACGCAACGACACATCGTCTCCTTGATAGTTAATTCCTATGCCGCTGGCTACTCCAGTTAATGCTGCACCTTCGCCGCTTCCTTGAAGCGCTGCATATATGAGTGCCTGATTTCGTACGCTCATGAAGCTCATTCCAAGGTATGCGCCAGACATAAAGAGGATGCTTGCCGGTATGACATACGAAGCGTCCGAAAGGAAATACGGGACAGTTGCAACTAGGGAGCCAGTAGCTCTTGAAATGTAAAAGACCACCAGGGTCGCAGCATCATCGCCAGCCGCAGAGGGTCGGACGCAGAGGTTTGAGCGGTAGCCGAATAGATCGAGACTGCTGTTTCCGAGTCCGACTACAGCTGCGGCAGCCAGCGCGGGCAGCAAGAAGTGTGCGTCATTGGCACTGTTTATACTGGAAGTTACGGCAGTGTCGCCCAGCATAGTGTTGTCGAACCCTATGTCATTGGAGGAGTCCGGATCGGCGGCAGTTCCAGACGGATTGGCCTGGCTGATGTTGTCAGCTTGGGCTGAACTGTCACTGCGAGTTGCAGGGGTGACAGATTCGTCTTGTGTGTCGAAATTCAGCTCGGAAGCGCCGTTTTGCAGCACAGTGCCGACGGAGTCGGAAGCGTCGATGTCGGCTTCGGCACGTGCGCCGGCCGCGGACAGTCCTGCAGTATATGCAGCCGTGTCTGCGCCCAGAAGAATGTCCGGAATAAACGCGACGCCCTTGGCAGACTTGTATTTCTCGTCGATCGACATGGTGGACAGGAAGAGGGCAGCCGGTGCTGGTAGCTAGGCCGCCGGCCGATCGAGGGTCCGTGGGCAGGGTGCAGCGCCCACCACCGAGATCCTGTCATCCAGGGCCTGTTGTTACGCGCTGCTAAGAGACGCAAGTAGTATATAGTGTATTTAGAGACCTCTGTAGAAGCGCATCTGCGGCAGCACGGCTGTCTGGTCGTGCACCGAGGTTGCTGCTGGTGCGCGGCTCGGCCTGGCGGCCTGTCGCCATTCAGGCACAGGCAATAGTAGCGCAAAGCATGGGCTCGGCATTCCACCGCAGCACCAGGGCGTCGAGACGGCGGCGCTGCCCAAACAAAGGCATTGTTTGGGCACCGAGCGCAAGACGCCCTAGCTGCCCTATAGTCCCAAGCCAAATGGGCTTTTCTGCACCTCCGTCCCCTGTCAAGAGAAACTTCCAGGGCCCGACCTGCGCTAATTTGCTGCTAGCGCCTCACCTTTTGCCGGCAGACCTTTTTAAGCTCGGCGCTTTCTTTCCCTGTTTCAGCCGGTCTCGTTTATATTCAGGTGCTGGCAGAGTGGACGCTTCGCTGTTCACGCTCTGACCCCCTTGCAACTTTAAATGTCTTCCCTGTCCAGAGGTTTCTCGCTGCGGTCCCGCAAGGACGCTGGGCGGAGCCAGGAAGAGGAGCCTGCCCTGCCCAGGGACAACTCCAGCTCTTCCATCACGCGCCGGAGAACGCTGGTGCGCCCCGAGCGGTCTCGGCGTGACAATGAGCACTACCCGTACTATCACTACGAGCAGGCCGCCCAACAGCGCCATATGAACGTTTTGCCCTCCACAACTGGCTACGACCCCATTCTGGCGGACAGCGAGCACACTGATAGCTCTAGCCACCGCGCCTCAGCATACAACCCCAGTCCGCTCAGATACTCCGCCGTGGACCATGACGACGCTGATCTGGCCGAAAACTACCCCCTCCACCAATACCCCGACCTCGGCAGCACTCAGCACTCCGACAACGCCTCTGATTCGTACATCCAAGAGCCCCTCGAGCCCCAGCATCAGGCTCGCCTTGCTGTGCTTGACTACCTCTCTCCGGCAAACGACATCAGAACAAAAAACCGCTCTTACTCTCCTGACCCAGAGGACGACTCTCCTTCCTCTTTCTCTCCAGATACCTCCAAGCTAAAATCCAGAACCCGTTCCGCTAAATCCAAAAAGACTGCATCCATGCCCTCGCCATGGCTCCTCTACTGTAATGTCATAACCTTCTTCATTCCAAGTAGTCTTCTCAGGCTTTTCGGCATGCCGAATCGCGCTCAGCAGTCTGCCTGGCGGGAGAAAATAGGCCTCATCTCGATCATCATTATGATCGCTACCTTAGTCGGCTACCTCACATTTGGCTTCACCCAGACAGTCTGTGGTGTCTCTGAAGTTCGCCTTCACAACGGCAATATCAACTCTGGCTACCTGATCATCCACGGCCGTGCGTATGATCTAACTAAGTCTTCACATCCAGGAGCTCCTGGAATCCCTGCTGGATCTAATATTCTGTACCCGCCTGTCAATGCCGGAGGTATGGACGCCTCGTTCCTCTTCCAGAACGTCAATGGTCACTGCAAGGGCCTCATTAACCCCAAAGCCGACTCCACTATACCTTCCAACTCTGACGACGAAGTAGCCTGGTACTTTCCCTGTAAGCTCAGAGACCAGAATGGCTCAACGCCTGTCGATCGTTCGTTTGAGTATTACTCAGGCTATGCTTGTCACCTCAGCGAGACTGCTAGAAACACCTATTACGACCTCAAGGTCTCCGGAGAAGTCTACTTCACTTGGGATGATATCTCAGACCCTAGCCGCGACTTGGTCGTCTATTCCGGAACCGTCCTCGATCTCTCAGTGCTGGATTGGCTTGACAGCGGGAACCTTACATACCCTGCTCTTTTTGACACCATGCGTAACTCTCCGCAGTTTAAAGGAACTGATGTAAGTCTCCTGTTGACTTCTGGGTATGACAGGCAAGCGGCTCGCTGCTTGCTAGAGATCGCTCGTGCTGGGTCCATTGACTCGGACACTGTTGGCTGCATCGCTTCTCAGGTAGTCCTTTACGTCTCATTGGTGTTTATTGTGTCGGTCGTACTGATCAAGTTTATTTTTGCAGTATTCTTTGCCTGGTTTTGGTCCTACCGCTTGGTGGGTAAAAGATCTGCAGACTTTGCAAAACTCAAAGACCGCGACGAGGAAATTGAAGAATGGACAGATGATATTTATCGCCCGGCTCCACATTTACCTACTCCGTATGTCTCGAATGCCGCCATGTCCAGTGGTGTCAATAAACGCAAGTTCTTCCCCACTACTTCTCGGTTCTCGACATACGGTGGTAGCAACAGAAACAGCGTATATAATACCAGCGGCGACAGAAGTTCTAAAGTTTTTGGTACAACAATGGCCAACCAGTTTCAGTCATCAACTACCAGACTTCTTGGTAATAATTCTCCTGCAGGCTCACGGCCAAACTCAGTATTCGGCAACTCGATGGACTACAGGCCTCCGAGTGTTTTAGGAAGCCAATCCCTGTCCGGCTACACTGGCTATAACTCTTCCGACAATGGCTCTGTAGCGGGCGGTGCTTTACCTCAAGGCAAGTTCGATCCTACCATCTTGCCCTGCGGATTCATTCACGAAACTGTGATTCCACAGCCTCCTGTAGAGTATCAGCCGTTCGGATTTCCTCTAGCTCACTCACTTATCCTGGTTACTGCTTATTCCGAATCTACTGAGGGTATCCGTACTACGCTAGATTCAGTCTCTACTACAGACTACCCCAATTCTCATAAGCTATTGTTTGTTGTTTGCGATGGAATGATTAAAGGTTCAGGAAATCAAATGAGCACCCCTGATATTTGTTTGTCTATGATGCAAGACCTGATTATTCCTAAGGATCTAGTAAAGCCCTATTCGTATGTGGCTGTTGCCTCTGGATCTAAGAGGCATAATATGGCTAAGGTTTATGCTGGCTTCTATTCATACGACGACAGTACTGTTCCCCCGGAGAAGCAGCAGAGAGTTCCCATGATTCTGGTGGTTAAATGCGGTACACCGGCGGAGGCCAGCACAGCTAAGCCTGGAAACCGAGGCAAGAGAGACTCTCAAGTAATCCTGATGAGCTTTTTACAGAAAGTTATGTTTGACGATCGCATGACCCAACTTGAATACGAATTATTCAATGGAATATGGCGAATCACTGGTATATCTCCGGACTACTATGAAGTGGTTCTGATGGTTGATGCCGATACGAAGGTATTCCCTGATTGTATGAATCATATGATTGCTGCAATGGTGCACGATCCTGAGATAATGGGTCTTTGTGGAGAAACTAAGATTGCTAATAAGCGCGATTCTTACATCACGATGATCCAGGTCTTTGAATATTATATTTCACACCATCAAACTAAAGCATTTGAATCTGTATTTGGTGGTGTAACTTGTCTACCTGGATGTTTCTCTATGTACAGAATCAAAGCGCCAAAGGGCACAGACGGATATTGGGTTCCTATCTTGGCCAACCCTGATATTGTGGATAAATATTCCGGCAATGTTGTCGATACCCTGCACAAAAAGAATCTTCTTCTTTTAGGAGAAGATCGCTACCTGTCTACTCTTATGCTCCGAACATTCCCCAAACGAAAACAAGTGTTCATTCCCCAGGCGGTTTGCAAGACGGTGGTACCGGATAAGCTGAAAGTCTTGATGTCTCAACGACGCCGATGGATTAATTCGACTGTTCATAATTTGATGGAACTTATCCTGGTGCGAGATTTATGCGGAGTGTTCTGTATCTCTATGCAGTTCGTAGTGTTCATTGAACTGGTCGGTACACTGGTGTTGCCTGCTGCGCTTGCGTTTACGTTCTATGTGATTATAATTGCCATAGTCAGACGACCTGTTCCATACATCTCATTAATTTTACTAGCATTGATTCTTGGTCTGCCTGGTGTTTTGATTATAGTCACTGCGAAAAGATGGTCATATGTGCTCTGGATGTTGGTTTATCTCTCGGCACTGCCAATCTGGAATATGCTGCTACCTCTGAATGCATACTGGAAATTCGATGACTTCAGTTGGGGAGAAACGCGAACTATCCAGGGTGGTGAAGTCAAAGGCCATGAAGCTGCTGAGGGAGAGTTTGACCACTCGCAAATCGTTATGCGCACGTGGAGAGAGTTTGAAATGGATAGGATTGAGACTGTGAAGAGCCAGGGCATACAGTTATCTGAGCATGATGATCCTGCTTTCGATGCCAGCGCGCCGCGATGGCACGAGAACATTGTTATTCCTCCACGCGGTGATTACGACTATGACGACTGGGACTCTTTTGCAGATTCCGTGCACCGAAGAGATAGCAGTCAGTTCAGTTCTCGCTGATGGTTTGCATAATTCTTTTCATTCACGAAGTATGATTAAGCATTTTATCCTTTGGAAACTCTGTAGATATTGTAGGTCAGACAAAGGCGTAAGCTGTCGATCCATTGGGCTGGGTCTTCTTCACTATGTGGCAGCCGTCTAGCATTTTTGTGGCTGCGGCGTTGCAAATTAGACCAGTGATCTTACCGCCTTGGTCGTAGTGATCTGTAGAAAGGAAAATCATGGGGTAAACGGACGACCTGAATCGAGAGAGTGCACTAGGGCTCAGCGGCCTCAAGGCTGCAAACAGGCCTATGGACTCCTCGATCTCCCTGCCGAGAACGCCTTCGAGTTCCCGGATATTTACTTCGCCCGGTTTCTTCGAGGTGGCCTTGCACTGGACAACGACTTTTCTGCCCGTCCAAGTACCCCTCAGGTCTACTCCGTGGTCGCCAGCTCCGCCGACGATGAACAGCCTGAAGCCGTGCGGTTTGAGCGCGTCTTTGACTGTGTGCTCAAATAGAGTACCCTTGTACACATGGGAATCGACGATATTGTTTATCCGAGCGTACTGGGCGTACTCGTCTGCGGAGTCAAATGTTCGAGAACCCAGGATGGCTGTGCTTTCCCTATCGGCCTGATCTGGAGGTGTGCTGCTATACAGGCGCCTATTGTTGGCGTTTTCTGAAGTGCGCAGTTTGTCCAGCAGGCTGGAGTGGTGTCTTCCTCTAATACGGCCCTGAGCGTCGTCTCGGTGCGGATAAGTGCGGCCTATCTGATCTACAGCGCGAGAGCTCAGCGGCCGCGAACAGGCTTGCGACTGCGGCGTCCAAATAGAGCTGGCACGACGCAAACGGCCGCCAAAGGCGCTCTCTGAGTGGCGCCACATAGAGCAGGTGTGGCAGGTCTGCCGTGCTGGCGTTGTTAAGGAGCGTATGCTTCAAGCACCGAGAGCTAGAATTCGACGTCCCAGCCATGCCTCGCCTGGAAGAGTGGGAAATCAAGAAATACTGGGAAATCTTCAGCGGGCTGAACCCGCAGAACAACGTGCTGACGGGCCAGCAGGCGGCGGGTGTCCTGAAGAACAGCCGCCTGAGCGACGCCGAGCTGGAGAAGGTGTGGGATCTGGCGGACTTGGACAACGACGGGAACCTGGACTTCGAGGAGTTCTGTGTGGCCATGAGGCTGATCTTCGACCGGATTAACGGGGTATCTGCGTCGGTTCCGGAGCAGCTGCCGGACTGGCTGGTGCCGTCGTCCAAGGCGCACCTTGTCGAGGCGCAATCGGCCATTTCAGGGCGCGGGCAGACCGCCAGCAGCTACCAAGAGCAAGACTACGACGATGAGATGGGGCTGCGGGATGACTTTGACTGGTACATGTCTCCGGACGACAAGAAGAACTACGAGGCGATCTATACGGCGGACTGCGACCGGCGCGGAATGATATCTTTCGAGGCGCTATCAGAGCTCTACTCCACACTTGACCTTCCCGACACCGATGTGCTTTCGGCGTGGAACCTGGTTAACCCGAAGAGCGAGGAAGCGATTGGCAAGGACCAAGTGCTAGTCTTTCTGCACATCCTGAACAAGCGGACGCAAGGGTTCCGCGTGCCGCGGTCGATTCCAGCGTCCCTGAGAGCCTCTTTCCAGTCCAACCACATCAGCTACTCGCTCGACGATAATGCGCCGCCCCAGAAACACCCGCAGGAGGCGACGAGCGCCAAGCAGCGGTTTGGAGACTCGTACCTGAGCCGGCTGGGCGTGCGGACCAAGTCGATTTCGGACATCAAGGGCACAGACTTCAGTGCGACCAAAGGAACAGACTGGGAGGAGGTGCGTCTAAAACGAGAGCTGGAGGATCTCGAGAAGCAGATCTCTGCGGCGACGGAGGCCAGGGAGAGCCGGAAGCGGGAAAAAGCGACGTCGAACGCGCCGCTGGTGAAGAGAGAACTGCAGCAACTGCACGACTACAAGCGGGAGGTGCTACGGAAACTGAAAGAAGGCGATATTAATTCATCCGGTGGCCCAGAGCTGGAGTCGATAAGAGAAGATATTGATCTGATTAAGTCTCAGATAGGCATGCTTGAGGAGTTCGCTCAGCAGCGAAAGAGGGTGCTTGAGGATCTGAGGGCAGATATTGCCTATGAAAGGCGTAAATAGCCTGAACAGAAGGGTTAAGAAGAATAAAGAAGTAGAGTGTACGCCGGCGTAGAACTGTCTAGTCTGGGGAATCACTGTCGAGGTCCTCCAGGGTTATGATAGGAGATGAGTGCACCTGGGCCATTTCCGGAGCCGTACGGGCCGAGGAGAAGCTCTGCGGTGCCGAGGAGGAGGCATTGGAGTCACACTGGTCTGATGTGGCTGGTCTGAGCGCTGAGAGGTCGATATCTGTTCTGCAGACGGGACAGGAGATGGCGCGCTTGAGCCAAGTCGTTATGCACTCTTCATCGAAGCTGTGGGAGCAAGGCAGGGAGACCACTGTTGTGCTGGGGGTGTATGGATCCTGGCAGATGGGGCAGGCGGCTGCGGCCGCGAGCATATCTTCTGTGGGTGCGGATCTATTGAGCGCGGCCAACTGGCGTTGTGAGAGGGAGTGCTGCCGAGGCGGCTGGGCCCATATAGGAAAAGAGCCCGAGAAGCTGGCGTATCTCTGGAAAGCGTTCATGGCCTCGGCGAAGAGGGCCGGGGAGTCCATATCAGTGTTGCCCTCGATGATGAGACGCATGGCCTCCATGGCGTCTCCGATGATGTTGAAAGTGGGGTTGTTGTCGGAATTGAGTGCCCAGTGGAACGGCGGGCGCCGCGAGTTCGGGGAATCGTTGTCGTCGTTTGGGGAGGAGGAATGGAAGAAGTCCTCGTACATGGAGGAGTTCTGGGGCGACGGGAGGTGCCAGCGGCCGCGCGGCTCCTGGGAGGGCTGGTCTTCTGCGTCGTAAGAGGTGAGCTGGCTGGCGCGGCGGTCTGTGGGGATGCGGGAGATGGCATTGGCGAAGAACTGCAGTGCCGGGCGAAGGGGAGAGCCCGGGGGTCTGTCCTCTTCCGAGGCCGGTCCGCGCGGGTCCGGGGACGGGGAGCGGCGGGCGGCAGGGCTCTCTGCGGGCGGGCCCGTGGCGGCCGCGTAGCGGAGGAGATCAGCGGTGAGGCCCGCGGGAGGCTGCACGGTGGAGAAGAAGGGCGCGGGGGTCTGAGGGGCGGCGGGCGGCTCGTTGCGGTTGGCAGACGGCCTGTCGAGGAGCTGCACAAAGGAGCTGCGGCAGAGCACGCAGAGCGGCTCTGCCGGCTCTGTCTCCAGGGCAAAGATCTGCTGGCAGTTGTAGCAGTAGTATTCCGGCATCTGGAGATGGGGCAGGAGTTGGGAGGAAGCGGGCAGCACCGGCGGGGAGGTGGAGGCCCGGGCGGAGCAGAGGAGGTACGGGCGCTGTGGCGGAGGCAGGATGCTATTGCGGCTACGGAGGAGCGGTTACCGCCGGCGGGCGGCGATGGCGGCGATGATCCCGCCGGCGGCGGCGAGCATGCCGCCGGCGACGGCGAGCCCGATCAGGCCCTCCTTGGTGACCTTGCGGTCGATGTACTTGCCGAGCGCAATGGCCTGCTCGTTGTTCGGCTCGCGGTCGAGCAGGATGTCATTGTACCGGCGGGCGTCGCTGTAGTTGCCGAGCTTGGTGTGGCCGAGAGCAAGGTAGTAGAGGCACTCGCGGCGGCGGTCGGGCACGTCCCTGAAGAGCTCGGAGAGGATCCGCACGCCGAGCTGCTGCGCGGCCCGCTTGCTGGACCGCACCAGCCCCCAGGCGTAGTTGAACCGCGTCTGCGTGGTCACGTAGGCGCCCTCGCGCTCGTACTCCCGCCGCAGGACGTCCAGCTCCTGGTCGGCAATGGGGCTTGCCGTCAGTACTCTACACTAGTGGCTAGGTTGGCGAACTTACAATTCTAGGTCTGCAACGTCTATGGCTGTTAGTACGTCCGCGCGCGGCTTCGTGGGCGCATACCTACAGGGCAGCTTCTTCTCCATGATGTACATGGGTGGGGTTGGGAGCGGGTGTGGGAGCACGAGCCGGGCGGCTCAGGCGTGCTCCGCGCTCACGACGTTCTCGCAGGGCGCGCCCGCCAGCAGGTCCCTGCAGTTGCGCGCGGTGGCCTCGGCGATATTCGCGAGCGCCTCCTGCGTCAGGAACGCCTGGTGGCCCGTGACGCTCACGTTCGGGAAGGTCAGCAGGCGGCTGAAGACGTCGTCCTGGATGATATTCGCGGAGGAGTCCTTGAAGAAGAGGTCTCCTTCGTCCTCGTAGACGTCCAGCGCCACCGAGCCGATCCTGCCGGACTTCAGCCCCTTGATCAGCGCCCGGGTGTCGATCAGCCCGCCGCGCGAGGTGTTGATCAGCATCACGCCTTCCTTCATCTCAGCAATCGAGTCCTCGTTCACCAGGTACTTCGTCTCGGGGGTCAGCGGGCAGTGCAGGCTGACCACGTCCGCCTGCTGCAGCAGCGTGTCGAGCCCCACATAGGTGTACCCGTCCGCGGGGTACATGTCGTGGCACAGGACGCGCATGCCGAACCCATTGGCGAGGATATCCGCCACGCAGCGGCCTATCTTCCCTGTACCTACGACCCCGGCGGTCTTGCCGCGGAGATCAAACCCCGTCAGCCCTTCGAGGCTGAAGTTCCCGGTGCGGGTGCGCGCGTAGGCCACGTGCAGCCGCCGGTTCAGCATGAGGATCTGCGCGACGGCAAACTCGGCCACTGCGTGCGGCGAATACGCCGGCACGCGCGCCACCGTGACGCTGCGCCGCTTGCAGGCCGCCAGATCGACGTTGTTGAACCCGGCGCACCGCAGCAGCACATGCTTCAGGCCTTTGTTCGCCAGGTACTCGATCATTGTTTCGTTCAGCACGTCGTTCACAAACACACAGATCACCTGGTAGTTGTCCGCCAGCGTCACTGTCTCCTCGGTCAGCGTGGTCTCCACAAAGAGCGGCTCGTAGCCGTACTTCTTGAACGCAGGCTCCAGCGTGTGCCGGTCATACCGCTTGGTGGAAAATACCGCAATCCGCGTCCTGCCCGTGTTAGTGCACTGCTGCCGCTACACACCCGATACCCACTCTTGCAAGTGTTCCTGCAGGAACTCGATGATCTTGGGCGCCCGGTGAAGCATGTCCATGGCGGGCATCTGATAAGCCTGTGCCCGAGCTGGGTCTGCGCGAACCTTGCCAGCCGTGCCTCCCAGCAGCACCGAGAAGTTTTCTCGCCCGGCCTGGCTTACGACAGCCCGGCCAATCGCGCCCAAGCCTTACTCGTAGCATAGATATCCTCGCCCCGCGACCGCGTAGCCCCCTCGTAGCGGCGCACGGACTTGCCTTTTGTTTGGACCCCCAGTGAAAAACAGAAACTGTCCGCTGCCAGAGCGACCTACTGGCTCCACCCCGCGCAGGCCAGACCGTGCCTCCTCGGGACTACAATCCGGTATACATTCAGCAACCCTAATAAACGCTTCTTCAACCTCGCCCGTAGACCCTGCGGTGCAGCCGCACCTGCGCCAGACCTCGAGCCGCGCACCCAGCCGCACGCCTCGAAGCCCCTTCCCAACTCCCACACCAGCAGGATTCCTGCGCTCCCGCTTCCACCTACCCCTTCTTCTCCCCACATAGACATGTCATCGGTACGTATTTGGCAGGAAACACCGCCGCGGGGTGCCGCTGCACACACTGGCCGCGGATTCCCCCGGAATTACTCCCGCCCCCGTGCCCGCACCCACGCACAGAGCCCCTTCTGCACTGCTCCGCGCAACAAAGTCACTTCTACTAACACGCCAGCAGGGATATGGAAACTACGGCCAACAGCCGGGCAACCCCTACCAGCAGCAGTCCTACGAGATGGCACCCTACAGCCAGCAGCAGCAGCAGCAGCAGAACGGCGGGTCCAGCGACCTGGAAGCGTTCTTCCAGCAAGTTGATCAGATTAGATCCGACATCATGCAATTTGACGACCGGGTCTCGCACATCGAGGCCCTTCATGCGCGAACACTCAACGAGATAGACGAGGAAAACCAGGCTGCCGCCGAGCAGCAGCTCGAGGCGCTCGTCACCGACGTCTCCTCCGCGGGCCAGGGCCTGAAGAAACAGATCCAGCTCCTGGAAAACTCGGCCAAAAATGATTCCACCAAGCGAATCCAGACCCAGAACGTGAAGAGAAAATTCATGGATGCCATCCAGCGCTACCAGAGCGTCGAAGCCGCCTACAGATCCCGATACAAGCAGCGTGCCGCGCGTCAGTACCGCATAGTGCGCCCGGAAGCCACCGACGAAGAGGTTAATGCCGCCATCGAGGACTCCGCCGGCCAGCAGATCTTCTCCCAGGCCCTGCTGCAGTCGAACCGCCGCGGCGAGGCCAGGTCCGCCCTCACCGAGGTCCAGGCCCGCCATCGCGACATACAGCGCATAGAACGCACCATGGCCGAACTCGCCCAGCTGTTCAAGGACATGGAGCTCATGGTCGCTGAGCAGGACACCATGGTCACCCACATCGACGACAGAGCCCAGACTGTCCAGAACGATATAGAGCAGGGCGTCGCCGAGACCGACAAGGCCGTCAAGTTCGCCAAGGCTGCCCGCCGCAAGCGCTGGATCTGTTTCGGCATTATCTGCGCCATCATCATCATTGTCGTTGTCATCATTATTGCTTGGTACTTCTCAACCCATTAATCCTCTTTCCCTCGTTACTCTCACTCACCTCATCACCCGCCCCAGCCAGCTCTCACATATACCGTGCATCGCCGCGCCTATGTATCCTGCTCCCGCGCCCTGTAAAGTTCTTCCTGCTTCCGCCCCCTACCTGTAATGCAGTACTACTCACTGTTCTCATACTCCTTCCGTACACCCACCCCGTCCGCAGTACCCTCACCCAGCCAATCACAGCCCCAGTTCGCTCCCAACTCCCCGACCTTAATTTTCTTCCCACAAATTTCTCCTCGGAAAGCCTGCCATGAATATTCACCGCTGTCGATTTGTCGACTGGGAGCCTGCCGTAATTACCACTCTGGCGTTTTCCCAGGGCTCAGACACAGAACAGGCCCCGGAGTCGCTCCGCCTTGCTGCCGGTCGCGCAAATGGCGACATCGAGATCTACAACCCGCACTACAACTGGGTCATGGAGACCTCTATAAAAGGCGGTAAAGGCCGATCCATAGAAGGTATGGCCTGGTGCCGCGGGCTGCTCTATACTATTGGCGGCAGCACTGCTGTCGTACAATGGGACCTCTCGCTGTCCCTCCCAGACCAGCAGCACGACCTTCCTTCGATCGCTTGGTGCATCGCTTCAAACGGCTCCAGTCTCGCTGTCGGCTGTGAGGACGGTTCCATAGTGCTCATCTCTGATGGCAATTTAACCCTTCTGCAGCGACAGCGCAGCAGAGTCCTCAGTGTTACCTGGATAGATCATCGCATCGCTGCTGGCTGCGCTGACGGCAGAGTCAGAGTCTGGGACTCTGCTTCTGGACAGATAGTAGCCACAATGACCGCTGACAAGCCTTCCAAAGACGAAGACACTGTCATTTGGACTATAAAGGCGCTCCCAGATGGCACTCTAGTCACTGGAGATTCCACCGGCGCCGTGTCGTTCTGGAGCACCGTCCATTATACTCTGCTCCAAGTGTTTCGAAACCACAAGGCCGACGTCCTGACCCTTGCCACTACTCCCTCGGCCGTCTATTCGGCTGGTATTGACAAAATTATACAGTGCTACACTAAAGTCGAAGGACGCTGGGTCCAGACTACGTCTCGCTTAGTTCATGGTCATGATATTAGGGCGATGGCCCTTTACTCTTCGCCGGTGCTCAATGTTTTAGTATCTGGCGGTGTTGAACGGTCTATTGTGATAAACTCGGCCAGCCCATTCGATTTCGCCAGGGGCCTATTTCGCCGCCTACCTATCTCCCCTCAACAGACAATCGTGTCAGTGAACTCCCATAAACGACTAGTTGTTCTCTGGTATGAGTCGTCTGTCAAAATATGGGGCCTCAGCCCAGACCCAGAGCATAAGTCATTTCGCCTACTAGTTAATATGCAGCTGAACAATGAAGATTACATATCTGACGCCGGTCTCTCTGAAGACGGCTCACTACTCGTTGTGGTGACTCTATTCGCTACCAAGCTCTACAAACTCACATGGAGCCGGGACTCTCCTGCTCCTGAGATCTCCAAATGCGAGTTGCCCTTTGACAGCGGAGCTAAACTTGCCTGCTTCGCGGGCTCGGTGGCTTCTCCGTCGCTGATACTGGTGACGCCTGCTTCGGACATTCTTCGACTCCCGGCTCCTGGAGCTGAGAGACCAGGCACCCTCGAATCTCTTATCTCTGACTCTGTCGAGTCCACTGACTACATTAACAAACTCATCTCTAGCGACAGCGAGCTCTTTGCGACAGCTAGGGTGTCTGGTGCGATTGATGTCTACAGCGCTACTCGTGGTAGACACATATGCAGGCTCCCCCGCCTGGGGGCTATGATCACAGCTATGCACATCCATAATAATATTCTCGTGGCGACTAATGCTGAAATGGCGGTGATGGAATACGACATCTCAGCCAAGTCCTTTACGGGATGGAGCACAAGGAACTCAGAAGTGGTGCCTGATGAACTGAAAGGCCTTGTAGACAAATGCCTAGGGATATACTGTGTTGCCTCTAAGCCGGACCTGATCTGGCTTTGGGGCGCCAACTGGCTGGCCTATATCGACAAAACCACCGATTTCAGTTTGGACGACTCTCGAAGTTCCACCAAGAGGAAACGAGACGTCTTGTCCATCGCGCAGGAAGATCCGACTGACCGCGCATCTGATTTGGTACTTCTTCGGCGTGGCGAGACTGCACATCACGCGCCGAATCAAGGAAAAGGATACTGGATCACGTATAAGTATCGAAACGTTCTATGTTCGGCTCCGCTGTCGAGCGACGAGCTGGCCGTTGTCGAGCGCCCCTCGTTCGACATCAAGCTTCCACAGGCCTTCTGGACCAAGAAGGTCGCGGTCAACGGATTGTAGGCTTTTCACGAATAATAATGAACTAGATATTGCTTGTACTACCGAGGCCATATATGTCACGTGACACCATTAAAGTTCGACTGCCCGCTCTTTCAGGCGGAAAATAAACAAACCCAACTTACCGTCTCCCACACATTTCTCCTGCTCTCTCCAATGTTGTGGCGATGGTGGAGGCGAAATAAGCCTCCAGCATGCGAGGCTCGCCGCCCAGAGATTGACTTAAGCAAGGGGATTGTCCCTGTTGTCCAGTCGGACCATGTGGTGTGGCCGATTTCGGCTCGATTCTCGGACCTCGAGTCCATGTCGAGCGTCAGCACATGCAGCACTTTTTCGGAGCCCGAGGTCTCCTATGTGCACGCCTATGCCGTAGGACATGAACGGGATCAGAAGGATGTGCTGCCTGTGCGCATACAGAAGCACGAAGAGAGCTCAGACGGCCTTGATGACTGGGGACTGCCGTTATGTCTGTCGGTTCGGGTCGGAGAAGAGCGATCGACAAACTTTGCATCAGAAGACGCCCACAGGTTGCTGGCGATCATGTACTGTATACTTGTTCTGCGTCCGCAGGTGCAGTTCGACAGGCAAAACCTGCTATTATTCTTGCTCCGATGCTATAACAAGTACTCGAAGGCAAGCGACCGGCCACTTCCTCAGGCCGATTCCACATTCCTCAACTTTCACATGTGGGCATATTAAGGGGCAGATACCAGTAGGATTTATTGATAAGTACGATATTTACTATGAATAAAACTAAATACGTAAAAGAAGTAGAAATGCGACAATGCAGGTCTTGCGGTTCTCAATGCACGGAGCGTTTCCTTATCGATCTGAAATGCATTGCTCCAATTGTTATTTGATTCGTCTCCTTCTCTTTTCTTTCCCCACTGTTTCATATATTCTTTCCTTTTATCCATGTTGGTAAAGTAACTGTTTCCTATTGCTGTTCTTATGATACTGTTCTATTCAATATCTGTCATCTTCGTCATCGGTCCAGTCTCCGAACTTGAAACTGCCCATGTGGCCTTGCTTCGCCAGGGACTCGGCTTGTATATAGGGCGATAACGCATCCTCGCTAAATCCTTGACGCCTGTTAGCCGCAGCCCATCCTTCCGCTATAAGGAGCAGATTGAGAGAGTCGTCGACATTTGCTGCGTGTTCTGGGTCGTACAAGACAATCAGGCTTCGGCTAGCCAGCCTAAAAAGCCCCGCTGCAAGCGGCCTGGACTTTCCTTTTTCGTATCCAATTATCTGTTTGAAAAACGAAATGCCAGGTTCCAAGAATCCTGTGCTCTCGGGTGGGAATTTGATAAAGGCAATAGTGGCCTCTTTGGCCGCCGGCGCAATGCGCTCTACCGACAGGTTCTCCGGCAGTGGTAAGAGTTTCGTCAACTGCGTGTTGATAAGAGCACCCGTATCCACGTTTCTCACAACAATGTACTCTCTAGTAACGTTCTCGATACGCACCCGAAGACCACCCGTAGCGGTGTTCAACAGCGCGTATTCACCACGCTTAACCGACGCCAGATTCGATGTCTTCTCGTCCAACGATAATGCTGACATTGCGCGCAATAGTTCGTCGCCGTCCTGGATATTGCAGTAATGCACCGTGCCATCATAGCCAACACTAGTTACCATCACATCGATGTACTCATCCACGTGGCCAGACAATCCTTCTTCCGCAGTCGTGTCGTTGTCATTCGTTTCGGTCACATCCTTGTAGTTTTTCCAAATATTTATACGTGCAGCTTTAGCAGCTTCCTGGGTCTCCAGAAGTTCGTGGTAGATGGGGGATTTGTCGGCCGAGACCTCGTGGACGGAAGCCAGGCCTTCGCGAACCAATGAAACGTTAAAGGGCTCTTTGGATCCATAGGCGTACAACAAGCCAATGAAAGCCCCTGTGCGATCGGCATTCAGGACTTCGACTTCAACGTCTCTCTGCAGTAGCCTATCTGATGTGTACTCGTATGCCTCTAGGCCATAAGGCTCGCCGGAATCCTCCGGGTTCCTCGAAAACCGGGGAGCCCGCACACCGGCCAGAATAAAACTGATGCGCACGTTTTCGCGAGGAATTAGAATTCTGAATCGGGATCCGGAGTTGACAAAATCCACAATCGCAGGCATGCGGCCTTTCCTCACCAGAGCATTCAGGAAGCTCGTGGCCTTGGCTGCGGATTCGGACGCGTTAACGGTGCGGTCGGGCAATGGCAGCTCAGAGGAGAACATGCCCTTGCCTTCTTTTGAAGCTTTGTTGGATACTTCCAGCAATTGGTCCCATATAGGCGACCGGTCGGTGTCTCCCTTTCTATGGTGGACTATGGACACCATGCCTTCCTGCGCCAGCTTCAACGAGACATCAGTGCCATGGAGAGACATGCTCGCGATAATGCGTTCGTCAAATCCATCAGAGGCAGGCCGTCTTCCGAGCTCAGTAACAGTAACACGCTTGCCTATGAGCATTCGTCTGGCAAATTCTTTGGCTATCTGAGCAAATGGGGCCTGGTCGGGATCCGACTGTCTTGGGCCTCTCACCGAGGCTAGGCTGAGAGTAGTCTCGTGGTGATTTGCATCACGCACTACAAAAGTGTCGGACGATATGATGCGCGACACAGTGAACTCAGTGCGCTTAGGCGGTGTCTTCGAGGCAGCGGCGGGCGGCTTGCCTTGCCATAGGCCTACGCCAGCAGACCTCGCAGATGCTTCGGCAGCACGAAGAGTTTGCATGATTTCGAAGCCGACAAATTGGCTCTGCCAGTCAGAGACCGTAGCACATCCGGCTTCGAGGATTTTCTGAGCGACATTGACAGAGTCGCCGATGGTCACAAGAGCGACCGGAAGGCCCTGCTGGGTGGAGGTCACAAGAGTAAGGCTGACGGTTCGCTGAAGCAAACGGGATTCCACAAACCTTAGAGATTCGTCTCCGTAGAACTCGATACCAGGGCCGTCCTCGGAAGGTCTGTGAGATGATCTGGGAGCGTGGATGCCGGCAATTGAGAGCCAAGTAGCAATATGATGTGTCGGGGTGACAAAAATTCTAGCGTGCAGTCTGTCGCCATTAGCGACGCGTTCGACGACGCCTGTGAGTGGCTTGCCTAGAATTTGTTTGAAGAGATCACTGGATATGTGTAGGTCAACATTGATCACCTTGGGCTCGGCAGTCCAGATGCCTTTGTTTTCCAGTTTAGCCGTCGCTTCGGCGGCCTGAAGGAACTCGAGGTAATCTGCGTCGATTTCTTCACGCCGGAACGTTTCGTCACGAAGCTTTGCCATGCCCTCTTGTAGGAGGACCTGTATGAGGTCGCGGCCGCCGACGTAGACATTTCCAAACTCTCTTGTTTGCTGAGCGCCTAGGGAGTAGAAAACACGGAAGCTGACCTCTTTGCCAACAAGGCGAGTGCGAAGATATTCCCTGGTGAGGAAATTGAAGTAGTCTTCTCTACCTGGGCCTAACTCGTCTCTGCGGTGCTGATATGAGGTGATGTACGCCAGGCAGAGGTTCCTCTCTGCCGGAAGCTTGCCGGAAACTTCTTTGGTCAAGACAATGGTGTCAGAGGAAAGAACGGCTTTAACCTTGCCTGTGTATAGAGCAGTCATGATGCAGAAGTCAAGAGAAATGCGTGGTCAATTCGATATGTATACTATAGCCAGTGTTTGGAGATCAAATCAGAAGGCTAT
Source organism: Tortispora agaves (assembly GCA_030462865.1). Lineage (NCBI taxonomy): Eukaryota > Fungi > Ascomycota > Trigonopsidomycetes > Trigonopsidales > Trigonopsidaceae > Tortispora > Tortispora agaves. The sequence goes on from JAKVQP010000014.1 coordinate 131,363, forward strand.
CGAGGGTGCTATAGGGGTGCACTGGAGTGTAAGAGGAGTAGGGGACAGATGCAGTAGCACTAGAAAAAGGTAACGCGGTGAGACAAAATCGGAGGCGATCTATCGAAATTGGTCCTTTATACTTGGAGATCTGGACTAAAAAAACCTAAAGGTCGTATATATATGAAAGTAAAAAACTAGAGAATACAGGTAAGGACAGTTTTTTGGACTGTGTTTTTTAGGGTCCTCGAGGAAAATTTAACTTCTGTATATAAACTTTTTCCTCCCAACCTACTGCGATCAGGCGCTCCCAGCCACTGAGAGCGAACCACCCAGTATCTTCTAGATAGTTGACGATAATTAAAAAGCTACTAACCACCCGAGCAGCGGAAAACGGCAGATATGGCTCGTAAGGGCGCCGAGCTGCCGGGCCCGGACACGGCTTCCCGGCCCGTGTCAGCATATTTTTTTCCCGTGCAGCTCTCCGACACGCCCCGTTAATCTGTTCGAAAGATCGCCCAACACCACTGTTTTAGCCCACTTCTTACTGGGCCCCGGCATGACTCACCTGTCACTATTCCTTCTCGCTAAACTCTCTCCACTGTCTAACTTCCGCCGAAACTACTCTGCAGCCATTCTCGCGGACTTTTTCCCATCCCAAATGCAGATTAAGGTAACATGTCTGCCCAATTACAGCGATCCGCTGATTTTTTCGCAGTTCGCCGAGGTAACTTAATTTCATTCTTCCATGCGCCTTCTTTTCTTCCTCAGGTCTGCATTGTTGCGCATTTTGCTTCTACGAGATAAGCTAGAAAAACCTTTTATTATTACCGAAACCTTATTCCCCAGCCCCACAATCTCGCGCCCACCTCCCTCCACCGGGCTCAACTGCTCGTAACCTTCCCCTGTTTTTCTTCTCAATTCATTTCCCTTGTTTGTCTTCTGCCTTTTTCAGCCTGCCACGTGCCGATCTGCGCCGCCCGTCACCCGCGGCCACTCCCGGTCACCGCCATACGACATCTCTTCAAGACCTTTCTGCGATTCCTCTGCTGGGACTTGCCTATTCCGGTACTCCTACCAGCCCTTTCTCGCTCGCTATCAGCCGTATTTTAGGTGTTCTCAGCTGCTTACGCTCCTCGATCTAGCTCCAAATGTCCCGGTACTCTGATATCTGCGATATAGAGACGCTGAATTCCGAAGAAATCCTAGCAAAGGTCTTTCAGGACCCGCATTCACCGGCAAAACGGTTCGGAATGAACCTCTACCGACGATTCAGGCCTCGCAGACCAAATCGCTCTTCTTCGGACGGAATCTGCTCAGGTATAGACCAGTTAAACGAATTCCTTCCTCCACAGGACTCCGTGTACCAGGGCGAGTGCTTCCTGAATCTCACAAAGTCTCAACTGAGGGAACGGCGAAAAGAACTGTTCCTCAAAGACGAGCATATCACCTCTCACTACAGCATAGACGAATTGGCAGACAACCAGAAACCAGGCCTGTCTCATCTGCCCAGCTTGCTCAAGCTAAACGTTCCGCAGTCTCCCTCGCAGCGGCGGGTGATCAGCGACTCTCCTGCACGTCCGCCCGAGCCCAGTTATCCCAGGAAACTTTCCATTGGATCGGCTGAAGACCGCACCCTTTCGGAGTTCTTTAACGACTTTCTAGCCTCTCAGGCATTTCTCTCCACTGAACCCCCCAGACCGACAGTGTCTAGGAGATACTTCTCGCAGCCTCAGTCTGTAACCCCGTCTGAAACTCTCTCAGTAGGCCAGCCTCGCATTGTCGCTCCTTCAACAAAACACCTGCGGACAATAAGCATTCCGAAAGTCCGCAGGAACCCCTCTACTGTTACTAGAATTGTTTACGAAAACGTGTCAGAGACTCCGGCAGCCTTACAAATTAGGGCATCACAGGCCGAGTCAAAGGTCCCTAAGAAGCTGGTGCCAACGCTAGACTGCCCACGCCCACAGGAGCTGTCTGCTGGATCGGCACTCAGCGGGATTCTGAGGCTTCTGTCTTGGATAACGCCTAGCAGGACTAGTGTTGTCCAGCCTCAATCTCTGACGGATAAACTAATCAAATACTACACTCTGCTGATTTCCTCCTATTCCTGGAGCAGACCTCTGTACACTCCTTTTGAGTCAATTCCGGAAAATGACACCTTTTTACGGACAGTGGTTGCTCTTTTAGAGCTTACGGGAGTTATTTATTGCATATTTGAAGTTGCCGGAATAATACAATACGTCTGTTGGATCATACGCATGATGTGCATCCCAGCCGTTGTACTGTTGCGCGTATTCTCCGTGCTATTTGGAATTTAACAATATTAATCTGGTTATTTATAGAAACGTTCATTAGTATATAGTGCAAAACTAATCTGCATGGCTGCTTGCCTTGTTTTCAGCTGAGATCACCGACATGCACTGGAACGGCCCAGCATACGCCGACTTCCACACCCTGATTCGCCCGTCATCCCCAGCAGAGGCCAAAATAGTTCCGGTGACATTCCAAGAGACTCTCCAAACCTGCGACTTGTGGTCGTCGAATTCACCGATGAGTTCGACGTCGTATATGGTATTCTGAGTTTCTGATGGTTCATCTCCGTTGCTGGTGGGCTTTGTCACAGCCAGCTGTCCATTTGGAGCAGCTATGGCACCCGGCTTTGGCACTAGCTTGTATATTCTAACCTTGCCGTCTTGTGAGGCAGTTGCAATTAGCTCAAACGATCGGCCCATAGATGGAGCCCAGGCAATATCACGAATAGAGCCGGTGTGTCCGGCAAGCTCTTCGCATTGGGCATATTTATCGCTTCCCGACTTTCGGAAGATATAGCACTGTGACAACGAGCCAACAACGAGCTGCTCTGGCGCATACTTTGAGCCGCACCAAGCCAAGCAATAGCTAGCGTCGGCCTCGCGAACAGGGACCCCGGTATCGGGAATAACTGCCTTTTCAAATGCCAGCGACCAGTAATGAAGATTGTGGGGCTCCAGGGCTTCATACACACGCAATATGCCGTCTGCACCATTGACCGCCAGCTTCAAGCCCAGGTGCACAGGAGCGAAAAAGATATCATGGACAGGGCCACGGGAATCAGATAGCACAGCAACCTTTTTCCATCTTCTGCCCGAAGCGCGCGGCTCATGGTCGACTTCCTGATATATTTTGATGGTTCGATCGAACGAGCAGGTGGCCAGCACCTGGCCGAACTCGGGGTGGGCCCACACGACCCGGGTGACTGAGGCCTCGTGAGCCTTGAAGGAGTCGTTGAGAATCCATGTCGGTTCTTGCGCAGACTCGTCTAAATCGAACACTTTGACATGGTGGTCTGACGAGCACGTGGCCAGTCTGGTGCCATAGAAATTGTACGACACGTCATGAATGAGGTCCTCGTGGTTAGTAGCGAAGTTGTGCATGGATGCGGACAGCTTAGGACGGGCGGTTGGTAGAAGTGGGTTCCGGTAACAGCCCAGTTTCCATGGCAATTAACGCGCCTCGAGACACGCGGGCTCCAGAAAGCGACGTACTCGACTGCTATGCTTGCTGTATTTGCCAGTTTGGCCGCCTGCTGCGCTGCAATCTACCATGGCAGCCCGATTCTGACATGCATGGCGTACACGGTGGCGGCCTTTTTCGTGACGACGAAGTTGATCCCGTACTGGGCACCTTCCTTCATAGCTATAGGGCTCAGCGGAAAGGACCTGAACAAGGCCGGCCGGCCGCTGCTGCCCGAGACGATGGGTGCTGTGTGCGGAATCGTATACCTGTTTGTGCTGTTCTTGTTTACGCCCTCGATGTTTTATCAGTACATTGTCACCGAGACCTCTGGAGGTGGGAACAGAGACGCTGGAATAGAGCTAGTAGGTGTCTCTATGGATTCCTTTCCCCACTCCAAACTAGCCGGTTACTTGTCTGGGATCCTTAGTCTGCAGAGCATGCTTATTCTCGGTGTGGCAGACGACCTCTTCGACATCCGGTGGAGACATAAACTGCTTCTGCCGGCAGTTGCAGCTGTGCCGCTGCTGATTGTGTACTACGTGGACTTCGGCGTCACCTTTGTAATGATTCCACCGAAACTACAGCCGCTATTTGGCGTGTCGCTAATCGATCTGGGCATTTTCTACTACTTCTACATGGCGGCAGTAACAATCTTTTGCCCGAATGCTATCAACATTTTTGCCGGCGTTAACGGCCTGGAAGTAGGCCAGTCTGTCATTATTGGTCTATGCACCATAGTTAACGATCTCGTCTACGTCATGCGGCCCGAACACCCGGCACACTTCTCACACCTGATGTCCTTTTACCTCGTCCTTCCATTTTTGGGGGTCTCCGTGGCGCTGCTGAAACTGAACTGGTTCCCGGCCAAGGTCTTTGTGGGTGACACCTACTGCTATATGGCAGGCATGGTTTTCGCAGTTGCCGGGATCCTGGGCCATTTCAGCAAAACCATGCTCCTATTCTTCGGTCCTCAGGTATTCAATTTTCTCTATTCAGCTCCACAGCTCTTCAGCCTGGTGCACTGTCCGCGCCATAGGCTTCCTCGTCTGAACCACAAAACGGGACGCCTTGAACCGTCTCGGGCAGATCTCAGGAATAACCCTCCGGGGAAACTGGGGTCCGTGGTAATCTATGTTTTTGAGAAGCTCTGTCTCGTGAAAGTGTGGAGAAACAAAGCTGGCCAGATCACAGAAGTGTCCAACTTCACCTTCATGACCTTGGTGCTGGTATGGTTAGGGCCCCTGCGAGAAGATCATCTGTGTATGGTTCTGATGGCTACCCAGGCAGCTTTTGGTCTGACAGCACTGGCGCTGCGCCACTTCCTGGCCGCAGTAGCCTTTGGCTCAGACAATCTATGAGGACTTCAGCTGCTGACGTTCGGAGAGCACAATGTCAGCCCATTCTTTCACCTTGGGGTGAGTTATCGCGGGGACTACGGAGAGAAACTCGGATAGATCGAGGTCTCCTTGAGAGCGGCGCTCGTACTCCACCATCTGGAGCAAGAGCTCGAATTTGTCGACGCTCTTCACAAACGTGGCTTCGGGGGACTTTCCCTCCTCGTACTCCAGCCAGAGGTCTTTCATATGGGAATCTGTGCCGGCCAGCCGGGTCAGCAGGTCCATCGTGGAGCCTTCTCGTCTGTTCTTCTCTTCCTTTGTGATGTTGTCGAACGGCGTGAAGTCGCCCACGAGGGATTCGGCCATGTCATGGACTAAAGCCATCTTTACGCAGCGATCGCGGTCTAGGTCTGGCGGTGCCAGGAAACTAATGATGCCCATTCGATACATATGATCTGAGATCGATTCCGGGTCTGGGACTCGCGCATTGAGCCACCCGGTGCGTCTGGACGTCTTGAGGTTTTCGAGAACGTGAAAGAAGCCTATGGGCGAGTCGATAGAGGCCTGTTCAGGTAAATGAGCCGAGGGAGTCCACATAGCTGCGCGTTACTAGTTAAGTGGTACGGAGTTAGAAAGTTTTAGCCTAATTTGGCCGTTAAGCTTTAGAGTTTAAAGGCCTGATCATTTTTCTCCATTCTCGACCGAGGAGCGGTGCTAAACCGGGGATACCAGCAGACCGCCGGACGTGCCTGAGTCTCTGCGAGCGGTGACCCTTGCGTGCACATGGCCGGAGTGGCAGCCAAGCCAGGGCCGGCGCGGGGTCGGCGCGGGGCCGGCGCGGGGATATGCAACGCCATCGGGATAGGGTAAGAGCTTATCTTGGCAGACTAATTCCAGCCGCGTCCTGGCAGCTCGGGAAACTAAAGCTAAAAAATGTTGGGGCAGTGGATAATCGCGGGCAAGCCGCGCCGACGCGGCGACACCGCCTAGCGGCGATCAGCCAGCCGATCTGCCCGGCACAGTACAGTGTGGCAATGGAGCGAGCATGCTCAGCGCCACTCAGCAATGTTCGCGGGTCAAAAGTAGACTAAAACCTTGATTCAGTTAGCGCATGATTCCAAAGTGGGGCTCCGCTTCTGCGGGACAGCCACACGATTGGGGCTCATAATAATTAGAGTTACAGACTGGCTGGTGAGCGGATAAAAGTTGCCAGCTTAAAGCAACCTGTTCTTATCCAGCAAGACTTGCTAGCACCGCGTCATTTCTGGCTCGCATTCGTCTTTTCTTCGATTCAACTTCGTAGTGCTGCATCTGCGCAAGGCTTCCGCGCACAACCCGGCTTTTGTAGTTTGTACCCCGCAATCGGATAAACTCAACGCTACACGCCCGTATTTACATTGAACTCCGGAGTACTCTTGCCTTCTTCTGAAACGGACCCCGGTGCACTTTTTGCCAAACCTATCTGGTCAGTGACAACTTTCGATCGATCGGAACATGAGACACCCCGAACCCACTAAAGTCCAGAAGGACCTAGTATACGACAAGCCTCCCTTCTCGGTCTTCGTGTCGAAGCCTGAGGAGGGAGCCACAGGCATTTTCCGCAGCCCCAAGTCCGTAAACGCTTTGGACTCGACTCCGGACCCCTCCATCTCTTCTGTTTACGACATCATAGAGTATGGCAAGAAGAACTTCGGCGATCGTATCTGCACGGGAACCCGCACGCTGAAAAAGATCATCAAGGAGACAAAAAAGGTCCCCAAAATCATCGATGGCGAGCAGTGCATGGTCGATAAGCAGTGGGAGTTTTTCGAACTATCCCCCTATAAGTTCATCACGTATAATCAAGTGTACGATATTGTCAGAGCAACCGGTTCTGGTTTGCGCAAGCTGGGCATAGAGCCCAACGGCGTCGAACGATTCCACATGTACGCTTCGACCTCGCAATACTGGCTCACTACCGCCCTCGGCGCCCTGTCCCAGAACATCCCCATTGTCACCGCTTATGACAGCCTGGGCCAGGAAGGCCTGATCCATTCCATCATGGACACCGAGACTCGAGCAATATTCACCGATGCCACCTTGCTCAAAAGCCTGGTCAATCCCGTCAAGGAATGTCCCCTTATCCGTATTATCATCTACCGAAACGATCATCCAGCAGATGCCCCTGCTGATATCGATGCTGATATCATTGCCGAACTCAAAGCGATCCATGAGGGTATGGTGATCATGTCTATAGACGAACTTATTGAGCTCGGTAAACAGAACCCCTATGATGTTCAGAAAGCAGATTTAGACGACCTTGCATGCATTATGTACACCTCCGGTAGTACTGGCAAGCCCAAGGGTGTGATGTTGAAGAACTCTAACATCATTGCTGGCGTGGCCGGTGCCCATTTCACCGTCAACAGGTTCCGCCTCTTTGTAACGTCCGAGGATCGTGTGATTGCGTATCTCCCTCTGGCTCATATCCTTGAGTTTGTTGTTGAGTTGACTACTTTGATCTGGGGTGCTAGCCTCGGATACGGTACAGTCCGCACCTTATCTGACCTGAATGTCCGTAACTGTGCTGGAGACATCAGAGAATGCAGTCCAACAATTATGATCGGAGTGGGTGCTGTGTGGGAAACTATCAGAAAAGGCATAATAAGCAACCTCGAAAAGCAGCCTGTGTTTGTCAGAAAACTCTTCTGGAGCGGGTATAAAATCAAGCAGACGATGATGAAGTACGGACTTCCGGGTACCGGTATCATTGACTCTCTTATTTTCAAGAAGGTGAAAGCAGCCACCGGAGGAAAACTCCGTGTACTTTTTGCTGGAGGCTCGGCCGTTTCTAACCATACTCAGGAATTCCTATCCATTGCTGTGGCTCCTATGATTATCGGATATGGATTGACCGAGACGTGCGCCATGTGTGCTATCATGGCTCCTTCCGAGCTCTGCCTGGGAACAGCTGGTGCTCCTGTGACCTGTATTGAGATGAAGCTGATTGATGTCCCCGAGGCCGGATACTCCACTAAGAACAATCCTCCACAGGGCGAGATCTTGGTGCGGGGACCTCCAGTCACATCTGAGTATTTTAAGAACGAGAAGGAGTCCACTGCGGTGTTCAAAGATGGATGGTTTTGCACCGGAGATGTAGCTGAGCTGCTCCCGACGGGGCACATCAGAATCATCGATCGCCGGAAGAACTTGATCAAGACCTTGAACGGAGAGTATGTCGCTTTGGAGAAGCTGGAAGCTATTTATCGATCGAATCCTTATGTTGGCAATATATGTGTTTACGCTGATTCGACTCGTGTCAGGCCTATCGCCATTGTGCTTCCTAACGAGCCAAAGCTGGTCGAACTGGCGAAGTCTTTGAACATCGAAGGAGACCACTTGGAATCGCTTGTTCATGACAGTAAGATCACTACTGCTATCACAAAGTCTCTCGTCGATACCGGAACTCAGGGAGGACTGAAGGGAATCGAGCTAATTAGTGCTGCAGTATTAACTGATAAGGAATGGACACCTCAGAACGGCTTTGTCACGCCTGCTCAGAAGTTGAACCGGCGCGCAATTCTCGAGGATAACCGCAAAGCAGTAGATGCTGCTTATATGCGCACCGAAGGCCCGAACTGAATGAAAGACGCATAGGTGCTCTCTCTTTACTCCTTATCTAGTAAGCAATTGAATCACACAATAGACCGGTACGGACAGTTTAGATTGAACGTTAACAGCCGTGCAGTAGCACTCCCAGACCGAATAAAGTTACATCCGAGGATAGTTTTTCCCCAGTTTTCATATTTTTCTCGGTTGATTTCAGTAGCATAGTGTGTTGGTTTGAGCGGCAAGTTAGTAGTTTACAACTGAGGTAGCCGGAGTGAACGAACCCGATACTTATTAAGCGAATAAAAACCACGATAGACGAGGAAGCCGCGGTTTCCGGGGCACGTAACGCAGTTCGGAGCGTCGACAAGTGTATGAAAGAGCGAGCCATGTCTAAAAGCCGAGTATTCCGCACCGTTCGGGAGCTGAAGCGCTGGAAACAGCAGTTTGGAAGCGTGGGGCTTGTCCCGACCATGGGGGCGCTCCATGACGGCCATTTGGAGCTGGTCAGGCGGAGCCTGAGTATGAACGAAAAAACTATTGTTTCAGTATTTGTCAACCCCTCACAGTTCTCTCCGACCGAGGACCTGAACAGCTATCCTCGAGCGTTGGAAGCAGACTTGGCCCTGTTGGAGAGGTTTGGGTCCGACGTGTCGGTGTTCCACCCTTCGGTCGCTGAAATGTATCCCTGTGGCATCTCCATGAATGTCGAGGAACAAGTCGGGGCATTTGTCAGTGTAGACGGGATCGGAAACAAGCTCGAAGGGCAGTTTCGGCCGCACTTCTTCCGCGGCGTGTCCACAGTTGTTTCGAAGCTTATCAATATCTGTTCACCGCAGTACACATACTTTGGACAGAAAGATGTCCAGCAGACCGTTGTAGTTCGTCGACTGGTGAGTGATCTCTTCCTCCCCACCAAGATCGTGATCTGCCCGACGGTCCGCGAGCCTTCGGGACTAGCCATGAGCTCCAGAAACGTGTATATGGACGACAAAACCAGGTACGAGGTCGCTCCATATGTATATAAGGCTCTGAGGGCAGCCGAGGACTATTATCGATTGCATGTCTCGGACTCGCCGGAGGGCGTGAGTGCCGAGGAAATCAAGCGGGCGGGCGTCGCCGTGCTTGAGGCCGCCCCTGGGATCCAGATCGAGTACTTCGAGTGCTCCGACCCCGTGTCGCTCGATTCCATGGACACCGTCCCGGCGCGTGCGGTCTCCTCTCAGCCCGACCACCCGGAGCAATGGGCAGCCATTATATCCACAGCGGTCTCCTTACCTGGACGCGAGCGCAGAGTAAGGCTCATCGATAACGTTGTCTTGTAGCATTTTTCATTTCCTCAGCAAAAGCACCCTCATGACTCACCTCCTCTGCCTAAACCTTCGTAGCTCCCGACAACCCCTTAGCTAGTAAATGTCCGGAGGCTCGGACAGCGAGGAGTCCGGCCACGGGATCGCCGTAACGGCAGATGTGCCTCAAGTTAAAATGCCTGCTGCCTTTAAAGTGATGGCTCGCCAGTCCCTGACTCCTCCTGCGGCTGAAGATCAAGCAGACGACCCGCCCTGGGATCTCTACGGCACCGATGAGCCCCGGCCTGACCAGCACTCGGACGACTTTGCCGCTCTGGTGGAGCGCCAGATTGCATCCCGAATAGGCGCAGACCAGCTGCGTGCTAAGCTGAAGTACTCAGACCCGCTGGACGAGCTCCACGATCGGTACGGGTTCAAGAAGCAGACTGCCAAGGTCTCGACCCAGAAGTACGACGCCTGGTGGACAGAATACAAGCCTTATGTGCAGAGAAGAGAACGCAAATGGCGTGAGATGATGTCCAGCCTGGGGCTTTATCACGACGACTCCTCGGTGCCCACTCGGTTCCCTCCGAGGTCGTCCAAAGTGACCCGGTACATACGCAAAGGCATACCTGCTGCCTGGCGCGGGAACGCATGGTTCTATTATGCCCAAGGCCCGCAGTACCTGTCCAAGAACCCGGGACTGTATGACTCGCTGTGGCGGCAGGCGTTCAAGACGCACAACCGGGATACTGAAGTAATAGAGCGTGATCTGCACCGCACCTTCCCTGATAACCTCCTTTTCATCACCCCCAAGAACTCGAGCACCGAAAGCCCTATGATTTCGGCTCTTAGGCGTGTATTGCTCGCCTATTCCGAGTACGTGCCTTCTACCGGGTACTGCCAGAGCCTCAATTTCTTGGCAGGCATGTTCTTACTGTTCCTCGACGAGGAAAGAGCCTTCTGGATGTTGGTCATCATCACTCAGAAGTACCTCCCCGGGATGCACGACGAGAACCTTGAAGGTGCTAACATCGACCAAGGAGTCTTAATGATATCTGTTAAGGATACCCTTCCGAGCGTGTGGCGCAAAATTGGCATGGGCTTCGACGGTTTCTCGGTAGACGAGATTCGAGAAACCACCGATGGCGGCGGTGACGCTCGCAGCTCGGAACTGCTTACATACAGCAGGGCTTCTACTGAGTTCATCCGAAAGCTGCCCCCTATTACGCTCTCTACAACTTCCTGGTTTATGTCCGGATTCATCGGTGCGCTCCCGTTTGAATCAGTGATCCGCGTGTGGGACTGCCTATTCTACGAAGGGTCCAAAGTATTTTTCCGAATTGCTTTAACCATATTAAAATTAGGTGAGGATCAGTTGGATGCTTTAGCTGATCCCATCGATGTCTTCCAAGCAGTGCAGGACATGCCCAAATACCTCATAGACCCGAATCATCTTCTGACGTCATGCTTTAAACGAAATAACGGGTTCGGGCACATCTCCGAGGCAGAGGTCCGCGCCCGTCGAATGTACGTGTCCGAGATTCGCAGACGCTCGTCTCACGACCAATTGGGTCTCAACCGTCCTGGAGCAATGCCCACGGAACAGAATTTCCAGCAGTGGGATCATAAAATGTACAAATTCCAGAAGCGCAACAACAACAACTCTCTTTTCCAGGGGCTCCCTGTGCGTCTGAGAATGCACCGGCTAAAACTTGCGGCCGACCAAAATATATAGATGATGTAATGGCTTTTTCTATTATACATAAATCCTAGTTCCAATGGCTGCCTTCGAAAACGCTCGCAGAAGCAGTGAACGAGAAGTTGGGGAAATCTAAAGGCTGCGAGACTGTCTTCGGGATTGGATAGCCAGCGTTTGTTTCCGGTGAGGAGATGTAACCTTCATCCTGCTGAGGGTCTTGTCGTGGGGTTGGAATGTCCACTGCGCCAGACGTGCTGGTCATGGTGCCTTGTCTGGATGAGACATTGCTCACGGCCTCAGCAAAAGCATTTCTTTTCGGAGTGGTTCTTGCAGCAGCATGTTGTTCCGGAGATGCGAGCGTCATCGACGTGAATTCGTCTGAGAAGTTCTCGGCCAGTGCCGGATCAGTAATGATAGGAACAATAGGAGGAGTAATGTTTCTGTAATTGTGCTCTAAAGCGTAGAAGTCTATTTTTCTGAATATCTTGTGTTTCTTGATTTTGTCGATGTCGCCAGGCATAGAGCCGCCCAGCCGTTTTCTGGGGTCCTTGCGGAGAAGGCGAGTGATGAAATCCTTTGCATATGGGCTCAGGTGGAAAGGGAGCACGAGTTTGGATTTGGTGATCTTCTCGATGATTTTCGAGTAGTTATTTCCCGTGAAGGGAGGAGATCCCGTGAGGAGATCATACGTAACGGCGCCAAGAGACCACCAATCGACAGCACAGTCGTATGGCTTACCCAGGAGCACTTCTGGGGCTATGTATTCAGCAGTGCCGAGAATAGTGTCGCAGTGCTCGCCGTCAGCAGCGATTTTCGACAAGCCGAAGTCGGTGAGCACCAGGTGTCCGTGCTTGTCTAAGAGGCAGTTTTCAGGCTTGAGGTCGCGGTACACCACGCCCACGTTGAGGTGAAGATGGGCCAGAGCCAAGACAAGCTCGGCAATATAGAACGATGCAACCGACTCTGTGAAGAGTCGTTGCTGGACTAAATGCGTGAACAGCTCGCCGCCTTGAGCGTACTCGAGGATGAGGTAGAGCTTGGCTTCGTCCTGCAAGGCATAGTAGAGTTTGACTATGAAGGGGTGCCGCACGGATTCCAAGATCGAACGCTCATTCTTAGTCTGCTCGTAGGTGTGTTTGTGCACGATCATGGTGGCCTTTTTCAGCTGTTTCTGCGCAAAGAGTCTGTTTGTGGTTGTTTCTCTGACGAGCAGGACTTTGCCGTACGCGCCTCGCCCAAGGACGCGCAGGGGCTGGAAGTCTGAGGGGGTAGGTCTATTTGGCAGGCCGTCTTTCTCGACACGGGTGCTGACGTAGCTGTTGTGGTTGGCGATAGGCACTTCGTATGAAGTCCCTAGGCGCGTGGCAGACGGAGACCGGAGTCCGATTGGCTGATCGAGGTCGTCTGGAGCGCCCGGGGTGGAGCATTCGTCGTCGAGCTGTGTGGATCGTAGAGCATCGGAGATTTCTGCGGCGTTAGAGGCCAGAGCGGGCGGTGCAGGCTGTGTCGATGCACGTCTGGATTCGTCCAGATCATCGAACTGAAAGACGTCCATGGAGGCAGCAGTCGGCTTGCACACGTGGTCCGTGCAGGTTGCGTACTCAACAAAACGCCTCTTGCAATATCCAGGCTTCTCGAGGAGGCTGTAATGGAGCGCAGGGCGAAGAGAGGAAAGAGGCCTCAAGGGCGGAGGAAAAATATGGGTAATCGGGGCCTCTGATTGGTCGATGGGTAATTATAGTTATAGCTGTTTCCTGCGGGCAGGCCCCGCAGAGGCGCACGGAGAGCAGCAGAGAAGCGCGCGTGAGGCAGGGGCGGGCCTGGAGGGCCTATGCAAATGCTCGCGAGCGCGCGGGCCCGCAGAGGGCGGGTCCGGCAGGGAATGCCGAGGGCATTGCGGATCTGAAACGGCCCAGGAGCGCCTGTGATTGGGAGTAGCGCAGCTCCAGGAGCTCTAATTGGCTGCGGAGCCGCGCACTCAGCCGTAGCCAGCTGTTGTCGTTTTAAGTGTCAAGCGAGCAAATAGTCCACAGACACGGCATCTGACTGATCCCTAGAGTATAAAAGCGCTCGTTGGGTGTTTTTTGCGTAGGTTTATCAGGCTTAGCAGGTCAGCGCGCGATTTGGCGGCTGGTTATTAGAGCCTCGACGTATCCACAGCAGGCGCGAAACCAGCACACCGGAGCTATGAGCGCGCTGCAAGAGATTACCGGGGACGCGACTATTGACCGGGCACTTCAGCGGATGAAGAGCTCGTTTGACGACGCGGAGCGGGAGTGGGCGGAGGCGCGGAAGCGGAAGCAGAAGGGGCAGTCGTCGAGCCTATCAGACCTGGAGGAGTACGACCCGCACCACCCGCCCAGCCCGTTCACCACCGAGGCGATCTCGCACATGCGGTACGAGAGGGCCGAGGCGCCGCAGGACTCTGCCGATGTCGATCAGGCGGCCTTCGAGGACCTCGAGCTCGCGATGGGCACTTTCCTGAAGATGATTCAGAATGAGATCCAGACAGGGGACAGTTTACTGACCCAGATCGGCATCACGGTCACCGAGAGCGGAGACGACTCCAAGCTGTACTCCCCGCAGTTCCTGGTGGCGCGGTCAAACACACCTTCCAGCTCCACCGACAGCCTGAACGGCGGCCGGCACAGGACCAGCGCACTGCTCTCCAAGATTGTCACGCCGAGCTCAGCCAAAACCATACAGAACGAGGCCATTGCCAAGCGGTTTTTCCTGAAGTGTGCCCCGAAAATCTCGATAGCAGACTACATCCAGCGACTGCAGAAGTACACCCCGATGGGGTCTACGGTCTACTGGATGGCGCTGCACTACCTGCACAACCTGCCCATGCGGCTGCAGGAACGGAACGTGCACCGCATCGTGCTGGCCGCGCTCAGAATAGCCAACAAGATGTCTGACGACAGCATCTTCGCCCACAAGAAGTACGCGACCGTCGCAGGCATCCCGGCCTCGGAGCTCACGAACCTCGAAATCAGTTTTCTGTATTTAATGAACTTTAACTTATTGGCAGACAGAGAAACGCTGTCGTTCTACTTCCCCCGGTGAGTCTTACTCTGCTGGTCTCCGGTTCTCGTGCCTTGGGAGTTTCCGTTCTGATCCAGATCTGCGCATCCCCAGACTCATGACGGCACCAAAGCTGCGGTTCTTGCTCAGTGCGCCGGACTTCGTCGACCCTGCCAGCGTCTGCTGGTCCGTGGACGACTCCTTCAAGCTAGTCCTGCTGGTGTTCTCGGGCGTGCCGCCGGACCAGGCCTGGGTCTTCTTCAACACTCGCCCGGATCTCAGCTGGCCTGTGTTCCATGCCCGGTACTCAGAGTTCACGGCCTTACGCCATGCCATCGAATGTAATCTGCCTAATTTCAGTTCCACTGCTGCCATTGCTGCCTATACTTCTGTTGCTCCATTTCTTTCTCTGCCACTGTACAACCCTGCTGGCATCCCTGCTGGCAGCCTCGCTGGCAGGCCTGCCAGCAGGCCTGCTGATCCCATGCTGCCCGAGACCCCGTCGGAGCAGAAACTTATTTCCCAGAACCCGCTGACCAAGCCACCAGCTCCCGGGAAGCAGTACCCGGCCTCTCTGCCCCGGGTGCTGGTGAACCAGACTACAGCTACAGCTAAGCGCCCCAGGCCAGTTGCCCAGGCCAAGCGCCGGCAGACATCTACAGGTGTGTCAGATAATCGTAGTCTATCATTAGTCGCAAATAAGGGCCAGACAAAGGATCGTCGAACAACGCTGGTCGGGGCCTCTCAGTCGCAGAAGAGCTCGCAGGCCGCCAGCACCATTGCGACGGTCTCCAGCTCGGGGTCTCCTCCCCGTCCGCCAAGGCCCGAGGTGGAACTGGGACTGCCCCTGTGGGTGCCATCCTCTGCGGCGTCGCGCAAGAGCATCAGCCTGTTTTCGCTGGAGTCGAGTGCAGGGACCGTTGGGTCGAGGATATCGCACCGGCTGTCGCCGCGAAGGCTGCTGGGCCGGTTGAGGCGGCGCGAGCGGCGCGAGCGGCACATCTAGAACTCGTCGTCCCACCGTCGCCTCATCCAGGCGGCGTTTGTGGGGCCATGCGACCCGCCGTTTTCCTCGGGGCCGCTGCCGGCCGGGGCCCAGTTGGCACCCATGACCGGGGAATATGTGCGGGACATGGTGTAGGTAGTGACAAAAGAGGCCGGGTTAGCTTTGGACTTGAAGAGAGAGTAGGACGTAGTGGGGTATAGAGGGGCTGTGTTGGTTGCGGTGATGGAGTGGCCGGGCTGCAGCTGCATGGTAGCGTACTTAATGACGCCGGTGGTTTGCTGGCTATAAGGTACTGTGAACGGTCCGGCGGTCTCAGTGGCGGCCGGCGCAGCTGCGTCGACGGGGTCCTGGCCGTAGGGCGGGCTTATGAAGCCGCCGCTGTCCGCCTCGGGCGATGAGCCAGTCATGCTTGTGAGGGAGAAGCGGTCTGAGTATACGATAAAGAGAGAGGAGCCTCCGCCGGAGACGGTGCCCGAGAACTGGAGAAAGTAGGGGCCGCTGGTTCCGAGGGTACTGTCAATCGCGAACGAGTACGTCATGGACGTGGAGTACGTGGCGTAATCGGTGGACTTCAGGATGTAATCAAAGCAGTTGATTTCTGTGTTGGGTCCCGTGCATATCATGATGCTGAAGGTGAGGCAGTCGTTCATAGACCAGGGCGAGGTGCCCTCGTCGCTCCATTGTATGTCCATTGTGGACCCGCCCGAGAAGGACGAGGAGGACGTGGGGTTGACGATGAGCAGGCTCGCCAGGATGGGCGATGCGAGTGCCAGGAGGAACCACATTAGCGATACAGGGTAGCTATGCAGGTGTGTATATGCAAAAGGGTGGGCGGAAGCAGTGAGCGGGCAAAACCGGGCGGCAACTGGGCGGTTCGCTGGCGGCAGGAAAGGCAGGAAGACGGTGCTAGAAGAGTTCGCGCCTGAAGGGGTGCTGGCGGGCGCCGGGGTGGTAAGGAGGTCCCGTGTAGGGTTGCGAGGGCTCTGTGGTCGCTGTAGGGTTGCGAGTAGGGTCGAAAAGTTTCGCCCGGACAGGTTCTAGACTGAGCACGGCAGAATGATTTGGCTGAAAAGCATGGTTCGGGTGATCGACAACTCCGGGGCGAACGTGGTGGAGTGCATCCAGGTGATGCGGAAAGGCAAGAAGTCGCCGGGCCGCATTGGGGACATGTTTGTGTGTGTGGTGAAGGAGGCCCAGCCGAGCACGATGAACAGCAAAGTGAAGAAGGGCGAGGTGCGGCGGGCGGTGCTTGTGCGGGCGAAGAAGGAGATGCAGCGGCCGGACGGTTCTGTGATTCGGTTTGACGACAATGCGTGTGTGCTGGTGAACAATGCTGGCGAGCCGATCGGGACGCGGATAATGGGGGTGGTCGGGAAGGAGCTGAAGAGCAGCCCCTACTCGCGGCTGGCGTCTCTTGCCCCGCGGGTGGTTTAGTGTGATCTACGAGATGTTAGTGCTGTCTGTGCTGTCTGTAGTTGTAGCTGTAGCTGTGCTCTCGGTGCTCTCGGTGCTGTCTAGGTGCTGGCTGTCTAACTGGCTGTCTAACTGGCTGCCTAACTGGCTGCCTAAGTGCGGTAGCGCATCGCATCGCGCCCCCATGTGCGCTCGAGCTCGCTCTACGCCATTACATAACACATATCATTCCTATCTAAAGGTCTTGTTGCATGCAACGCACACATAGAAGAGCGTCATGGCCGTCTCGGCCCGCCGCTGCTGCGACTGGAAAAACACACACTCGTGCGCATGGCAGTTCGGACACTCCCGGTCCGACCGCGGCAGCGTCAGGTCGCTGCCAATGTCAGTGACCACACCAGCCGTCTCCTGCGCAGAGGCCATCAGCTCCCGCTGCGCAACGAGCGGAGAGTCCGCAACCTCCATGTACGAGCAGTTCCGGCACGCGTACAGCAGCCGCCGCTCCTCCTTGTCCTCCTGCGGGTAGAGCATGTTGTTGCACTCCAGGCAGAACCGAAAACTACTCATCGCGGCGCAGGAGCAGAGGCCGGTGTGACCGGGGGTTTTTGCGGCTGCGTCGCCATGGTAACTGCGCAGGGAAACCTTAATCCCAATTTTCGGCCCTCGAGCACTCTCTCACCTGTTCTCCGCGCAATGCTTGCTTTCACCAGAGCCCGAACGGCCGGCCTGCGGCTCGCCGCTGCGTCTCCGCGTCCTGCGCTGTGCCCCGTGCGGGCCGCCGCTCTGGCCCGCGCCAACTCCACGAGCCCCAAGATCGACAGCCTCGTAAACGAGATCGCCGGCCTGTCGCTCCTGGAGACCGCGGAGCTCGTGTCCACCCTGAAGGAGAAGCTCAACATTCCAGACATCGCCATGCCCGTCGCCGCTGCGCCTGCAGCTGCCGGTGCGGCTGCTGCCGCACCCGCCGAGGAGCAGCCCGCCGAGGAGGAGAAGTCGCTCTTCGCACTCAAGCTGGAGTCATTCGACGCTGCCTCCAAGTCGAAGGTCATCAAGGAAGTCAAGGCGCTGCTGGGGCTCTCACTGGTCGACTCCAAGAAGTTCGTCGAAAGCGCTCCCAAAGTCGTCAAGGATCAGCTCACCAAGGAAGACGCCGAGAAGATGAAGGCTACGTTCGAAGCGATCGGCGCTAAAGTCGTCTTGGAATAGCCAGACCACAACATGTACATAACGATACGTTTCTCATAACTAGATGCTCGTAGACGACAGGTAGATCCGCAGCTGCTCCCGCATCGTGAGCCGGTGCTTCTGCGATATCCCCTTGGCGGCCTCCCACTCCTGCGCAAAGTCCTGCTCGACGCTGCTGCCCTCCTGCGGCGTCTGCCAGATCTGCTCTTTCAGCCGCTTGTGCCTCTCGCGGTCCTGCTCCATGCGCGCGAGCACCTCCTCGCGCGCCATGCCTTCGCACGGCGCGCCGGCCTCTGCGCTCGGCCGCACGTCCCGCTCCAGCACTGCCCGGCTCGCCGCGAGCTGCGCCTGGTCCAGCAAGCCCAGGGCCTCGATCGCATCCAGCACCTTCCTGGCTGGGGCCAGGTTCGCAAGCCCCGCGGTGCTCTCGGGCACGCTCAGGTCCAGCACTTTCTCGAGGTCGCGCGCGACCAGCCTCCGGAACGTCGCCGCGACGGTGTGCTCGCCGCCGCCGGCCTTCGCAACCGCTCCGGCCAGCGAGTCGATGAAAAACAGGATGTTCGCTCTCAGGTTCACCGAGGCCGCCCCGAGCTGCTCGATCACACAGCTCCAGAGGTCCTCCGCGACCGCGTCGTCGGCTTCGGCCTCGGCCGCGGCCTCGGCGCGCGGCTCCGCCGCCGACGCCGCCAGCAGAAACGCCCCGACCTTCTGCGCGGTCGCGCTCGACGGGTCCAGCCGCTGGATCATCTTCACGAACTTCAGCCGCGCCTCAAAGGGGTCCATGGCTGCACAGGAAGAGAGAGTCTGGGGCAGGCCAACCCTAACCGGGAGGTCCGTCCCAGGGCCCAGTTTCCGACATGGCCTCTGTGTGCTTTCTTGGATGCGGAAACCTGGGCACGGCGATCCTGATCGGGTACCTCAAAGGGACCGACGCGGAGAGCCGGGGCCCCGTGAGCGCGTGCGTGACCCGGCACGAGTCCGCCGAGCGGGTCGTAGCGGCGCTCGAGCAGGCGGTGCCGATGGCTGCGTCCACGGTCAAGGTCGTGTACGAGCCGGTCGCGGTGCAGCAGTGTGCGCGCGAGGCAAACGTGGTCGTGCTGGGGTGCAAGCCGCAGATGCTGTACGCGGTGGCGGAGATGTACCTGGGCGCCCAGGCGCCGTTCCCGCAGACAGTGGTGTCGCTGCTCGCGGGCGTCAAGCTGGCGAAGCTGCGGGACGCTGTCGAGGCAGAGGCCGTGGTGCGGGCGATGACGAACACGCCCGCGATGGCCGGCGCCGGCATGACGGCGCTCTGCGGCGACTTCGGCGCGTGGGAAGGCGAGATCACGCGGCTGTTTGAGTGCTGCGGGAAGGTCGTCCAGCTGGACGAGTCCAAGTTCGACGCGGTCACGGCGCTGTCCGGGTCCGGCCCGGCCTTCGTGTACATGTTCATCGAGGCGCTGACCGAGGGCGGCGTCCGCGCGGGGCTGCCCTACAGCACCGCTCTGCAGCTCGCTTCCCAGACCGTCCTCGGTGCGGCTGAGATGGTGGGAGGAAAGCAGAGCCCTGCGGTGCTCAAGGCCCAGGTCATGTCGCCCGCCGGCACCACGGTCGAGGGTGTCGCCGCGCTCGAGGCCCACGGCCTCCGCGCCGCCGTCTTCGCTGCCGTCAAGGCTGCCGCAGAGCGGTCCGCAGACCTCGGAAAGTAGCCCGACCCGACTGACCGGCCTCGAAACAGCGTAGATCCCCTAGACCTCAATTCAGCCTCCCTGCATAGCAACCCACCGGCCTCGCCCAACCCTCCCCCCTCCCTCCCTTGGCAAGCTAATTTCAGCTTCACCCAGAGCCGCCCTGCCATTCCGACCCGCTCGCTGGAAAATAGTCTCCGCGAGGCGTAGCCGAGTCTCTGTTTTGCTGCTCCGAAACCCGCCACCCCGATATCCGCCTGCTCTCGGCGCCCGATCCGCTCCCTCCCCTGCTCGACGCTCTCCTGAATGGGTGCCCACGGCCTACACCTCCACAACATCCTCTCGGGCCACTCGCAGCCCGCCGAGCCGGTCGTGACCCAGACTACCACCACCCAGACCGCCAAGCCCGCTAAGTCCACCGTAAGCTCCGGCAAGTACAACCTCTCCGACTTCAAGATCCTCCGAACACTCGGCACTGGCTCCTTCGGCCGCGTACACCTCGTCCAATCGGTGCACAACCGCCGTTTCTACGCCATAAAGGTCCTCAAGAAGGCCCAGGTCGTCAAAATGAAGCAGGTCGAACACACCAATGACGAGCGCCGCATGCTCAAACTCGTAGAACACCCGTTCCTCATCCGCATGTGGGGCACCTTCCAGGATTCCAAGAACCTCTTCATGGTCATGGACTACATCGAGGGCGGCGAGCTCTTCTCCCTGCTCAGAAAGTCCCAGCGCTTCCCCAACCCGGTCGCAAAGTTCTACGCCGCGGAGGTCACAATGGCTCTCGACTACCTCCACTCCAACAACATCATCTACCGCGACCTCAAGCCCGAGAACATCCTCCTGGACAAGGCCGGCCACGTCAAGATAACAGACTTCGGCTTCGCCAAGGAAGTCCCCGATGTCACCTACACCCTCTGCGGTACCCCGGACTACATCGCCCCGGAAGTAGTCTCCTCAAAGCCCTATAACAAGTCCGTCGACTGGTGGTCCCTCGGCATCCTCATATACGAAATGCTCGCCGGATACACACCGTTTTACGACCGCACCCCTCTGAAAACATACGAGAACATCCTACAGTGTCAGGTCCGCTACCCGTCGTACATCCACCCCGACGCTAGAGACCTCCTCGAGCACTTGATTACAAAAGACCTGACTCGCAGATACGGCAACCTTGCCAACGGCTCTGCAGATATCTACAACCATCCTTGGTTTGCCGAAGTCGTGTGGGATAAACTCTATTCAAAGACTATAGAAACTCCTTACGAACCTCCAATCGAGCCCGGCGTCGGTGATAGCTCGCTGTTCGATCGCTATCCCGAGGAGCAGCCTGACTACGGCGCTACGGGCCCGGACCCTTATGCCAGTCTCTTTAAAGACTTCTAGCTGCTCCTGGCTGGTTTTGTTTGTTCCCTGTACTCTCCGTGTGTTGTTCTACTTTATCTGTTTTTATTATTCTTATTATTTCATGTCCGGACTCCTTGACACTCTGTCCTAATCTGCAAAGGTCTTTACGTGTTAAATCAGACTCTTCTGAGACCTATCCAACTTGAATCACATCCTTGATATTTCTTATCTTATCATCCTGTGTGTTTTCGGAATCAGAATAATTAACTCCATCCTAGCTCATTAGCTCGTAGGTCATCTAAACCTGTGCCGGTAGACCCACCATCGTGCGAACAACACCAGCAATAGCGGGAATCGCACTTAGTATAACAAGTTGTGTGCCATATATCGCAAAGGACAAGGACGCTATAGCCCCAGCCCGTGGGAACTTCGTCAGCATGTCTGCCGTGGCTACCGCAGACGAGTTGATCCCCTGCACAATTCCTCTCAGCAAATAGTCATCTGGCTTGATTCGCAGCAGCGCAAAGAGCCGGTCGCCTATCAGTACTCCAAGAATTCCAGAAAGAATGGCAACAGCCGACCCGGTGACCTCGCTGGCCCCGAGACTTATTAGCATCGGAAGCGCTAGAGCCAGTGTGGCCGATCTGGCAGCCATAGCCAGTGCCCTTGTTGATGCAATACCCACTGCGTAGCTCACTACGGGATATATGAAAAAGCAAGCAACGGCTGAGATGGTGGTGCACAGAATGAGCAGTGTCGCGTTCCCGCGCATACCAGCTCGGTAATTGAACATAGGCAGGGCCAGAGATACAATTGACACGTCCATCAATGATGCCAGTACATCCCCAGCGCCTGGCCATGTTCCAGATAGGCTAGAAGCCTGAGGCCCGACCAGTTTAGTGTATGTTCTGCCGGATCTGTAGCTGGCTATCGCCGGTAGAAAGGCATCTACGTCTCCCCCAGTGGAAGCGACAGAGATAATGAAAATGCTCAGAACCGTGATAGCAGACGTTGTAAGAATGGGGTGCAAGACCATATTCCATGGCGCTTTAAGCTGCTTGGCGGCCATGTATGCAAGTACAGTCAGAGGCCCGTCGATGAAGAGAGAATGACCGGTAAATGCATAGACTATAAGCCCAATAACAAACAGAAAAGCCCAGATGATGGCATCCTGGTATACAAGCAAATACCTAGCTAGCTCCTGGGCAGGTGAGCGGGTGAGGTCTGCAGGCTCCAGCACAGCTAAGGAGTGGTTCGCAGTGTCGAACATCACTGAATCAATTGTCGTGTTGGCGACAGTGCCTGCCACGACCTCGACCTCTGCTATCGGACTTGGCGTCCGTAGGACAGGTTCAGTGAAGTGGTCTGACATGTCTATATGAGACTCCATGGGTTGTAGCTCGTCCAGGTCTACTTGGGCGTCGTCTTCAGCACGGTCGTCGTGATGCTCAGGAGAGTGCCGCAGGAACGGGATGAGGCGAAACGCCAGGATCAAGTAGGACAGCCCGATGAACCACACAAGATACCCGATCAAGAAAACTGCGCCGATGGTAAAAGCCTCTGAAACGGATATTGTCGGCGACAGCGGGAGGGTCACGAATGCAGGGGTAAAGCAGATCCCGATCTCCTTCAGGGGAAGGTCCAGGGGCACGTTGATGACCTTCATGAACCTGGACTGTGCCTTTTTCGCTGCAGGGCCGCTTGCGCAGAGATCGATCAGAATCAGAGTCAGGAAAAGCAGGAGCATGCCGAGCACAGACGCAGGGAACCGCACTCCTGCGGTGTACAGGCCTAGATCTACAAAATCAAGGATCAGCAACACGCCTACAATGCTTAGAGGTACTATGAGGTAATTGTGGAGTATCTTATACCATGACGCTTTGATCACAAGACCAACAGCCTCGGCAGTATCGTGAACAGTGAGGGACCTTAGCAAGTCCATTGCGCCATTCTCTCTGTTGTCGCAAGATAGAGTTTTCAGCGACTAAGACTTCTCGGGAGAGAGGGTCCGGAACCAGCTGAACCAGGGTTCGGTCTTGTCGCCATAAGTAACGGTGGCTCGCACAGTTACATCTGAGCCTATCTTCGACAGGTCCAGTTCTCCGTTCTCTACAGCCGCAGTGAGGCTCTCCAGCGCGTTCTCGATCTTCGAGCCGTACTCCTCGTCGACAGCTTCGATGTTATGCGCCTTCTCCAGCAGCATGGTGCCGATCTCCTTTTGAAGCTCGCTGATGAGCTTTGCAGCAGGCAGTGCGTCATATTTGTCACTCTTGTTCGCAGTAATGAGCAGCTTGCGCCCAGGCTGTGTCTCCATGTAGGTCAGCACCTCGAGCAGGCACTGCGCGCACTCGCGCAGTCCCTCGGCGTGAGAGGCCGCCGAGGCATCGGCAACGTATATTACGGCCAGCGCATCGGCAAGGTCTGCTGAGGCCTGCTTTCGCAGCTTATCCAGCCCCGGCACGTCTACTATCTGGTAATCAATCCATCGGGATCTGTTGATTTTCTCCGTCAGCACAGTAGAGTAAACCCTACCATATATCAGTAGGCTGAAGAGGCTGGTCTTACCCGACCCCGTCGGTCCGTAGATCACGATTTTCTTTCTGCCCTCACCCACGTCCTCGTCCGAAAAGAAGAGATACATTATCACAACCGCAATTAACAAGCCAACACAGGCCGAGATCGGAATCACGTAGTACGGGTTATAGCCCTCCTTGGCGATCATGTCGCTCAGCTTCATCAACCACGTATTGCTTTCTTCCTCCATTTCTGTTGTGACAAAAGCTAAGTGGCTCCAGGGCACCTAATCGGACATACGACAGTAAGGTTACAGATATGGGAGTTTGCGCTCGAATGCATTCCTAAATGGGAAATAACCGGGCGTACTTTAAATGCCGTATGCACGGCTGTATAACGACTACGCCCTGTGACAGAGAGTGTGCAATTAGGACTTGTTGAGCAGGTAGGCGAGCAGGTCGACCTTAGTGACAACGTGCAGGGGTTTGAGTTGACCGTCTTTGCGTTCAGTGACAACAGCAGCTGAATTAAACTCGAAAAACTTGTTCAGAGCCGACAGCGGTGTGTCGACAGTGACTTCGACAAACTCCTGTCTCTTTTTCTTCTTGCCCGCGACCAGGTCCAAGGACGTTGTGCTGGCCGGTATGTCCTTCAGGCGCCGGAAATCAATCATGACGTCCTGAACAGAGGAAGAAGGCTTGGCTCTGCCGCTGGAAATGTATGACAGCAAGTTACCCAGAGTGACGATGCCCACCAGTTCTCCGGATTCAGACAGAACCGGCAGCTGATCAAACCCATTAGTCTGTAGAACCTCAATAGCCTTGGATACCACGTCTTTACTAGAAACGGTCACAACTGGCTTGAGATGTAGGTCCTTGATGGTGGCCTCTCCGTAGGGAGAGCTGGACGGCGCCGAGGAGAGTTCCAGTGGCAGTCCGTGGCTGGCCATCCACGAATCGTCCACAAATTTCGTCAAATAGGATCGAATCGAGTCTGGAAAAATAACTACCACGGTCGCCGTCTCGGGGAGATCTTTAGCGGCTTCAAATGCAGCCTGCAGGGCTGACCCAGTCGACCCACCGACGAGGATCCCTTCTTTCTGGATAATCTCTCTGGCGAGCACAAAGCTGTGCTCGTCGTCTGTCTTGATCCATTTATCTGCAATTTCACGATCTAAAACGTCGGGGACAAAGTCGTAGCCGATACCCTCGACCTGGTAGCCAGAAACACCGTTGTTCAGAGACTCGGGCAGGGCCAGGATAGAGCCTTTGGGGTCTGCAGCGATCACAGAGATGTTCGGGTTGTGCTTCTTGAGGCCACGGGCCAGGCCAGTGATCGTGCCTCCTGTACCAGCACCAGCAACAATCATGTCAATTTTGCCGCCGGTCTGCCTCCAGATTTCCTCTGCTGTGCCCTCGACATGGGCAGCAGGGTTTGCCGGGTTGGAGTACTGGTCCAAGATGACTGCATGCGGAATCTCCTTTTCCAGGCGCTTGGCCACACCGATGTGGCTCTCTGGCGCATCCCAGGCAGCCTCAGTGGGCGTTCTCACGATCTCAGCTCCGAGCGCTCGCAGGACAGACACTTTCTCATGAGACATCTTTTCGGGCATGGTGATGATGGTTCGATAGCCGCGGACAGCACCAATGAGTGCAATACCAATTCCAGTGTTTCCAGAACTGGGTTCGATCAGAGTAGTCACTCCAGGCTTGATTCTTCCCGCCTTTTCGGCCTCTTCGACCATCTTCAGCGCAATTCTATCCTTCACTGATCCACCGGCGTTGAACAGTTCAACCTTCGCAAGCACCCGCGCCTTGATTCCGTATTTCTGAGGGACTCTGTTCAGTTGCACCAGCGGCGTATCGCCTATTGCTTGAAGAATATCATCGAGTACTTCGACCATTGTGTTCTCTGTCGAATGTCTCTTACTAAGTACGGTATTGCGCAATTGGGAGTTCGAAAATTGTCGCCTGGTGATCTTCCTATTGGTCGGATCGCCAGGCGGCTACAGGCTAGCATCGAGGATGCTCTACTTCTATAGTCTTCAGGGCTTGCAGCGCCCAGTGTATCGAGGGTATAGCGAGCAGTCTCTGACAGTGTATCGGTTGCAGAGCCAGGCCAGCAGGCGCTCCACCCCGAGCCCGTATCCCCCGTGCGGACATGTGCCGTAGCGACGCTGGTCGATGTACCAGTAATACGGCTCGGGGCTGATGCCTTCGCGTTTGAATCCTTCCAGGAGCTCCTCGGTGTCGTCAATGCGCATCGATCCTCCAACGATCTCTCCTACTCCGGGCATGAGGACGTCCACAGACTCGGTGACTCTGGGATCGTCTGGCGTCTTCTTCATGTAGAACGATTTCAGCGTCAGCGGGAATCTGTTCAGCAAAATAGGCTGGTTGATCTCATCCGTCATTCTTCTCTCCTCGGCCTCAGCTATATCGTCACCGAACTCAAACTTCTTGCCTTCCTCGGTCGTGATATTGTGGCTGTTGAGCCAGTCGAGAGCTTCCACATAGGTCATCCGTAAAAACGGAAGCTTGGGTTTCTGAAATCCCGGGTTCAGTTTCTGGACAAGAGGGCCTGCAACAGGATCGGCAAGTACGTACTCGACAGCCTTCACAATCACAGTCTCGATGTGAGTGAGGAACTCATCGAAATTCAAAAAGGCCAGCTCGCTCTCCAGATGGGTGTACTCGCTTAGATGGCGCCGGGTGTGTGACCTTTCGGCCCTGAAGCTCTCCTGCACGCAGAAAACGTCTCCCAGAGAAGGAAGAAGCGTCTCTAAGTATAGCTGAGAACTTTGTGTTAGGTACGCATCATCGCCGTAGTAGTTAAACTTAAACAGTGTAGAGCCGCCTTCAACTTGGGTCTGCACCATGCATGGAGGAGTCACTTCGGTGAGATGGAGTTCACGGAACACGGATCGGAACCCATCGAGAACAGCCGCACGAACCTTCATCACAGAAGACAGCGCCTCTCCGCGCAGAGTCAGGTGACGTTGGTCCATCAGCACGCTCGGGTCGGCTCCCTCTTGCACTTTGTTGGAAAAGGCATCGGCTCCGCCTGGCGCTAGGCCGACCACCTCGTAATAATCTGCAACCAGCTCCCGGTTTCCTGGTGCGTGCTTTCCTTCGGGCAGTGCGTGCACCACTCCGTACACTGTGACAGTGGACTCTAGCGTGAGCGTGAGAGTCTGGGCACAGTTCGCCAGATCTCCGGACAACACAACCTGGAGGTATCCAGTACCATCGCGAATTACCACAAATGCCAATCCTTTCTGCACACGCAAATGCTGGATCCAGCCGTGGACTGCCACACGCTCTCCGCTCTCGGTGTCGGTTTGGAATATTCTTTTGGTCGTGGAGCTCAGATCGGGCTTCACGAGCTTGATGGCTTCGGCGGCTGCTAGGCGCGCAGCCTCTTTTTCTGCTTGCGCCGCCGCCTGCTGCTTCGCTTTTTCGGCCTTCTTAGCAAGGCCCTCCGCGCCTTTCTTGGCCTTCTTCAATCCCGAAGCGGAGATCTCCTCGTACGCTCCATCTTTCTGCTGCATCACTTTGGCGTTCGGTGCAGCATACAGAGCATACGCCGCTGTCTTAAACGGCTTCTGCTCGGTGCCCACACCACTTTCATCGTCTCCTTCTTCGCTGATATACACTTCGGCCAATTTCAGCTTTTCCAGCTCTTCTGCCATCTTTCCGTCGGAGGTCATCGGTCGGTAGAAGAAATTTGGTCTGCTGGGAGCTTACCAGAATAGAGTTGTGCCTGGTAAAGACAGGCATGCTTGCGGCTAGGCCCAATTGCAGGAACTATTATTCATCTACTCTAATGGATATATCGTAATAATTTAGTGCAATTTATGCTGCGGTCAAACGTCGTTAGCCACAGCGACAGAAGGGTCAAGTGCGGATCCAGGGGGGGTCATGGCAGACTCCTTTTCAATACTGGAATCCTCGAAGACCTGGCCGTTTTTTAGGAGGTTATCTTCGGAGTTCTTCTGCTGCAGCTGAACCAGGTATTGCAACAGAACTTGGTTGCCTATAGCGTGCGACGCCATCGGTCCCAAATTGGCTAACGACTCCCTATCGGACAATGAAGTGTCTGACTCAGCCATATTTTTTGGCGACGAAATGCTACGCGAGCTTTCCGTTGACACCAACGACGGAACTCCGCTGCCATTACTGCCGTTTCCTCGGGAATCGGAGTCCAGCTTGTTCTTCTGCGCAGCAAATAGCGGGTCGTCCAAACTCGGGGATGCTTCGCTATTGCTAGAGGCAAACGCATCTGCAGCGGCAGCGGCCGCTGCTGCAGCCATCTGCCTGGGAGGGTATCCACACCTATCCTTGCCAAAATTAATCCGGAGGTTTCTGTATTCTGGATTTTGCTTGATAGCTTCGATTGCTTTGATCGCATTCGCAATATTAGTGAAGTTAACAAACGCACACGACTTTTCAGGGAGTCGGTTGATTTGCTCAATGTCCCCGTAAACTGAAAAGTCGGCTCGCAGTTTGTCCTCTGTAATGTCGCGTCCAAGTCCTCCCACGTAGACATTGCGCGAAGCTCCAGCAGAAACTGCAAGGGAAATATTCGTAGGAAGAGGACCGCTATGTTTCCCCCAGCCAACTTTTAATCGTCTGTTGTGAAGAAAAAGTCCCTGAAGATTAGCTAGAGCAAAAAACTGAGCTGCCGCTGCAGCGTCGACAAACGTTACAAAGCATATTCGCTTGTCCGGCAAATATCTCACATGCTGGAGTAATCCTCCCCTCACAACATTGCAGACTTCTTCTAATTGAGTGCCGGGATGAATAGAGCCAAGGTAAACCGTTCTATTGCCCACATTATCAATTCCACCAGTCGCACTAGCAACAGCTGCTGCTGCTGCATTTTGCTGCGCGAGCGTAGTAGTGAGAAGCCCACGATCCGCAGACATCATCAGATGCTCGTAACCCGGGGTTATTCCAAGGTAGAGCGCGGCGTTCTCTTGCTGGGTCTTAGACACATAAGCACATCGATCTTTTCCATAGAAAACCCGCCTGTTTAACCAGTTGTCATGCAAAGGAAGTTGCTGAACGCATTTTATAGCTGATGTGATAGAGAGAAAGTGTACAAATGCAATATTCTTATCCGAAAGCAATTTGACTGTATCAATAGAACCAAACTGTATGAGGTCACTAATAATCTCATCCACAGTTATATCAGACGGTAAGCTACCCAGGTAAACATTTCTAGTAGCACCGCATTGCTCAACAGCAGCACTAACAGCTGGTGGTACAATTGATGGCTTACCCCAGCCTACTTTCAGCTCTTGTCCATGGATGTTCAGCCGCTTTAAAACCGCATCTGAGTGGAAGTGAACAGCAGAGGCAAGGTCTAAGAAAGATATGAAGGCGCAATTCTTTTCTGGGAAAAGCCGACAAGCTTCTACTGTACCTGAATGCACGTGTGACAGAAGTTCTTCTGCAGTAGTATCTGCAGGTACATTGCCCAGATACACCGTTCTGCTCCTTCCTGAGAAATTTCGATTCGTCGAATCATTCTCGTAAGCAGTATACATACTTGAGAGGCTAGGGTATGAGCCCAATGGACCTGAAGGCATGGTTGGAGTCATTGCGCCGCCCGGAACTGAAGAATACATCTGGCGTCCGTCCCTATCCATGGAGTATAAGGGCTGCACAGGAACAAATCCATGAGGAACTATCGGAGAAGCCTGTGGATAGACCGCAGGGTACCCGGCTGCGTATGCGGGATAATATGCGCACTCGCTTAAATTTGTCGGCGTTGGGGAAGAATTCAGCATGCATGAAGCGGTGGATGAATTTCTAAAATGGCGAGTGTATGAACCTGAACGAGCATGTCCATTCGCTTGGTCCGAGTGGTCTCCAGATTGTGCGCTGCTATCTTTACCCATTTTGGCAGAAGAAGGGTCCGCATTTACGGAATTGCTAGCATCATCAGAGCTATCCTCTGCAGGTAAGTCGCCAGGACCTTGGTCGGTAACGTTAGTAGCAGGCTTCGTGATGGGAGAACCTAAGCCGTCTCCAAAGAAGAAGCTGGAAGGAAGGCCTACCACACTGTTTGGGTCGACCACGGGAGCAGGGCCCGGGGATTCAGAGCGAGAAGGGGAGGGAACGTTGTTATGCAAAGAAGAGTGAGCAGCTGACTTACGGCTGCTGCGGTAATAAGGAGGAGCGGGCGACGAGTAGAAGCGAGAGGGGTCGAATTGAAACTGCCCAGGGGCTATCATCTGCGGAGACATTGCCACGGCGAACTGTGGGCTGTTGAATACACCTGAATTTGGGGTGTTGCTCTGAAAGGGGGAGCCCACGAGGAGCTGTGAAGGGATCAATGATGCGGTGTAATGGATGTCGTATGGAGAATAGGGCTGTGGAGAAGCAGTAGCGGGAAAATAGGTCGGCATCGACTCAAGCGACAGTGGCTTTGCGGTAGGCCGGCGCGGGGTGCCAGATGACGCACTAGGCGACATTGTTGGAAAGTCTGCAGCGCGAGCTGTAAAAGGGTCGGGTTGAGATGCAAGTAAAATGCAAGTCGAGCGAAAAGACTAGAAGAGCTCCTCGAGTTTTCTTATTCGTTCAGCGGGTGAAGCCTAGGGATGTTAATCGATCTGCCCAGACTAAGAAGTTCCAGAAAAGCAAGCGAAAGAAGGTGTAAATGCAAGGGTCCTCGAGCAATAGCTTAAAATATGATCAAGTTTATAACGAGCAGACGGTTAAGGTTCTGTTTCAGGAGACAGTTAACTTGTGATACCCCAGAAAAAATAATCGTCGAAAAATTAACGCCCGGCGACTCCTGGGAACGGTGCTGCCAGATCGCGCGAAATCGAAATGAACAAAAACGGAATAAAGAAATGAAAAAAGGCCCCAAAATAAGAGCAGTTTAAAGTAAAAGCAGCAAAACACACAAGACGTCAGAGGCGCGATGCAGGCTGCAATACTGCAAAAGAAAAAGAGCCCCGATAGCGTAAAACGCCAGTCAATGCGGTAAACGCGGTTGTTTAAAGAGGGGCAACGAAAGAAAGAGCAAAAAAAGGCTTAGAAACGCTTGGGGTCGGTTTGCTATTGCGCTAACAAACGAACAAACAGGAACTAAGTTGCTGAGGAGAACTGGAGCGACTCGAAGTCGGAGGGGACGAGGTGAAGAGAAAAGGGGAGGGCAGCGATTGGAGCTATTAATGGGTCCAAAGCCTAAAAGGGAAGGAGTAACAGCAGACGGCCATTTGATTGGGAGAGGAAGCTGCGATGGTTGGCGCTGCGTAGCAACCACGCAACTGCGTTTCCTCGGGCCCTGATAAGCAGCACTACGGTTTGTCTAATGTAAATCCGTCATTAGTATATAATTCGACTATTTACGCACCGCGTATAATTTTGGCTGCGGTACAATGCGGTCCTGGCGCGCACGTCCATGGTGCGGTGGCTGGCTCTCCGAAAATGCCAAGAGATGTCAGACGATCCCGGCCTGGGAATAGCCAGGCTCGAAGCCCGGTAAACGAAATAAGCGGGATTTGATAAGCAGATGGGATAGTTTAATTAGCACAGCGCCTGTACAAGCTCGCGATTCGATTCGTCAAGAGCCCCGAATATTTCCTGTAGCGTTCCTTTACTCTGCATATGTGCTAAACACTCTCGAGCGAACGCCTTAACCGGCACCTTGTGCGCCGGACTGGTGTTCAGCAGCGAAAAGCGACGGCGGTCTCCGGCATTCAGCGGTGTTTCGCTGCTATAATAGGCCTGCGAGTCGCCGTTCACCTCATTTACCTCTTCGAGCATTCGGCCAGCCAGATTCAGCACCTCGTTGGCCAGGTTCGCATCGATACTGGTGTGAGCCATGATCGCCATTAGACTCATCACGTTCACTTTTTTCTCTCGCAGGACTATAATGCTTGAAAATCGGTCTATCCACTCCCTAACGAGATCGTTCAACGTTTGGTTTTGGCGTCCCACTGCCGTCTGAAGAACCTCGATGCCAAACTGAACATCTTTGATCACCAGAAACGCAAACACAAGCAAGCTCTTTACTTCCAAAAGAGCGTATTTCACTCTTTCGTGAATTATATCCTTCACCAGCACGTCTATGATCCCCATCGCCTCCGTGTCGGACGTAACAGATAGCAATGCTCGCAGATTCTCTCCATCAAACATCAGCTCGATCGAACATAGAATGCTGCATATTTCAACCCCGGAGTTTATCGACACGTTTGGCAGCTGGGTGATGAGACATTTCATTAGCTGTTGTCCGTACGTCTTGCACAGTTCATATCCGTCCAACAGAAGGTGCTGCTCGACTATCTGAAGCAGTAGTTCTATGTCTTCCGGGGGCGTCTCCAAGAGGTGGACTGCGACCGGCCCAAAAGCATTGATCTTCGGGCTGGGTTTGGCTAAATTGGTCAGCAGCCTGGACCAGAGCAGCAGGGCGTCATCGATCAGGTATATATAATCGGGGTTTTCTCTTTGTACAGAACTCCACAAGAAAACGAACGACATCTCGTAGAGAGCCGCAGGAATGTCATCTAGGTTGTCTGCCAGGTGGGTTAGCGTCTGTAGTACCGCAACCTTCATGAGCTGCTCGTCTTGGGCTTCCTGCCATAATGGCGGCAGCACTGCAATGATCTGGTCGATTCTATCCTGGACTTTTGAGCCGCATGCACGTATGAGAAAGGAAACGACCTGCAGCACGTAGAGTTTGGTCTCTACCATGCTCAGCTCTGTGTTAAGCAATGTCATCAGTCTATCTAGGAAGAAGAGCATGTAGGGCATAAATACGTCCACCTCAAATTCCCAGTCGTCGATGCAGTAGCGTAGAGCAACAACAGCACTGAAGCGAACGACGACATCGTTCAGCGGGTTTGACGGACTCATGGTCTCCTGCAGAAGTTTGTATATAGTGTCTCTGTCGTTGCACTGGACCGTTATCCATTGCGAGATCACCCAGCATATTCTGTGTCGGAAGATCCTGAACGAAGGGTCGGTGCCGGCCAGCATCGGCATAAACGATTTCTTCACGAACTTGTCAAAATCAACATAGTCGTGCAAAAAAGTAGCCCCTGTTCCAAGAGCAGAGTAGATAGCGTCTCTGCTCATGACATCTTCGACGGTGTCTGAGCGCTCGATGAGCTGGGCCAGCTGGGGGACCATGTGGTCAGTGAACGCCGAGAGCATCGTATGAAAGATGTTCTCTGCGCAGTGCCGTAGGTTGTATTCCCAGGAGGACTGGGTCTCGTCGTATATCCACTGCTCGGGGTTGTCGCCCCATGCTTCGAGGTCGGTAGGGGTGAGTGGGAAGTATTGCGTCAGAAGTAGGTTGGAGACGTAGTCGACGTAGTCCTGAGTAAAAATTTCGTCTTTAGCCATCTGAAAGGCTGCCTTGAACTGGATGTGTTTGTTGTCTGCGGCGGATCTCACGGCGAGACCGCCTTCTCTTTTCACAATGAACATGGTGAGGCTTCTGAAGAGTTTTAGGCCCTGGAGCACTATAGTCTGCCAGAAATCCTTGTCCATCTCGGGAGTGAGGTCTTCTGGCCTGGTACGGAAGACGGTGGCCTTGGAGTCGGCGAGGGATATGTAGGATCGGACGATGTCTGGGGCGCCAGGCAGAAGAATGAAGGAGTAAGGGGTTGAGTCGACTATAGCAAGGTAGCATTTGCCTATGCGCTGGATGTGTTTTCCAAGCAGGTCGAAGGAGAGGTCAGCAGCCCGGAGCTGGAAAAGCTGGGGCAGGGCGGCGGACATCTCGGAAAACATGGTACGGGTCTGCGGGTGGTTGGGGAGGTTGTCCTGGCAGGCCACGACGATCTTGCAGGCGCACTTGAGGGCTATGTGAGCGAGCAGCAGGGAGTCTTCGCCGTGCTGCAAGAACTTGGCAATGTAGGTCTGGTATGCGGCGACGCAGACGGTCAGGATGCGGTCCGACTCTGCGACAATGGCAGACTTTCTGCGGCCAAACCGGACAGTCAGGACGGCCTTCAGGGACTGCAGGAGGCAGTTCCACAGGCGGACAAGATAGACGGAGAGCGGCGGGGCGGACTGTATTCTAGCGAGGATGTCGTCGAACAGGGAGCCCCACTGTGTGGGGTAATCGACGCGTGCGATGGTGGAGAGTGCCGCAGCAAACTGCGCAGCGAGGAGCGGGTGCGGGTCGAGCGCGGCGTCCAGGACGGCCACGCGGACCGCGGCCCGCACCTGCATGGGGATCGGGCGGTCTGTGCTTCGCCACCGGCGGCTCACCAGGTTTTTGAAGTAGGCAGCCGCGGCGAACCGCACTTCCAGCTGGACGCCGGCGTCGAGCGCAACCGCGACGAGGTCCAGGAAGAACCCGTCTTCGGCTTCTGCCTGGGCCAGCCGGCGCAGGGCCTCGGACGCATCACCGGCCAGAGACGCCTGTCTCAGCAGCGCGACAAGCTCTTCTTGCACAGGCATGCTGGTCGGGTTCGCAGTCGGTTCTCTGGGGCTGAAAGCAGGTGCCTGGGCGAGCCGCACACCGCTCCCACCTGCCCCACACCGACCCCGGCCAGCGTGAACCATGCCCGGGATGAGCAGTCTCGGCAACTACCCTACGCCGCGCGTGGGCCAGCTCGACGCCTCGCTGCTCGATGCCGAGCTCATGGACACGCTGAGCAGTCAGCTGCTGACCGCCTTCGACGGGTTCCTGCCGCAGCTCAAGAGCCACTACGGCACCGAGGTGCTTGTCGCCCTGAAACTGCTCCTGTTCAAGCTCACCGTCTGGGACCACGGCACCACCTATGGCGGCCTCCTGCAGAACGTCGCCCTGACTGACTCGCGCGGCCGCCCGGCCTCCAAGAAGCAGCGCGCCCTCTACGGCCTCTGCAGCATCCTCGGCGGCTACGCCTGGCAGAAATGCGAGGACAAAGTGTATCGCGACGGCTGGGAGGAGGAGGACCCCGCTGCGTCCTGGAAGCCGGTTGGCGCCTCCGTCCTGAAGACTGCCAACCGGCTCTGGAAGGTTGCGTCCGCGCTCTCCTTCGTGCTGTTCCTCTACACCGGCCGCTACTCCACCTTGCTCTTGCGACTGCTACGGCTACGGTTTACGCCTGGACGGATAGTTGCAAGACAGACTTCGTTTGAGTTCCAGAACCGCCAGCTGGTCTGGACAGTCATCACCGAGTTCCTGGTCTTCATACTGCCTATGCTGCGGATCCCGCGCCTGCGGCGCCGCATCGAGCGCCTTTTCACAAAAGAAGCCGGCGGAGAGCTGGACTTCCTGCCCACAAAGGTCTGCGCGATCTGCTACAAGGACACGGACACAGCCTCGGAGATCACAAACCCTTACGAAACGCCGTGTGGCCATATCTACTGCTACATCTGCGTCCAAACCAAGATCAGCCTGGAACAGGGCGACGGCTGGACTTGCTTGCGCTGCGGCCAGCCTGTCACATCCGCTAAGCCCTGGAAGGATATTCTTGTTCCGGACGGATACGAGTCCGTTCCGGTGGTTCACCACGCGCCCGACGATCGCACCGTCGAAAAGCCCCGCACCGCCCCCGAAGAGCAGCCGCCGAGCTCCTCAGACAGCTCGCCAGGATCGTCCGATTCGGAAGCATTCGAGTACGACGAAGATCAGCTCTCAGAGTAGGAACGGTGCGACTCCTCGGAAACCTGCTCCTAAACCGCATGTGGATCGCCAAACTCTATTTCCCCACACTTATGCCGAGCGGAAAACCGTAAATATGACTCCACGGAAGCTGGCGCAGAACGCTGCTTTCGATAAGTTTCTGGCGCCAACGCAAGCAAAATGCCTGCTGCTTCCATTTACTCTGGCTTTGTCCAAAAACAGCCCAAACTGGAAAATCAGTATAAATCTGATATTATCCTACAACGGGTCCTAAAGAAATACCTTCCCAACGATGTCCGCACAAGGGCGCTCCCGCTCTTCGAAGCTATGGGCGAGAAAACCATATCCGACGATTACTTCCGCTGGCTCGCCGACGCTGAAAAGCACCCTCCTGCGATTCGGAGCCTGGACTCGTTCGGAAATCCGGTCCCTGTCAAAGACTGCATTGTGACGTCCGAGGGCTGGAAACAGCTCAAGAATCAGTGCTTTTCCGAAGGAGTCATCGCGATCGGATACGACCGAGAAGAGTGGGGCCAATACGCCCGACTGGTACAGTTTGGCGTCTACTACATCTTCTCTCCCTCTTCTGGAATAACCACATGCCCCATGGCCATGACCGACGGCTGTGCTCGAGTGCTGGAATTGTACCATCCAAGCGGCCGCAGCCACCCTGTATTTAAGCGCCTTACCTCTCGCGACCCGAACTATGGCTGGACTTCTGGCCAGTGGATGACTGAGCGTACTGGCGGCTCAGACGTCTCCGGCACTGAAACTTTTGCTACTAGAACTACCGCTCAGCGTGGTGGAGAGCCCGAGTATTCCGTGAAAGGCTTCAAATGGTTTTCTTCGGCTACCGAATCACAGGTGACATTGCTTTTGGCCCGAGAGTCGGAAGGGGCCAAGCTTAACTGCTATCTTGGATATGTACACGAAGGCGGAGTTCGGGTTTCCCGTCTTAAAGATAAGCTGGGCACAAAGGCTCTGCCTACTGCTGAACTGGAGCTGGACGGCTTGAAGGCAACTAAAGTCTCACGGGAAGGGCGCGGGGTTGCTACTATTGCATCTGTACTTAACATTACTAGGATCCACAACTCGGTCTCGTCAACATCGTTTGCCGCAAGAGCCTTCAGCATTGTGCGCGAATTCACCAAACTAAGAAAAGTGTTTGGGAGACCCTTGATCGAGAACCCGTCGCATCTAAGAACGCTGGCTGCTGTATCGGTAAAACTACGCGCAATGACGCACCTTGCCTTTTACACCATTAGCCTGCTAGGCAAGTCTGAGACCGGCACAATTACCGATGCCGAGGCCATTTTATTGCGCATGTTGTGTCCAGTTGCTAAGGCATACTGTGGAAAGAACTGCCTCGGCATAGTGTCGGAGTGTGCTGAAGCTATGGGTGGTGTTGGGTACCTTGAGAACGACCAGGAGATTAACATAGCTAGGCTCCTGCGTGATTCGCAGGTGTTAACTATCTGGGAAGGAACAACCAACGTTCTGTCTGACGACTTTGTCAGATTGGTGAAGGCCAAGTCCTCCCTGGCACTGCCTGCATTCCAGCAGCTCGTCACTGAAAGCCTCGCGAAGGATACGCACGGATGGGACCAGGTATTACGCGAGGAAGCCAGGGCGTTGTGTGAGACCGTCACGCAGTCTTCCATGGAGGTGCTGCGAGCTCAGGGCCGGTATCTCTTGTTTGCCTTTGGTCGCACTATCAGCTCTGCATTGATGATCGCCGACAGCGCCAGCGACTCCGACCCTATCGCGGTCGAGTGCTCCCGAAGATGGGTCGCTCGTGACGACGAGCTGGTTACTGGCGTGGAGGCCCGCGCTCGCACAGACTATCGCATTGTTTTTGGTGGGGATTAAAACTACTTCGGCGAGGTAAATTACTCGTTAATTAAGCACTTATGTCAGCAATCGCAGTCGTTTGTGATAGTATGCAGTAGCGCGACTAAATGTCCCAATCGGGTAATCACTAAAGTTTCGCTCCAGATAAGGAAGGTAGTGGGCAACTCTATTTCCTGACACTTAGTTAAATACTGATAACGCAGCTGCCGTTCCACCCCTCCGTCCAACTTCAATGCCCTCCCACAAGACTATTGTTGCCGCAAAGCAGGCTGAACGCGAGGAACGCCTGGCAACAGTCAGTGCAGACTACGTGGGACCAATTACGCCCGCCGAAAAGGTGATTTTGAGTCTTGAAGCCTCCGATGTGATCTCCAAGGTCCAGAAGGGCGAACTCTCTGCTGCGAGCGTTCTCCATGCCTACGGTAAACAGTCAATTGCTGCTCAGAAACACTGCAACCCGCTGACTGAGGTCATGTTTGGCGCGCCCGACCGGTACGCAGACAAGCTTGCTGCTAAAGCCAAATCGGGCCCCTTGGCTGGTTTCCCTATCTCCCTGAAAGATACCGCCAACGTGCCGGGCTACGATTCATGCATGGGCTACTCGAAGCTTGCATTCAAGCCTGCAAAGAGCAAAGGAGCCATTATCCGGATCCTCGAAGACGCTGGTGCGGTACCATTTGTGAAGACCAATGTACCCCTGACCCTACTCACTTTCGAGTCGTACAATGATGTCTGGGGTAATTCCGATAACCCTCATGTGAGTGGCTATTCTTGCGGTGGATCGACTGGTGGTGAGGCTGCTCTTCTTGCCTTCGGCGGCTCTCGCCTGGGCATCGGCACAGACGTCGCAGGCTCGGTCCGAGCCCCTGCTCACTTCAGTGGAATCTACTCCTTGAAATGCACCAGCGGCCGCTTCCCTAAGGCCGGTAACAACACTTCCATGCCTGGCCAAGACCTCATCCCTTCCGTCTACTCCCCTATGTGTCGTACTCTTCCCGATCTGTCTTTCTTCCTGAAGACAATCATTGACATGAAACCCTGGAACTACGATTATACTGTCACTCCGATGCCCTGGAAAGAGCCCAGCATCCCTGCCAAACTCAAAATCGGCCTCATGTCTACAGACACTATCACTCCTTTGTCTCCTGCGTGTGAACGTGCTTTGTCGACCGCTGTAGAGGCTCTCCGTAAACAGGGCCACGAGATCGTCGAGTTCGTGCCCCCCAGAGCCGTGGACGCACTTAACATCGGCGTCAAATTGCTCATGTCAGATGGTCTCAAAACTTGCACAAAGGACATTCCATGTGGTGCGAACAATGATAACTTCGTTGCCTACGTTAAGCGCTGGTACAACATGCCCTGGATCTTCAAGAAAGTCTACGTCTTGTGGTTGAAGTACGTTCGCAAGGACCCTATCTGGGCAGCTTTGGCCGATGCAGGTGAACTTAAGGTCTGCGAGGTCTGGCAGTACATTGCCAAGCGCGAAGCTTACAAGGCTGAGTTCTACGATAAGTTCACTGAGGCCGGTATTGACTACCTCCTTACTGCACCTGCTGCTACTCCTGCGTATCCTAGCTACACTGGATGGAGCGCCAACTCAGCTTGTCTCTACACCTTCCTCTTCAATATTGTGGACTACCCTGCTGGTGTCATGCCTGTTACACATGTCGACAAGGACCTAGATAAGTATGCCTCCACGTTCGATATTAAGTCACTGGACACCGTGGGCCGGGGTATACATAAATACTATGACCCTGTCAAAATGCACGGTCTTCCTGTCGGTGTCCAGGTCGTGGGTCGCAGATATGACGAAGAGGGTGTGCTTGCTGTGATGGAAAAGATCAACGACGGCCTTGATCTTATAGGAAAGCCTTACGAGCTGCTTAACGCTTAGAAGGTGGCCCGGGTATTGAATTTGTGTTTATTCGGTAGTTTATATAACATTCACATCAAAGCAGCTAGTGTAGTATTCAGTTACGCCTTCAACCTTGGGGAAATTCCATACCCAGACCATGGGGTAGATTCCCTTAGGTGTCTCTTCTGGAATAGTGAAGTAGCCCTTGCAGGGCTGTTTTGTACGTCCAACGATGTCTTGCTCGGAACATTTACTGTCGTCAAAGGGTGTGGGGCCGGACAGAATGTACTCTTGGAGTATCTGCCCTGCCACTGTCAGCTCTACGTTAGCTCTACCAGTCCAAAGGATTACATAGTTCCCTGGATGTGGCTTGTTATCTGGAGGTAGTCTATCTACAGTAACATGCCCATTAGGATGGTACACAATTTCTAATGTCCCTCCAGGAGTACCTTGCACCATAGGATACTGTGAGGAATAGCTCATAAGGGTGGTCTGGCTTTCCCTACATATTGGTGTACTTCCGTCCGGGTCCAGTAGATGATAAGTCTCCTGATCGTCTATGTGGCCAGCTATAATTATTAGCAACTAGTAATCTCTGCCAATCCCCGTAACCTACCGTAAGAGCGTATGTACCCAGTGGATATCAGTCTGCCGTTTTGATAGCTATTGATCTCATCGATCCACGAGTGAGCAGCTACGAACGGTAAAACTAAAAAAAGCTCTACGAGCATTTATACGGCATATTCTCATAACATATTCAGGCATTCTTATAGTACATCTGTGGTGTTTCATCACCACAGTAGTTCAAAGAACAGCATATGAAACATATCTTTATCAGATCAAAGAAATCTGCGTCGTAAGAACCTTATCTGAGATCTGGTGTGTCTGGATTGATATCCGGGAAGTCGTCCACAGTCCGGACCAGTTCTTTCATGGTTTTAGCGAGGTCAAAAGATACGCCTGCAAGTCGCTGCTGGAACTGCTTGTCTGGTTTGGCTTTCAGCGAAGCTGCCGAATCAATGTCTTTCATTCGAGTACTGCAGTCTTTCAGAGACTTAATAATGTAATTGGTATGAGAGTTAAATGCTTTGCTTTTCGATTCCTTTATTGCGGCCTGTGAGTGGTCAATCATATCGGCAACCATTCGTAAGATGTGCTTAACCTTGCTCGACAGCTCGGAATACAAAGCGTTCTGTCTGATAGAAGTCAGCAACTCTTGGATACTTTCGACTACTACCACTGTAGTTTCTTCTAAATAGCTGCGCAGTTTCAGAATAGAGATATCTACCTTGGCTCTCTGTGTGTTTTGGGCACTGTTCAATACCGAGTCCATAGAGTCATTAAACGGGTTTATGCCAGATTCCAATGACCGCGCAGAATCAAGTTTAGACTGCGCTATCTGTCCTTTCAGGTCCAGGTCATTGACAGACGAAGTAACAATGTCTTTATTGGCGCTCAACGGGTAAGCCATATCCTGTGGTTCGTCCAGCAAGGGCTTCAAGTCCAGAGCAGCTAATGTAGGCTTTCTCTTCAGCCCTGGCTCGAGACCAAACCCATTCTGATCTTTCGTGGTGTCACGCTGTACCTTGGGTTTGAGGGTCGGCAAGGGAGTAGGGGTTTCGTCAACTGTTGGTCTGGTGGTTTCTACCTTCAACGGCATATCGTTCACTGAGGGGCTGAAATCTTCTGCTTGCGGGTTATACTCAGACGGGTCACTGCCATTCAGTCCGTTGGCGTCATTAGCGCTTGTGGCGCCAACTAGATCAGGGGCTTTAGCAGCTGGCGATTCAGGAGTAGTGCTCTCGGTATAACCGTTGCCTGTCTTGCCATTTTCTTTCTCTGGTTCGGTAAGTGAAGCTGTGTCTGCATGATCAGGGTTCAATGACTCGGATCCAACTTCTGGGATGGAAGTACCGGTCCTTTTAATCTTCACCGTTGTGATTAGGTCCACTACCGCGGCCGACAAATCTGCGACAGATACATCGCACACACTAACCGGATAAATGCCGTTAGAAGAGCACATGGCACGAGCTATAGTCATGAGGTTACCTGCGAGCTGAGTTATTTTGTCACACTGCTCCTCGATTTCATTGTGCGCATGGCTGTCATTAGGGGAATCCAGAGCAGTGTTTATCATACCACGAATAATAGTAACGATACTTTGCAGCGCGCTTAGCATTGTCTTCTGGTTGAAGTCGCCGTGATACGATTTAATGAAGTCGTCTATTCCAATGTGGAACTCAGACAAGAGGTCGGCCGGTATAAGGCCGTCGTCGGATAGGTATAGCGAGGACCTCGAGTTCAGTGCCTCAGAAGAAGAAAGCTTGCCCTGGAAAGGAGCTTCGGAGTTTCTATAGGACTTCATTTGTGCTTTCAGCCTTGCGAAGGCTTTCTTCCAATACGTTATTTGGTCTTGTAGCTGGGAAACTTCGGAGGAGAGGAGTTCAGTGGTCTTGCGAGTGTCTTCCTCGGACTTTACGATACCTCGCATTTCCTCCAGGAAATCCTGTGTTTCCTGGCGGACCTGTTGGGTGATGTTTTGTTGCTCGATTAGTTCGCTTTTGAGAGTCGACAATTCTGCACGAAGCTTTGTATTCTCCTCGGCGAGCAGTTCGTGGTCTCTGAATGAAATGGAGCCTGATACGGTGTCATTCTGGGGTGGGCGAGACTTTTCGAGCTCATTTATGATGTTTTTGAGCTCGATGTTCTCTTTTTCCAAGGAGGAAAGTTTGGAGAGCGGAGACGCTTTGGAGGTGTCAAAGGGCTGAGATGCGGAGGAGGAGATAGAAGAGTCGTAGACAGAGAGCGAAGGGTATTTGGAGACGGCCAGAGTTGTTTCAGGGGTAGGGTCAAACGGCTTTCCAAGGTCCTTCCTAGCAGCCGTAGGAGGGTAGGTATTTGCTTCGATATTCGCGACTGGTTCGTTTCTCGAAGCCGGGGAGTCTGGAGAGGGAGCGAAAGCAGTGGGAGGAGGGAGGACGACATCGCGCTTTGAAGGAGATTGGTGGGTTATGGGGGGCTCTGGGGTTCTGTTGAGGACAAAATCAGGCAATGTCGGGGATCCAGAGAGTGTTGAGTTGTGTCTGTCATCAGCCGGAACCGAGCTTGCGTCGTCGTAATGATCTGGGTTGTCGTCGTCATCGTCCTCTTCTTCAATGATGTGGGAGATATTGGGGCTGACGGAGTCCTGCCTCAGGGTTCTTGCGTTCTGGTGACGGCTGGGGTTCTGTGGAGGGGGCGACGAGTCTATGACGGGCAGGTTGGGGTGCCTGCGGCGCATCTCGAAGAGGATGTCGTTGGCCAGTTCCTTGAAGCGGTGGTCGGGGAGCTTTGAGAGCTTCTGTCGCGCGACGTTGCGCTTTGGGTGGTACGCAGGCTGGGGCTCGAGATAGCCGGAAGAGGGGTCGTATATTCTGCGCTGGAGCTCGTCGTAGACGTCTGTGCTGAGCTCCGAGAACTGGGCAGCAGAGAGTCGGAGAAGTTTTTGGCGCGCCTTGATTTGGCGCTGGACGTCGTCGGGCGACTTGCTGTCTGCAGTGTCATTGTACAGGATGGAA
Source organism: Tortispora agaves (assembly GCA_030462865.1). Classification (NCBI taxonomy): domain Eukaryota; kingdom Fungi; phylum Ascomycota; class Trigonopsidomycetes; order Trigonopsidales; family Trigonopsidaceae; genus Tortispora; species Tortispora agaves. The sequence goes on from JAKVQP010000014.1 coordinate 173,755, forward strand.
GATATGGGAGTGAGCGGTTGCTGAACAGAGTTGCTCGGGGCTGAGAGGGTGGAGTGGTAGAGGTAGTTGGAGAGCGAGGCATAGTGCACCGAGAAGAGAGTCAGATCCGTGCCCGGCTGGCTCGGTTGGGGCGGCCTGTACCACGGCTGGGGCTCGGGCTGCCGCACAGGCCGGGAGTAAGACATCGCGTGGGGGGCTGGAGCGTGTGGGGGCGGTCTGCGGGGTGGAGGCCGGCTGCTGGTGGAGCAATGGCTGTGGCATGCTACGCGCTCTGAGAGACGCTGGTGGGCGGACTGTGTGGGTTAGGGCGGGGCCCGCAGGCCGAGCCGGCGAGGGCTGACTGGGTCTACGGCACCAGGCGCCGGTCGCTGGACGTCTGCACAGTGGTGGGTGCTGGCCGACTATTAGCATGGTGTTGGCGGGGTGTTGGCGGGCCTCAATCGAGGTCTTCGGCTACGTGGGAGCGCTCCGGAGTGCACGCCGGAGCCGGCTAGGTGCGAAGCACTGCAGAAGGTCGTGGCTGCGGAAGCAGTTCAAAACGTCGGCGCGGCGGAAGCACCAGCTCGGCCGACGCTACGGGCAAGGGTAGTGGTAGTTCGTCTATTCTGCTGCGCGGGCGCCTACTTCTTGAGATAGGGGTTGCGCGGGTCGTTCTTCCATTCGTCGGAAAGCATCAGCGCATGGGCAGCCTTCGAGATAAGGTAAGTGGAGACGACGGCTCCGATGGCAAAGGGCCACAAGGGCTTGAACAATGGGGTCGGATACTTGCGGAACCCGAAAAAGGACATTTTTCTGCTGTGTTGGTAGAGGGAGAGTGCAGGAGCCGCTGCCTAGCAACGGTGCTGCCCGAGAAGGCCCGGGGTGCATGGATGTGATTGGCTGGCCCAACGCAGCGCTGGCGTGCGGTCCTGCGCACGCCAGCGCTGCGCCAGGCTGCCTGAAACCTGGCGGTCTCGTCGACCGGCGCGCTCGCGGCTGCGGACGCTTTTTTTCCCTGTGGCCTGCGCCCGGTCTGCGCGGCAGCGCCCTGCTCCCGCATATAAGGTACCCTAATCCCACCAACTTCCCGATCGATCGAACTCCGCCAGGATCAGCTAAGTAGGTAACCTGGTAGACCCCCCGACCGCCACTCGTTGCATGAATCCCCTGCTGGACGTTCCCCCTCTTCCGCAGGCGTCGCGCCACGCTGCTTCTCGGCCACCGGCTGCGGCGACCGAGCAACCCAAGCCCGATTCCTGCCCCGATGAGCTTGTCTACGGGCAGGCAGCCATCTCCACTGCGGCTCCGCCGTTTGTGTCGGCGTTGCAGTACTCCCTGGTGCGAGACTATGCCTACCCTGATTCGCACCCGCTCCACTACGGCGGGCGGGCCATGAAGAGCCTGCAAGCCTCGCTGGCGCCCGGAGAGGGCCCGCCCTGGCACGAGGACGAGGATATCCGGTCCCCTGTCAGGGTCGAGGACAGTCCGCGAGACTACCCGGACGGCGACTTCAACTACGAGTTCTCGGTGACGAGCCCGGACGAGGTCCACGGTAAAGCGACGGCGATCTATGACTTCACGGCCGAGCACGAGAACGAGATGTCTATCAGACAGGGCCAGGTCGTGTGGGTCTCGTACCGGCACGGCCAAGGCTGGCTCGTTGCGCAAGACCCGCAGACGGGTGAGGCCGGGCTAGTTCCGGAAGGCTATGTCCAGCTCGAGTCGCGGGCCTCGTGAGCTCCCGGGCGCCCTTTCTAATGGTAACTAATGACACCCTACGCATTTCATCACGAGAATGCTACTAGTATAGAGTTAAAGCAGTAAATCGTCCAATCCCGATGCCTTAGGCGGGTTGCTGGTTTTCGCAGCACCAGAAGGTTGTGCGCCCCATATCCCTTGCGAGGCCTTGTGTTGCGCCAGCTCTGCTAGTCCTTTTGGTCCGCTCGGGGCCGCGGGCTTCTTGACGTCCTTCGACGCCATGTTCCAAATATCTCCAAAGACGTCGTTTTTCACGGGCTTTGGCGCTGGGTTGGCTGCTGGCTGGCTGGGCGCTGCAGGTGCTGCAGGTGCTGCAGACGCAGCAGGCGCAGCAGGCGCGGGTTTGTAGGTCGAAGAGGGAGGGGCACTGAACAGGTCCAGGATGTTGTTGGTCGAGGTGGCCGGGTTGGAGGTGCCTGATGTGGACGGAGCGCTCTGGAATTCTTCGAATTCATCGTCGTCGTCGTTGTTGTTGTTGGTGGTGGTGCTGGCGGCCGGCGCTGCGTCATCGTCGAAAGAGAAGAGGTCCTTCGCGAGCTCTGCAGGGCCTGGGGCCGGGGCCTGGGGCCGGGGTGGGGCGTCGTACTCGTCGTATTCGCTGGCGCCCTCGGAGCGCCTAGGCGGGTCGTAGGGGGTCTGGAATTCTGATCCACCGAAGCCGCCGCCGTCGCCGTAGACTCCGCCAGAGTATGTGCCGAAACCGGTCGAGCTGTTCCGGGACCCGCGGCTGCGGCGGCGGGTGTCTTCGACCGGGGCACCGCCAGCGATTCCGCCGTACTTCGTCTTGTTTGCGCGGGCGCGGGCGCGCTCGGCGCGGACCTTGTTGAGATCACTGAGCAGGTCGACGAGCTCCTTGGCCCGGTTGCGGACGTTGGCGCCGCTGTCGACGCCCTCGTGTACGTAGTGGAAACTCTTGAGCATGGAAATCGTCGACATGTGCGACCGCGCCGAGTCCACGACCCGCTCAGAGCCGTTCTTCACCAGGTACTCGAGCAGCTGCAGGGCCTTGTATATCTGTCTCCACTCAGCAACGCCTTTCTCGGTGAACCGCCGGTAGATCATGGTCATGATCTCCGTGAGCTGCTGGTAGTTGTACGTGCCCTCGGCGATGTCCTGCATGAGCGTGGACGAGGCGCCCCAGGGCTCGTTGTTCGTAGCTTCCCGCACCTTGGCCTCCATCTCGGTGTAGTTCATCACCACATTCTGCGCTTTCCGCACGTATGCCTTCACGTCGTACAGGCTTATTTTCGACACCTGTTCCTTGAGATGGTCCATCTTGGCGTTGTGCTGCTGCGGCTTTCTCCAAACTGTCGCCGCGCGGTTCCGAACAAGAGCCAAGCTGTGCTGCTGTGGGCAGGAAAGCTGCGAGGTGGGCCGGGGACTGGCTGCAGGTGCGAACCTTAACAGCCGTCCGCAGCCGCGCGCCGCCCACCAGGCCTGCGGGCCCGCGAGGTCCCTGCGCGGCGGCCGCCGACGCAGAGGCCGCCGCATTTACGCGCCCGCAGCCCGCCCGCAGCCCGCCGC